>CM070300.1:17792052-18392052 GCA_036321655.1 Quercus alba
TTTACCATTTTATAGACACTATAATAAGACTGACATCTGAAGCCAAATTGAATAACATGAAAAGAAATCCTGAAAAATTATAAAACATGATATACTAATTGAATGTACTAACAAAACTCTATCATCACATACAATTATGGACTCTGCCAATTCAAGGTTGAATAATTTAGAGAGTGCATACCTCCTCCGTGCTGCCATCCTCAACATAAGTAATAAGTGACTTGAGAAAAAATTCGTCAAGTATAGCTTCTAAATAATCAATATAAAGAGGCCACGGTAGGGAAAAAAGCCAATTTTATCAGTGAAAGAATTGAAACAACAGTTCAATTGTGAAATCCATAACAATGGGGATTAAAGGTTCCTCACCTATATCTTAAACAAAATAAACAGCAATTTATTGTACATGAGTCTCAAAAATGGATGATCTAAGTAAAATAAAATTACTTAGATCATAAAGCCCAATCAAAATACCAAACCCCCCATCAATATTAGATCTCTTGAGGAAGTTCATATCATAGAATCCTTATCAATCCCTACTTTGCTTTGCAAAATCAAGTACTCAACTGAATTAATTAATCAATAAAAATGAATCCAAACTAGTAAACAAGACCAAATAAAAGTTCAATTAATTCCTATACAGAAGCAAATTAACTAAAAAAATATCCATTTTCCACTACAAAACTTAGGGTCTATTTGAGATTCACTTATTTTGTTAAAACTGAACATTTTTTGTTGAAAGTACCGTAGATAAAAGTAAAAGTTAGCTAAAATAGTACAATAGAACTCATAAATAGTGTCAAAAAGTGCAATAGAACTATAAATAGCAACAAAAATAAGCTGAATAGTAAAATAAGTTGGCAAAATTAATCATGCCAAACGGACAATTTTGCCAACTTATTTTACTATTTAGCTTATTTTTGCTGTTATTTATTTATGGGTCTTACTGCACTTTTTGGTATTATTCTTACGTCACACGGTACTATGCCACCTAGCTTTTACCTATATCTACAATATATCTACAATACGTCCAATTCCAGCAATTTTTTTTTTTTTTGCAAATAACAGACCCTTACTATATTATACAGATTAAAAAAGACCCACTAGTTAATAAAACAAAACTAGAGCCGTTTGGTCATGAATTTCAAAAATTGTTGTTTAAAATGATATGAAAATTATGGTTTAAAAAGTGTTTGTTGAAATACATTTTTAATGTTTTTAAAAAAAAAAAAAAAAAAGTGTTTGATATCATGGTTTAAATAACATGTTAGTGATAAAAAAACATAAATATATGTTTGGTATTTAAGGAAACATGGTTATATAGCACAAGAGAGGTGGAGGAGGATAAGGATGAGGCTTCCATCTGAATGAAGATGTGGGACTAAAAATAAGCCCTAAGTTAGATTAATGTGAATTGATCTGAGTTAGATTGGGATGTGAAAGAAAGCTGCAACAAGAAATTAAGAAAATTAAAAATATTTACTTGACCAAGCCCTTGGCACTGTGTGAGTTTGACTTAGAGCGGAGGGAGTGGGTGGACTCCACTCCGTGTCGGTGAGGGTGGGATCTCTACGAGGATTAGGGGTAGTTGGGCATGGAATTCTGATTCTGAGCAAGGGGTTAATGCGATTGACTGAGGTTGGTGATGCGGTGTGAGGGATAGCGTGTAGAAGACGATTATGGATGGGTCGGTGAGGATTTAATGGCGTTGGGTTGAGTAATCAATGGCATGGGGATCCGTTGTGAGGGAGAGGCCTTTGACTATGGTGAGATGGGTCGGTGAGGAGAGTTATGGCGGTGGGTGAGATTAATGCCACTGGGTTAAAGCTCTGACTGTGTGGGTGATATCTATGAGAGAAAGAGATGAGACAACATCCAGATATGTCTGACCAGGTGGGCCGATACAGTGTTCAAAATAATTATCCAATTGCCACTGAAAAACGTAGTTTGTTTTTTTAAAACAGGCCGGGGGTGGTTTCAAAACCATCATTTTGAAAACTGGATTTTGAACAATGTTTTCCAAACAATCTTGAATACAAATGGATGACCAAATGCGTTTTTTTTATTTTTGGACACCAAAAACACTGAACACTAGTGTTTAAAATGGATGACCATACGGACTAGGCAATGGCATCGGCCTAAGGCCCCAAAATGAAAGAAGGATTCAAGCTATATACTATTAGAATGTATATATTTTTTGGTAAACAACTATTAGAATATACTACTATGTATCTATCTTAAAATGTAGAAATTTTATTTAAGGTCCCTTCACTTGGCAATAAATAAATAAATAATGTTCTCTACTGACAAATGGAATGCACTCTCTATATATTTAACATTGACAAATTTTTATGAAGCCTTAAAATTTTAATCAATAAAAATTATTTTAAAAAACGATCATTCTTCAAATGTTGGGCACTCTATTAGTATTAACGCATTTTATTCTATTTGTGGCACTTTTAGAGTGCAAATTTCCTATCTCCCAAACACAAAAGAAAGGTGAATATAGTCAATAAACTCTTGCTCTCTCTCTCTCTCTCTCATAGTTCTCTAGACAAAGTCATTACTGAAATCCAACATTATTACTAAAAAAAATTATACAAAAAATTAAATAAATATTAATTTATAAATATTTAAATCCGGTCCTAATGACTACCCCATTCCTGTTGACATGTTCCAAATAATTTGCAATCAATTTCTTAGTATGGTCACTCTAAAAAAAAAAAGTAAAAAATTCTTAGTATGGTCTACAGGGAAAAGTAAGCAATAGTTAATATTGTTTCTACTCATTTCAATTTATTAATTAGTACGGTCTGTATGGAAAAGTAAGCAATATCTTAGGTTTCGCCAGCTTCATCTAGTAATGAGGTTTTTGAGTTAATAATATATCTGTGAATATTTTTAGATCACAGAACGTATTTAATTGTCATGTGATCATTTTAATTGACTTACCGGTCATATGATAAAAGCAGCAAAGCACACCTAGATAATAACCGAACACGAAAGAAGATTCCTCTAAATATATTTAACCAAAAATTTAGCCAACCAAATATTCCAATCCCTTCTATAAATACCTCTCAATCCATTTGAAATCATTCATCCACTACTCCAACCATAGTGTAAAAGTTCATCCTTAATCCACCGACATAATGACATCCCTTTCAAACAAACCTCTCTTCAACCAATTCATTTCATCTCTAGCCTTCTTCCTCCTTGTTGTCATCATCCTTGATTTCATTTGTTCATCCACTGCTTCTATTTCCTCTGTAACTTCTCCTTTCGTTTACACTGATAATAAGGTTAAGTTATCAAAAGAAAGAAAGGAAGCAAAGGCTCTTCTAAAATGGAAAACCAACCTTCACAGTAAAAGCCAGTCTTTCTTCTCCTCTTGGGCTGGAAACAATCCTTGCAATTGGGTCGGAATAAATTGCGACTAGTCTGGAAGCATCACCCATCTAAATCTTTCAAGTCACAGTTTGACAGGTACACTTCACAATCTAAGCTTTCAATCCTTCCCCAATCTACTCAGTGTTGACCTTTCTTACAACTCACTATTTGGAACCATCCCCTCAAATATTGTTCACCTCTCTAGACTCTCGATTCTAAACCTTTCTTATAATCAAATCACTGGGAGGATTCCTTCCGAAATAGGCAAATTGACAAGTCTTCACGTCTTTTACCTTGCTGCAAATCGTATGAGTGGCCTTATCCCTCAAAAATTAGGAGGGTTAACTTCTTTAAGAGAACTTGATTTATCGTCAAATAATCTCACAGGTGTCATCCCCGCCTCTCTTGGAAACTTAAGCAACCTAACTATTCTATATCTTTATGAGAACCAAATTTCTGGTTCCATCCCTTAAGAATTAGGAAAATTAAGTTCTCTAAGTAACCTTCAATTACCATCAAACAATCTCACAGGTGTCATCCCTACCTCTCTTGGAAAATTAAGCAACCTAACCACTCTATATCTTTTTGAGAACTGGCTTTCCGGTTCCATCCCTCGAGAATTAGGAATGCTAAGTTCTCTGACTAGCCTTGCACTACCAATAAACAATCTCACAGGTACAATCCCTGCTTCTCTTGGAAACTTAAGCAACCTAACCACTTTATATCTTCATGTGAACCAACTTTCTGGTTCCATCCCTCAAGAATTAGGTATGCTAAGTTCTCTGACTTACCTTCAATTATCAACAAACAATCTCATAGGAACCATCCCTACTTCTCTTGGAAACTAAAGCAGCCTAAACTATCCAACTTTCTAGTTCCATCCCTGAAGAATTAGGAGGGGTAACTTCTTTGAGTAAACTTGGTTTATCATAAAACAATCTCACAGGTACCACCCATCTAGATCTTCGAAGAAACCAACTTTCTAGTTCGATCCCTCATGAATTAGGAATGTTAAGTTCTCTAACTGTGCTTGGGTTATATATAAACAATCTCACAGGTTCCATCCCTGCTTCTTTTGGAAACTTAGCCAAACTCGTACGTTTGGCATTGCACATGAATAAGTTGAGTGGTTCTATTCCTTCTGTAATGAGGAATCTGACTCGCATAAAAGAAATTACTTTATCATACAACCAATTCACCGGTCATTTGCCTGAAAATGTGTGCATTGGTGGATTGCTTGAGTACTTCACCGCGAGCAATGACCATTTTATTGGTTCAATACCAAAATCGTTGAGAAATTGCACTAGCCTTTTCAGAGTCCGGCTTCAAGGAAATCAACTTACTGGAAATATAGGAGACATTTTTGGAGTATACCCACACTTAGATTACATGGAGTTGAGTTATAATAAATTTTACAGTGAACTTTCAACTAATTGGGGGCAATGTCAGAACTTGACAAGCTTGAAAATCTCTAACAATGATATTTTAGGTAGAATATCTCCTAAGCTTGGAGATGCAAGTCAATTACATTTGCTTGACCTCTCCTCAAATAAGCTCTATGGGGAGATTCCAAAGGAATTAGGTAAGTTAACATTTTTGTTACAGCTTAATCTAGGCAATAACAAAATTTTTGGACACATTCCTTACAATTTTGGGATGCTATCAAATCTAGAGCATCTCAATCTTGCCAAAAATAGTCTAAGTGGGCCGATTCCTGAACTATGGAATTGTAAAAACCTGTTGATCTTGAGTTTGAGTAACAATCAGTTAAGCAAATACATCCCACTTCAAATTAGCAATATGCTATTTCTCCAATACCTTGATCTTAGCCAAAATTTTTTAATTGGAGAGATACCTCAACAATTTGGAGAATTGAAAATATTAGAAGTTTTGAATCTTTCCCACAATGCGCTCTCTGGCTCTATTCCATCTAGTTTTGATAACTTGTTAAGCTTGACATCCATTGATTTGTCCTACAATCAATTGGAGGGTCCTATTCCAAATACTAAAGCATTTTGTGAGGCGCCAGAAGAAGCATTTAGTCATAATAAGGGCTTGTGTGGAAATGCCACTAGTTTGAAGGCTTGCCCCTCTACAATTAGCCACAATCCTCATGTCAAAAAGATGAATAAAGTTATGAAAATGATTTTAGTCTTTTTGGGCATTCTCTTTCTTATATTTATCTTTGTTGGAATCACATTATATGTTCGCTTAAGAAAGATGAAGACAGAAATTAAGCAAGAAGAAGAAGAACATCCAAATATGTTTGCAGTATGGAGCTATGATGGTAAAATGGTTTATGAAAAAATTATTGAAGCAACAGAGGATTTTGATGACAAACATATTATTGGTGTAGGCGGCCATGGAATTGTTTATAAAGCTAAGTTGCCTAGAGATCAAGTTGTTGCTGTAAAGAAACTTCATCCACTCTCAGAAGATAGTGTGGCCAATCTAAAGGCAATAGTGAGATACGTAGTCTAATTGAAATACAACACCGTAACATTGTAAAGCTTCATGATTTTTGCTCACATCCACGACACTTGCTTTTAGTTTATTAGTTCTTGGAAGGTGGGGGCTTGGAAAAGATACTAAACAATGATGAACTAGCACTAAAGTTTGATTGGGATAAGAGGGTAAATGTTGTTAAAGGTGTGGCAAGTGCTCTGTCATATATGCATCATGACTGCTCCAGTCCAATTATTCATCGTGACATATCAAGCAAGAATGTTCTACTAGATTCAGAATATGAATCTCATGTCTCTGACTTTGGCACAGCTAGGATTATGAGTTCTAACACATCTTATTGGACTTCTTTTGCTGGCACCTTTGGATACTCCGCTCCAGGTATGTTATTTAAGTAATGTTGGCAACATTAAAATTTTCACAATTGCTGACATGGCTTTTACATGCACCTCCTAACCCTGCTTTTACTAATACCAATTATAGCATTTTAGATCAGTAATTATGTAAATACTTGATGGGAGATCAGTAATTATGTAAAATATTGTGTCTCTAGTTGTATTGATGTTATTTCAAGTGGCATTGCTTGCCTTCAAAAAGGCTTTATGGAAATTCGGTGCACTACACAATGTGATTTATAGTTGTCACAGTTTGAGCTAATAGGTTAGATTAATAATTATGTCTCAGAGTTTAATTAATAATTAGTGTGTTCTGCTTATTTATTGATGAAAAATATATTTTCAGTAGCATCTTGATTGGAATTAACATAAACATCACACTATTGGAGGAATTTGGTGGTTGCAATCCATGATAAAGGTTATGTTTAAATTCAGTTATTAAGATTTTAATCTTTTTTACAAAGTTTTTTCCCCTTCTTTTTTGGAATTCTTTTAGATGAAGTTAATTGAGCATAAATACCTCCAACTAATTCAAGGTTAAAGAATCACATTTTACTAAGTGAAGCTTTGTTTTCTAATTGTTCAATTCTTTCAAACTGGATAATTATTTCTTATATGTCCTAAGTTCAATGCAAAGTTTTTAAGATGATCATCCACCCCTGCTCCTCTAAGAAATGTATTAGCTATTTCTTATAGGGCATTGTTTATTTCACACACAACTATGTTTTTAGAGCTGAAAATGTGAGACATTTTTAGTTTTAAAAGCACTAGTTGTAGACGTGTGGGAAAAAATAATTATTTTGTAATTGTGGTATAATGTATAATTTGTTTTCTAAAATTAATTTTTTAGTATTACTCAAATAACTAATAGGCATATTGAAATGCATAATCATGGTGGTGTTTTGATATAAATACAAATCCTCACTTCCAAAATAATTACTAAGTATTAACTCAAACAAAAATTAAACCAAAGTTATAAGAGGGAGAGAGACTACTTGTGACGGAAACTAAAAAATACAACACCAAAACGTATTCACCCAAAATAGAGTTATAAAATACACAATGATTCATCAACCTAAAGTTGAGTTGAAAGAAAGAATAAAAAATCAATAGAGAGAGAGAGAGAGTACTCATTTTTTCAGAAGATAATGTAAGAGAGAATAACAAATTTATAAAAAATAAGATGAGAAAAAACAGTAAAAATAAAAGATATAGTAATAAACACTAAATTATCTAAGTCATGTTATGTAATAGAATACTATTATATTCTTATATACTATCTCTACAGTGCAATAGGATAACACCTATGAAATCAAAACTAAATCACATCAACCCAAAGTAGAATTCTAAAGATCACAAAAATTAATCAACATAAAGTAGAGACAAAATAAAAAATCCACCAAAAATGAAAAAAAAAAATTAAGAGGGAGAGAGAGAGAGCGAGAGATAGAAATAACTTTTTTGTGATCGAAAATTATTCATAGAATGAGAGAGAGAATTGCAAATTTATAGTAAGATGGTGGAAATAAGAATAGTAAAAAATGAAGGAAGATAAAGGGATAGAGGAAGAGTGACATTAAGGTAGATAATAGTGGAGAGATAAAAAGGTAAAAGGTAGGGGAAAGATTGGAGAAAGTGTAACAATTAGTTGAGAATTAATAAAAAGAAAAAGAAGTAAAAGAAGAGAGAGAGAGAGAGAGAGAGAGAGAGAGAGAGAGTTTTGAAAATAGGTGGATAATGTGGCTACTAATTTGACTCAATAGAAGCATAGAAACAAAAAATATTACACTTCAATTTTTAGATATATATATATATATATATATATATATGTATATATAGATATAAATGTGTGTGTGCAACATAGTATGTGCAAGAGCTTTTACTCTTTCTTATATCGGCCTTCAAAATTTTAGTAGTATGTAACTCCCTTATAAGTTGCCTCCCCCACCTAATTCCAAAATCCTAATACTTACAAGAGTTTAGTACTTTCAACTTAACTTGTAGAGTTTTTCCTATATGAATATATAGGTTAGCATGTATTATGAATTTGTATAAAGTGAAGAAGTAGTACCTGGTAAGTTGAATTACTTGGTGAAAGTAGAGCATAACTCTGATATTTTACTTTTCAGAGAATGCATACACAATGGAAGTGAGTGATAAGTGTGACGTTTACAGCTTTGGAGTAGTTGTGTTGGAAGTAATTATGGGAAGGCATCCGGGTGATTTGATCTCATCATTTCTATCATCATCATTTTCATCATCGTCCCATGATGTGCTACTAGAAGATATATTGGATCAACGTCTGGCACATCCTACAAATAGAGTTGCAGAGAAGGTGGTTTTAGTGGCAAAGATAGCAATAGCATGCTTACAAGCCAGTCCACAATCTCGTCCGACCATGCAACAAGTTTATCAGAAGCTATTAAATTGGAAATCCCCTTTCACAAAGCCTTTGCGCATGATCACATTAAGAGAGCTCATTGATCTCGGGAATTTGAATGAAGCTTCATAAGTGTCTACATATCTCATGTATGATATTTTGCTTATATACATTCCATCCTCATGTAAAGTTCTAAATACTTATGATGCCAATAGTTCAAAAACCATAATTCGCATGACTATTCATCTTCAGCAGCTTCATTGTTCATCTTCGACCCATCCAAGCCTCCATCTTACTTTCGGAGCCTCCATGCCTCTTGACCTAAGCTCTTCAACCTAATTGGCAGCCGAGCTCTCTCTTTTTTGTGGTCCTAAAGCTCTCAAGGTGTGGGAAACATAGTTGGTTAAGGTCAATCAGAACACTAGCTTCGAACTTATCATGGTATGTTCCTTGGGTTCCTTCTATTTTATTATAGTTCTTATTGATTATGTTTATTTGAGACTGCTATTTGAGATGTTGTATCAAGTTCTAGAGAATTAGTTCTTCTCAAGTGTCTCACTCTGCCAATGTCGTAGGTATCTTCACACTTGCTCTCATAATTTCTGACCACATAACTCATCACAAGACTAGAATAAAAACAGGACTTCCCTCTCCTTGTTCTACTCTCCAAAACATGCCAAAAGTAATTCGTTTAAGCCTCTGACAATGTAAAATGGGATTCATCTAGACAATTATGCATTGAAACTTTCTTCCAATGAGAATGAAATGAAAGAAACTTAAAAGGAAAGGCCAAGGAAACAGGCAAAACTGAGCTACAATGAGGAGCCTTAATTTAAATAGGCAGCAATGGAGGGAAGAGGTTAACTAGTGGAGGCAAGGGAAGCATTGCGCATGAATTACCTACTTTGATTGATTGAGATCCTTTTACAGCCTAGGTAGTTTTTTCTATATATATTTTTAAGCTCAAGAATTGTTACAAGTTTTACAATAGATGTTTGGGGTGTAGGTGAACCAAGCTTGAGAAGATTGGAATTCAAAAAAACTAGGAGCATGCAATTTGTATCCAAGTTCATGAAAAATGATTTGCTTATTTAAAAACAAAAATTTGTATGAAACACATGGCTAGACTTGGACAAGCTATCAAGACAAACTTAAATGCCCTGGCTTTTTTTTTAATTTTTTAATTTTTTTATTTTATGAATGGGTGGTATGAAATTGTCACAAATTTTCTTTTGTCCAAAAATTCTTAGAATTTGGATGATAGAATTTTAGGTGTGTAGAACTCTCACGTAACTTCTTGACAACTAGAAACATTTTTTTTAATCTACAAAAGGATTTTAAAAGATAAGAAAATTAAATCACATCTTTAAATGTAAATCTTTTACTTCTGTCAATTCCTGCCATGAGATTGTAGCTAGAATTTTATTCCAGGTTTGGTTGTTGTATTTGTGTTTTTGACCTTGTGGAGTTTTTCTTTAATTGGATTTTTTTTCTATTGGTTTTTGATAAATGGTTTCTTACTTACGGCCTCAAGAAGCATTCATGGTGAATTGTTTGTTTGTTTTTGTGTTTGAGCATAATTGGATGCATTTTGCTTCTATTGGCATATTTGGAGTTACTTTGGGATTACGTGCATTTAGTTCATTTGTTTGTCCTCTAATTTGAATGCATCTGGAGCCTATCGGCATATTTGAAAATAACTTGAACTTGGGCCTTTTGGTTGGGCTTAGTTTTGATTTGGCATTTGAGACATCCGTCTTTGTTCACTTTGTTTTCCTCTTGATTAAATATATATGGTTTGTGTGGCTAGTCTAACTGTTTGGGTGTAGGCGTGTAGCAGAAATTGTAAAGAAATTGGAAGATCTCTTTGAAGAGGGCTGTGCAGCAATTTTAGAGAAGCGAAAACTTCTCCTTGTTTTAGGTGCAGTCTCGAATTTTGTATTCAGCCCTATTCTTTGTATTGAGAGAGAGAGAACTTCTACTTGTATGAGAGAATGATTTTGGGTGTATTGGGATTGGGTTTTGTAAGAATGCTTCCACACCATTTTGTGTTCTCTATATTTATTAGTGAAATTTTTTCTTGTTGCAGCTTGTGGATGTAGGCCAAAGGCCGAACCACGTAAATCTTGGTGTTCCCTTTTGTGTGTTTGTATCTATTTTTCCTTTTGGTTTTCTTCATTCCTACAATATTATTTACGCTCTGTTTGTTTCGGCGATAATTTTTCTAGAAAATGAGTCATTTTCTAAAAAATGTTTTCTATAAAACTATCTCATTTTCCTATGTTTGGTAGTAACCTTAAATGAGTTGAAAAACAATCTTTCAATTTCCCTTATTTAGTTTACTATGAGATAGTGTTGTTTTCTAAAAAAAAATTAGTGGAAAACAATTTCTAAAAATAAGCCATATTTTTTATGTTGATCAAAAATAGATTTCCTTTAACTCATTTTTTTCTAATGTTATCAAAGACTAAAAAATACGGAAAACTATCTGTGGGGCCCGAGAATTTGTGGTCTCGGCCCACTTCATAATAGGGCCCAAGATCCAAGCCAAGGAGAATGATTTCCGAGGATGCGAAGTAAAAATCCAAAAAAGGCCCAAATATATGGCCGAGGACGATCTTATGCTCGACACCTCACAAAACGCCTGAAGAAAAGGACAAACTCAGTACAGGGGCAGTACAAGGGAGAAAGCTGCCAACACCGTAGTATGGAACCCTGCATTTGACAGGTCCATACTCCAGACCATGCTATTTAACTTTTCCAACCACCCCCAACCACTCTATGTATGGACTGATAGGACGGGTCTATACTCCAAAAAGTGAAACTTACACGTGGACACTGAACGGGAAGTAAACACTAGTATAAAAGGGGAAAGAGAGCCAAGGGGGAGGGGGACCCCCAAAAAAGAGAAATCCTACAAAAGGGAGAAGGGGAAGGATACTACGCTCCTCGAACGTGGTCCGAGGACTTAAACCCTACAAGCCGCACCGACGGAAGGTTTAGCTAGTCAAGCCAAGTCCACCCTCATATAAGCTTCCATAAAAACCACGACTAGACCGCTGTCCAGTGACCAAGGTCCAGCCTTTCAAGTCCACACTCTACAAATTATATTGTTCGGGCCCTTTACATACAAGCCCAATGTCATTTTTGGGTCGTGAATAATCGTGTCCCTACACTATCTTTACACAATGTTTTCCATTGAAACAAACTAATTTAGATATTTTTTTAAAAACCATATTTTGCCATCAATCTTGTATGATAATGGTATCAAGAGAGGCCATTTCCTATAACAAATTAATAATAGAACTTCAGTTTTTACAATTAATTGATATCTGTGATTCATATTTTACAACATTAATGACTTACAACAACTAAAGTTTTTGTATAAATTTTTGCAAAGACTTTATACTACAATTTTACCTTTTATTAATAGTTTTCTTTTTTAATTTTGGTAATTGGGATAGCTATACCTTTGAATTATAGTTTTTCTTCAAATAATAATAATAATAATAATAATAACTTTGAAGTTTTTTCAATTTATAGCTGTAGAAGTATTAATGTTGTAAAGGCTTAGTCAGAAATTTGAAAAAGGTTCCCAAGAAACATCCACAAATCCCACATGATTTTACTATTGATCGTCATTGTGGTTTATACAAACAACAATTTTATAATGTTTTAATGTACACCAGAATATGTCCAGAGGAAGAGAGAGAGAGCAATCCAAGCAGCCAAAAAGTTCAAGCCTAAAAATCCTTCTTTTATGGGTATCTCGTGGCCACATAATATGGTGAGCCTTTATACATAATGTGATTATGATGTTCTCTTAAATATGGCTTGGAAACATATATGGGAAGCAAGTATATTATTGGGAAGCAATTTGTCACACATCAATGTCTTGTGCTATTACCCTCCATCAAAACATATTAAGCAATGAGATTCAGGGAAGACTGGGTTGCATTTTCGAAAGACAATAATTTAGAAAAAGGAGATGTCCGTGTCTTTGAGGTGATCGAAAGGACTCCTGTTGTGATTAGTGTCTCAATATTTCACTTGGTTGACCATCAGAGTTTGGACAAGGATAACCTGTTTAAAATTTAAACTAGTGATGTTTATGCTTATATTTAATTAGGGACTTTGATCACTACTATGGTTTATTTCTGATGGATGTGGTTTTAAGACTTTTCTCTGACCAGTTTGGTATGTCTTGTTCAAAACTATTCAGAATTCCTGTGCTTCATCTGACATGATTTGACGAGACAATACTGAGCTGTGTTCAATGTATCATAAACTTTTCAGCCATGCTCTGCATCCTTGAAAATGGTGCATTGCAAAAGAAGGCATATCTGTGTATTGACTGGACAGGGTTGAACAGTGCGAAGCTGTTAAGCAGCACATGTAGCACTACGAACAACATCTGTGTAGCAATGGTGGACAGCTCACACCCAAAATTGATGCATAACCAATTCAGGGATGCTCTGCCTCTTCGAAAATGGTGCATTGCAAAGGGTTGCACATATGTGTATTCACGTGAGTGGGGATGGGTACGTGTGGTCAGGGTTCAATAGTTTCGAGATGTTGAGTATCACATGCAGAACTACATCAATCAAGTGTAGCAATGATGGACAGCTTACCCCCAAAAATTTGCTTACACTTTTGAGGGGTCCTCTGCATCCTTGGAAATAGTGCATTGCAAAATGTTGCATATCTATTTATTCACGTGAGCATGGATGATATGACTGGACAGGGTTCAATAGTGTCGAGTTGTTGAGCAGCATATGCAGAACTGCGAACATGACTTCGCCGAACAGTGTCGAGCTGTGTTAGCCTTTTCCAACCTCACTTGCCAAATGCTAGTATTACGAGCAGTGAGTGTAGCAACAGTAGAGAGTTTTATCCCCCTGTTTCCCTACAAACTTTTCAGGGATTCTTTGCAGGTAGAAAATGTAGTTACATTTTCTCAACATTAATGTAAAATTACATGAAGAAAACTATGCTTCCAAGTTTTACATCAATGGCTTCCGATCATCACAATTGCAATATTAGGGAGCTTTCAAGCAATGCTACAACAAACCAATAACTTGAATGAAACATTTTAAAGGCTGATCAGGCTTTTAGGCCTTTACCCTATTTTTAAGCAAACCAAATATCGTTGTGAGAGTGTGTTGGGTGAGCCATATGGATTTTCAGTGAGTGAGTGGTTAGTCTGGTTTGGACGAGTCTTTATGTAATGTATCTATATAAAGTAGGATACTATTACAACTAAGATACACAGATACGTGCATATTATATCGTGACTCAAACAACTCATATAAAAGAATTATTCTTATTATTGAATCATATGCGCGGTTGGTCTATGTGGTTTGGATCAGTCTGTATGTATTGAATCTATTAAATTTTCCTACAAGTAATGTGCAATAAATATAATTTGGAGGCATTTCACTTCCTAAGGTTTTCCCTACATTACAAAGCAAAGGACATTGTCCAACCAAAGCACATTACTTGAATGTAGCAACAAAGAACACGTATGAAAAAAATGAGAAAGTGATTTCACATAAACTTAGCCAAAAGTAATAAATAGTTAATCTTTAGAGTTGCAAAAGTTGAACATACATAATCATCATTTGTCACACATTAACAATAACATTATGTATTGCACATAATGTGTAGACATTAATAACAACGTCTAATGTTCGTAGGTAGAAATTTTTGGAAATCATCATTGCTTGAATCTGAGAAGTCTAAAATATCTGTTTCATCATCTAACGCAGTAATTTCATTAATAGACTTCATAGCTCACTCTTGCGCCTTCCCCTTTAGATGCTTCCTAGCTTTTTGAATTGCGTGAAAACGGTCTAGTTGCCTTTGCATTTGATTGTTCTCTTGTTCAAGACGAGCAAGTATGTTGGCAGGTTCATCTCTAGGTAACTCGGCAGAGCGTGCCTTAGGAACTCGTAACCCGTGCCATCGACAATACACCTCTAACTCACACCTCTTCTCGTATAGGGTTGACCATGGTGGTTCTGCTATAGTGAACTCTATTGCGGTGGTATCTGTATTTAGTTTTGTAGGTTTGCTGACCATGATGTGTCCGACGCTTCCAAGACTCTCATACATGTATATTGGCATATTAACGAAATCTCTCTTCTTTCCAACCCATTTTCCTCCATAGTGGTCTGTGTATGTATGTAGTTGTTGATCTGTTGGAACTTGTGATGATGCATTTGTTGAAGTAGGTCCAAACTTGTTTTGCATTGTACGATTTGATGTTGAGGCATTGCGACTCATAGCTTAATCAATCTACGAAGTTAGCGGGGTAGAAAGTTAACATTATATCACTGGTGCATTTATAACCTCATTTCACGGTCCAGGCATTACAATTTCACTTATTAGGGCTTGTCATGTCAAACCCTTCAGGAAAAACACTATATGAATAGGATTTTAAATGTTCCTAATGTCACATCAAAGGTGGGCAGTAGTTGCAACAGTAGATGTAAATGAGACATCTATGCATCCAATTTCACAATTCTGTATTCACGTGAGTGTGGGTGTGAAACAGTGTCGACCTGGGTATCCACATCGTGTAGAGCACTAAACATGACTTGGCTAAGCAGCAGCGTCTATTGGCGCATGTGCTGCGATTGAAGGAGTTTGATATGACTACAGTTGGTGCTACAGAAGTAGGCTGATGAAGTGTGTTTAGAGTTGGAACTTGGTCACCTTCAAACTTTGCTATATTAATTGTGTTTTGTCTTTCACCAGCAAGTTCGCAATATTAATTTATTAATTATGTTTGGTCTTTCACAAAACAAATTATGAAGATCACAGTGTTTTCTGTGATTTGGTCATTTTGAATGTCTGTAAACATCATGGTGTGTAAATATGACGGTGTTCATTATCTTTGGTCATTAAACATTTACAGGTTAAAAGCATCACTTTGGTCTCAGAACCATCACTCTTACAAATTACGTAGCGCCACAGGCTGAAACACTGAAATTTCTCTTGTAATCGTAGCCAATTAATGTGACACTGCATTTGAGGGAATACCTGCTTACTCGACTATTCGATCAAACATCGTGGTCAAAGACTTGTCGGTTTGAAGCGAGGCCCAATTTGGACTAAATACCACATCTGTTATACCTTAGATGTTGGTGGCTTGAGCTCCTGGTTATATCTATTTAATTGTGCTTGGTCCTTTACAAAATCTTAAACATCAGGGTGTTTATTATCGTTGGTCATTTTCAAGGATGCTAGTCAAAACACTCTTCCCATAATTCGTGACTGTTGGTTAGAAGAGATTGCACATGGTAAAACCATGTTCAACCCTGAAACTAAGCTCTCAAACAAACGCGTGCCATAATAATTTACAGGTTGAAAGCACCACTTTGCTCTTAGAACTTTGATGTTAGTGGCTTGAGGTCACTGTTATATCTGTCTAATTGTGTTTGGTCATTCGTAAAAACATTAAACATCAGGGTGTTCATTATCGTTGGTCATTTTCAAGGATGGTAGTCAAAACACTCTTCTCATAATCCGTGACTGTTGGTTAGAAGAGATTGCACATGGTAAAACCATCTTGAACACTGAAATTGAGCTCTCAAACAATCACGTCCCATACACATTTACAGGTTGAAAGCACCACTTTACTCTCAGAACTTTGATGTTAGTGGCTCGAGCTCACTGTTATATCTGTTTAATCGTGTTTGGTCCTTCACAACAACATTAAACTTCACGATGTTTATTATCTTCAGCTCACTGTTATCTAATATATTATGTAAGGGGCTTCCCCTGTTTGGATTCCTCATATTTGATTAAAAAAAATCCATTAGACCTAATGCTAGAGTGAATGAGGTCATGCCAAGTGTCGTTTTTATCTTTTTCGACGAGTCTGCACTGCAAGGTTTCATCAATAAATTTTGTAATGAAAATATGATGCATGAGGAATAGTCCAGGCGAGGATCAAATTCAGAACAATATAATTGCTGATTTAAGATCGACAAAAATATCGAATTAGTGGAAAATACATGTAAGCTCAGCAAAACCTCCAATAAAAATAGTTGCCTGAAGTCAAGATATAACTTCAGCCATTGTTCCAAGGAAAATCTCCTAGGTGGTTCATCGTTAATATCAAAACCTGTAAACGAATTGTGCTTTCACAAACCTTCCATTTGTATTAATAATTACTATAATCTAAAAACATGTGAGCGTCGTACAGAATTATGAAATAAATGTTATTTACACACAGACTTGGATCTACTTGATATTATATAGAATCACATAATAACATAAAAAATTCTTAGACCATTACATCCATTTCAATAATACTAATGATAGTAACGATGGGCATGAAACTAACCATCATATTAATATATCAAATTACTTTCAACGGATACCATGTTCTTCAAATTGCCACTAAAATAACAAAATATAGAACTGTCATACAATTCTCCTAATATGTTATAGCAACCACGAACTGAAAATCGTCCCCCCCTTAGGTACAATGCCCAATGGGAATCATCAAGAGTCAGATGGTGTAGAAGGTGGAATAGGATGTCTATAGTGAGCTAAGTCCGCTCGCATAGCTCCAACCTCGGCAAGAAGACCATGTAGAAGCTGACCATGGGCTGCCTGAGTCGTCATAATGGTCTCCATCATAGCATGAAGAGAGGGAGGAAGAGGGCATGTATGCGCTGCATCAACAGTGTCAACATCTATCTCATCATCACCATCCTCGGCAACAACAGATGTGGGATCCCCATGCATGTCCTCATCTTGAACATCTCTAGTAGTAGACCGTACTCGTGGTCTGTTGGATGGACCAACACTGAGGTCGACAACCTTCTTTTGGGCAGTTCGCTGTTTCAGAAATTTGGCTCCTATAGGGGCTTGGATGTGAACCAACTCGTGGGAAGGAAAGTTCTTTAATCCTAAATATTTGAGGACCCTATGGATGAGAACTGGGAAAAACAAAGCACGCCTCTTATACTTGCTCCTACACACCTTGACAATGGTTTCGATGAAAAGGGAAGGAAAACAAATGGAACTATTGGTGACGAGGGCGTAAAGCAAGATACACCTGTCTACAGGGATTGTATGGATATGAGAGATAGGGAAAATGTTGTGACAAGCTATCCTAAAGAAGATATAATTAAGCTCAATCAACTCACTTGAGCTAATACTTCGGTCAGAATCCCGATTGTTTGATCGTCCACAAAGAACATCCATAACATCATCAATACGAGGAGACATAGAGTTTGGATAAGTAGGTGTACAAATTATAGGTACATCAAGAGCTTTAGATACGTGCTCCCTAGTTATTGTAAATGGTACACCACGTATGGACGATGCCACCTTGTGACCACCAAGATCCTCATGCATCGATAGATTCGAATAGAATTCTCTAATCAAGTCAGCTGGAGGGGGTTGTATGTTTGTACATAGGGACAACCAATGCCTAGACTGTAGATTCTCACGAACAAAAGGATGCAGTTCCTGTAAATTGATTCGCCTTTCTCCCCAAATACGCCTACGCTTAATCAAGGTTTCAAAGGTTTGCTCATTTTCTGGCATGAGGAACCTTAATTGATCAAACACCACTTCAGGTTCGGATACAGCTTTGCATTTTCCCCTCTTAGTCCTCTTCGGACCCATAACTAATCGATGGTCAGTAGTGCAAACACGATCAGCTCACACAAAAACAGAACCAAAATGAAGTTTGAAGCAGAGAACAAAAATTGGAGAGTAACCAAATACCATGTGTAGAAAATCATGCACACAATATACTGTCTAGAGCAGTTTACAACAACACAATGAAAAAACAATATTCTTATTCACGGGTTGTTTAGTTGGTGCAATAATTGTAATGCATTTTGGTCCGAGTCAATAATTTGAAGTTAGAGACCTAGAGTATATAACAGTAATAATATTATATAGGAAACATACAAGTGGATTTAGGAACTGACATATTTTCGAAATTCGTAGCTACATGTAGTAAGTTTCACCAGCTTCTACAAAAAACAGAAAATAAATTGCACAATGTATAGTTCAGACATACAACCAGCATATATCTATACCACACACATATGGAGCCACTGGCAAGTTCATTTTGTGGAAGGAAGACAACCTATGACATAGGCAACCTTACTAACAACAATGCATTTGACTAGCCAAACACCCAATTTCATCACAATCTTCATAGACATAGACATAGAAGTGTGAAGCATCAAAATGCAAAATTTGAGAATAATGCACCAACAATGTGTAATTTCAAAGACAGCAACCGTTAAAAGAGTCTTACTATGTAAAATCCTCGAAGAATTTGCGCGGGAAATTGTGGGTTCTAGCCAGATGAAGCGAGAGCAATTGAAGATGTAATTTCGGACAGCTGCAAGTTCTGCAGAACTGGGGAAGAGTTAATAAAAATGGGTAATAGATTGTAATGTCCATATAACTCGATTTTCAAGAACTCGAGTTACATGCAATCCAAATTTTCAGCATAAGGGCTTGCACATAAACTGATTGTCCGTAAATCAAGTTATGTGTAGCACAAATAACAAGAATCCAGTTAATGGTAGAACGGCTTTCTCATAACTCGATACTGCAGACAACGAGTTAATTTCAAATAACTCGATTATACCTAACTCGAGTTATATTTCTGGGCCCTCCACACCCAGCCCAGATATTTGGACTGGTCTAGATGCAGTCCAAGACGAATCGAAGTTTAAAGGTAGGCCTGCCACAATACTCGATTCTACTTGAATCGAGTTCTGTGCAGTGGACAATCACAAGAATTCAAATTCCTCGATATTTCGGAAATCGAGTTATGTTGTACACATGGACCCACCCAGCCCATATATTTGGACTGGTCCAGATACAGTCCAAGAGGAATCCAACTGTATAGGGCTACCTCGCACAAAACCCGACTCTGGTAAAATCGAGTTATTTGCAGTAAAATATCTCAAGAATGCAATTTCTGTGTGTAATGGCTTGCACATAAATGGATACATCATAAAGCGAGTTATTTGCAAAGTTACTCAATTTTGTAGAACTTGAGTTATTTTCACTAGTCTCACCCATAGACCTCTTCTCCCTTAATCTTCCTGTTAGGTGTAATCATTTCTCAACATTAATTTAGTGTGGTATTGACAATAACAAGTTGACTGGGCTTGTTAATTATGATACCTCAATTCATGTGTCTGATCCTCAATTTCCTTGTACAATATGGTGAAGGTATTGTGCTGAAGCTAACATAAAGAATTGCCGTTCATGAATATTTTTGTGATGTGATGTAAGCATTACCTGCCTTCAATAAGAAATTTGTAGGGCTGCCCTAAATTCTAGTGTCATCATTCTGCCATTCTGGGACTGCTACAAGTAGTCTTCTAAGTTGTTCCAAAAATCATGCGGAGCCTTTTTATTTAATATTTTTTATTTACTTTTTTTTTTAGTGGTATAATTTTCAATAAAATGTAAGTTTCACAGTTTTCATGAAAATTTCTTTTTCATGAAAATTTCTTGAGAAAATGGATTTAGAAATAATCCATACTCATGATTCCTTATGACAATGATAGAATTACCTGCATTTATGCCGGGATGGATGACCCACTTTGAACTCATTTAGTCCACACACACATGTGTGTGTATATATATATATATTCAAATTTTAAATATAAAGTTGAGTAATAAAAAGAAAGTTAATGTTATGTTGGTAAACTTTTTTATGAAACCTTAAAGTGTCTAACCCTTTTACCCAAACAAAGAAAAATATAACACAATTGAATTCAATCATACCTCTTCCTATTGAATGCAGTACACCTAGATAGGAAATTGTAGCTAAAATTTTCCAATTGAACCCCTACGATTTTTTTTGAAGGGAAAAATAAAAATGAACTCCTCCTAGCCATCAGTGATGACGTTTTCGAGTTTTGTTTCAAGACATCTATCCAGATACTTTTATTTGCCTATCGGTCTCACCGACACTGGAAAAGTAAAAATGAACTGCTAGTCTTAGGTAGTAGTAGGTACTTATCTGTGCCTGTCGTTAGAATTCTTTGACCCTGAGTGGAATGTACAATTCCCCACTCCCTGAGGAGGATGGAATAGCAGTAATAAAGTATGCTTTCAGTAAGGGAATCACTTTCTTTGATACATCAAAGATTTTTTAGGAAACAATGATATTTTTCTTTGAGCAACGATTCATCAAGTTCATTGAATAAAACAGTACCTATTTTAGTCCTTGCAGTTTACAAGAAGTTCCAATTTCATCTATAACATTTGAAAAATTGCAACCAAGTCAAATTTTGAAAATTTAGCTATCAAGCTTTTCAATTTGCCACATTATATTGATTGACACAATTAATGGATTAACTTCTCACTTATTTTTTAAACATCTAAATTTGCAAACATCAAAAATAATGACTTAAAATTTTAGATTTGGTGTTATTGTATTAAAGTGTTACAATATATACAAAACATACAACAATGTCATCTGAAAACAACAAAATCCTATAGCAATAACAATGTTGACCCCCCTAAAATAAAATCCAAGAGTCGCCATTGAATGTAATATAATTGAATGACACGCAAAAAGGCCAAAATCCAAACAAAAGCGCAGAAAAAAATACAGCATCACATTCATTTTAAAATACATATGAAAGTTCATCATAGTAATTAAAAATTTTCCAAGAGTGAAACTCTAAACATCACAAAAGTACCCAATCAATAAAGTTGCAAATTGGGATGAACAAAATAGGGATGAATAGTAAAGTTGCAAAGTAAACACACTCTAAACATCACATAATATTATCATCACTTTGCATCCACCCTATCCACTTAGTCTTGGCACTTGAAAATGTGGACGTTTAACACAACACCGTCCCTCATAATCAGCTCAAATACGCAAACATCTCCTACTCGTAAACTATTTTCCCTCACAAATGCAGACCAACCAGCTGATACGACACATGATGAACCCCTACTTCATTCATAAATGTATAGCTTCACAGGCCATAATCGGTCCACAATCTGCAGCTTGACAGGGAGTATACTTGCTTTGGTGTAGTCCTTGGTAAACCCTTCTCTCGGTAAGTAGTTGATAATGTCTTGGGGTAAACTCTGTACAAGGAACAATAATAGATATTTAACAAATATATTCCAGCAACAAGTATCTAATTGATCTACATCTTTTCACCTAAAAACACAAATAAGAAAAAATCATTACCAACAAAATGTCCAGCCACAAGTATCTAGTGTGACAATCTTTCTAATTGATCTATGAAAAATGATAGTTAATGGGAGTTGCATTTCTAAATTACAGAAATATTCCATTTTAGTGAAGCTAAAAGCTTACCGCACGATCCTTGCCATTAACGTAGGATGGACGCATGATAACAGTGAAAAGGGGATTTTCTGATTTAAAAGCATTGGCTATAACAAGATTTTTAGCTACACCACCATCTTTTTTAGGATGGGCTGATCCTGAAACGAGTTAAAAATATGAAGTCATGCACATAAAATTAATAGTAAACATGCTAAACAAATCAACCAGTTGCTTACAAAAGTGTAACATTCAAACCTGAACCCTCTCCCCTATAAAAGTGTTTGATGATTTCAACAGAGCTGTCATCACTCTCATCATCTTCGATCCTATGAACTTGGAGTTTGTCATCTAAAGTATAGTCTATTTTTGTTGCAGTGGCATCAAATATGAGTACATCAAAGTGTGAATTTCCTTTATATTTGAAAACCAGCAAGTGCCCCACGGCTACACCATGAGAGCTTGCAAATTCGGACCAACCATTTTGAAACCAAACCCCCCCAGCATGTTGTGTCAACTTGACTTTCCATTTTCTACCATTTGGAATAGTGAGAAAGGCCATATCTGACAGGTCCACTCCAAATTTCTGCACGAACTTATCTGGAATCCGCTGTAAAAAGAATCTCCATAACATAAATGCAGGCTAGGGAAATAAACACATGCAATCAATCAAGCTCTATGGAGTTGTGCAGCTACCATTGCAAGAAAAATGGATTTAGTGATTGTTAGGTCATATTACTTTCATAAGTGTTCAATGGTATTACTATTTGTTGGATGACCAAAAGCTCAAAAAAGCAGACAAAATCCTTATACACAATGCTAGAAAATAAAAGTCAAACACATGGCAGAATACTCCTTAGTTACAGCCCCCCACCCCCACACAAAAAAGAAAAGAAAATCAAACAAAATAAAATAACAGCCCATGCAACATTGACGTTATATTTAATAGCTATAACCTCAATCTGTCATATTAAGGGCTCGATATTTGACAGTAACAAATCTTATGAATTTTTATGCTTCTTATACAACCTAATCTTATAACCAAAATAACCATTAACAGCTTTCAACATTTTACATTTCTCTGTTGTTGTTGAAATGTAAAAAATTTTGGGGAAATGTTGTATTTTGATAATGTGTCTGTGATTTGGTTTTGGGGTGTTGGGGAAACATTGAAGATGACCCACATTTGTTTATGGGTAGGATTTCGATTTAGACGTAC
Source organism: Quercus alba (assembly GCA_036321655.1). Classification (NCBI taxonomy): domain Eukaryota; kingdom Viridiplantae; phylum Streptophyta; class Magnoliopsida; order Fagales; family Fagaceae; genus Quercus; species Quercus alba. Next base: position 17,815,206 of record CM070300.1, read on the forward strand.
AAATTTTTGCCACTTAGCCACTTCATAAGTTTGTGAACTCTAAAAAACAAATGATAAAAAGAGTGAACGATTTCTGTATCCTAGTTTGATCCCAGGACACAGTTTCACAGTTTAAATTGAGTTATACATCTGTGGTGACCCTATAAGCCCTATCACATTTTCAAACAAATGCCATCTGCTCTTGCTTTGTATTTATTTTTCCTCAATCTCTACCATGCGCTTATCCCTGTTTCATTTTTTGTTCATATAAAAGTGTTCGATGCAAAAGTACTCTGTTATGTGACTGTGTTCTTCTTAAAGTGTAACCTACGTATTGCAAAATGAAAGTTTTTCTGACTACATGTAACAAATGTACATTTTTTCAAGAATCCCAAATAAAGAAGATGAAGTGTACGAAGTGTATTAGCATATGATTTTTAGAGGAATCTAGTTTATAAATTTAAGCATACTTACAAGCTTTCCTTCCTGAACAGCATTCGGCAGAATAATCTTGAAAAAGTGTGGGGACCGATCAGCAGGACCATCGTCGTTGTCTCTCCGCCATTGAGAAGCCATTGTTCTGGTTCTCCAAACTTTCGCTGAGAAGTTGAACAGTTGCTGCTTCGTACGTTTGAGCACTAAATAGTGGCCTGGTCATACACATAACCCGATTATTATGAAATCGAGTTCTGTGTACTGCGACTAAAAGGAGTCCATGCTGTGCGTAGTGTATCTCAAAGGAATCCATGTTGTGTGTGCTGGTTTGGACGTAACTCGATATCCTAAACATTAGGTTACAGTAGAATTAATCGATACTAGAATAATCGAGTTGCATGCCAACAACTCGCTTATACAGAAATCGAGTTAAGATATTTGGACTGGTCCGGACGCAGTCCAAGAGGAATCTAAGTGTGGACCATGGTCTTTAACGTATCTCGAAGCTACAAAAATCGAGTTCCTATGAACTTAACTCGGTAATACGTAAATCGAGTTACATTGACTGGGCTTCCCAACCCAGCCCAGATAATTGGATTGGTTCAGAGGCAGTCCAAGAGGAATCTAAGTGTGGACAATGGTCTTCAACGTATCTCGAAGCTAGAGAAATCGAGTTCTTCTCAACGGAACTCGGTAATACGTAAATCGAGTTACGTTGACTGGGCTTCCCGACCCAGCCCAGATAATTGGACTGGTCCAGAGGCAGTCCAAGGGGAATCTAAGTGTGGACCATGGTCTTCAACGTATCTCGAAGCTAGAGATATCGAGTTCTTCTCAACATAACTCGGTAATAATTAAATCGAGTTACGTTGACTGGGCTTCCCAACCCAGCCCAGATAATTGGACTGGTCTAGAGGCAGTCCAAGAGGAATCTAAGTGTGGACAATGGTCTTCAACGTATCTCGAAGCTAGAGAAATTGAGTTCTTCTCAACAGAACTCTGTAATACGTAAATCGAGTTACGTTGACTGGGCTTCCCAACCCAGCCCAGCCCAGATATTTGGACTGGTCCAGAGGTAGTCCAAGAGAAATCTAAGTGTGCACAATGGTCTTCAACGTATCTCGAAGCTAGAGAAATCGAGTTATATAACTCAGTATTGCAATCGAGTTATGTTGTCTGGGCTCAAACACCCAGTCCAGATATTTGGACTGGTCCAGATACAGTCCAAGAGGAATCTAACTGTGTAGAGTGCTCTCCAACGTAACTCGGTACTCTATAAATCGAGTTATGTTCAACGTAACTCGGATCTATAGAAATCGAGTTACCCAGATACTTGGACTGGATACAGTCGAAGAGGATTGAGAATGGACTACAACGTAACTCGTTAACTGGAAAATCGAGTTTTATTTAGTATAACCTTTCTACTTGGAATTTTGCTTGCGACTTGCACTGTTCACACCCATTCAGTATTGGTGTGCTTATTCATAGTAAAAGTGGACCTACTGACAACCATGTTGTGAACAACAAGTCATCCATACAAATGCAGACCAACCACATCCATCAGTAACATTCCCCCATTTCCATTACGCGAATAAAAAATCATCCATATATACAAGCTTATTTGTAAGTAAAGAGCCTCTATGCATTTAAATCAGTTGATGTACAAAAATAAAAAGTTCAATTTCTGCATTTTAAACATTCTTCACAATTGTAACTTGAAACTTGGACAGCATCCGCCAACAATGGTTTTAGGCAAACATGGAGTCTGTGCATTTGAGTGACACCTTCTTTTTGTTCTCTTCAGAAGTTGCCTCCTTTCTGAGGAGTAGCCAACACAGAAATTAGTATACAACCCATAGTAATTAATAAATTGAATTGACAAATACAGAAGAGCCTTTAGGCTTGCCTGCTTAAATGAGGAGCATCTACAGTTACACCTTGGCGACAATTACAAATCTGCAGCAAAACATATATAGTTAGGGAAATAGAGACCCCATGAATACTAGAATATGTACACCACAAACAATAAGATTGAAAGAACACCAAAACTGGGACAAAAGACTTGGAATGGTAATATGTAGGAGTTAAGACTAACTGTAACTACTTGAAGAAGTAATCACAAGATTGCCCAAAGTGGAGCTAAATTTGATACAATGGTATTACTATCATGGTTCCAATCTACAAATTACTGCCCACATCTTAATTATAACTCATATAATGTAATATCTAAACATGTAAAGAAGAATAACTTATGATACCCCCGTGTTACTATGATTTGTAATTGTTACCTGCTACATAGCACCATGGCTTGTTGAAGCCACATTTCGAGTTGGACATGTACGACGGTTATGACCCTCTTGGCGACACAACCCACACTTCAACTTTGGTCCATTCTCAATCCACAATGAGGTTGGCAACTCCCTATCCTCGTCATCCATCTCATTGCGGATTCTCGTGGACTTTGGCCGACCTTTCTCACGGATCAACCGCTGGTTTGGCATCACAGTTCTCCTTTCTGCTGGCTCTAGCCATTCTAACCTATCTTTTAGTGGTTGGAATATCGGCTCATAGTTGTGATACCGTTCTTCAACGCGGTAGAAATGATCCATATACTCAGTGGCATCATGGTTGTGTTTGGCACAAACTGCTATCAAGTGGGAACAGGGGATCTTGTTTGCTTCCCATTTGCCGCACGTGCATGTCATGTCTATAAGGGAAACCCTATGGGTGTGATCTCCCCCGCCAGTGTTCAACAGTGAAGACTATGTCTCCACTGTATATAACCGTTGTTGCGCACTCATCCTTTTAACAATATGGAGCTTCGCCTTCTCTTGATTTTCCTCGAACTTGTCATAGGCATATTTGCACCACACTTGCCCCTCTTCCAACTTCTCTAGGGTTTTGTTTCGACGTTCGTCAAAGTATGAGTTCACCTTTTAAAATGTAAACTTCACCATTGCAGTTATGGGCAAGCTACGTGCGCCCTTAAGTACCCCATTGAAGCACTCTGACAGGTTGGTTGTCATTGCCCCATATCGGTGCCCATGGTAATGTACAAGTGTCCACTTTTCTTGATTTACCTCTTTAAGATAGTCGTACGCAGCCAGGTTGACATTCTTGATGCAATCCATGGTGTTCTCAAACTTCTTAACTTGATTCGCAGTTGCTGCGTTCCATACCAAGTTCTTCAACGACACACTATTGAAGTTAGTGTTAACATTGCTTACTAAATGGCGGAGGCAATACCAGTGATGGGTTAAGGGCGGTTGCAAGTAGCCCCTAGTGGTGTCATCGAAGCATGATTGTATCCCACGATGCCTGTCGGATATTATACACAAATTGGTCCGGTCTGTAACATAGGTCAACAGGCATGCCAAGAACCATCCCCATGTCTCCGTGCTCTCGCTTTCGACAACGGCAAATGCGAGTGGATAAACCTTGTTGTTACCATCTGTTGCCATTGCTATTAACAACTTTCCTTTGTACTTGCCATAGAGGTGCGTTGCATCTATGCTTATCACTGGCCTGCAATGCCTGAACCCTCTAATACACGGACCGAAAGCCCAAAATGCGGAGTTGAATATACAAGTCCCCGGGACATGGGGGTCACACTTTAATGTGGTCACAGTATCCGGATCTGCATCAGACAATGCAGCTAGAAATTGTGGCAATTCTGCGTACGACTCGTCAAAATCCCCGTAAATACGTGCTACTGCCTTCTGTTTGGCTTCTCAAACCTTGTACATAGTTACATCATGCCCATGCCTTGCATGCAACATACTACGCAAGTCCCTTACCTTTCGGGTTAGGTCCTCCCGTACATACTTCTCAAGTGCAATGGAGATGAACTTTGAATCCATCATCCGCCCATCAGTTGCTAGCTGGAGGGATGAGCAACTATGGGGACCCTTACATGTACTGATAACCCACATCCCATGCTTCTTGCTGCAATTGGCCCGAATTGACCACAGACATGCCTCATGTATGCACCACACTACCAGCCTATTGGTGTCAGACTTGATGACCTTGTATTGCTTATTATGCTCCACAGAGTAGAGGGTTAACACATATTGAACAGAGGCTTTATTCTTGAATAGCATCCCCCTTGCTGGGTGGTCACCTTTATGCCAACTTGTAAGATGTCCTATACCCAATGCAGGTGATGGGTCATTAATATTGTCCCATGTGTTTGATGTGAACCATTCTGGGATAGGAACTGTTGTAAGGCAATCCTCCTCGTTATTTTCGATCAGTGGTACATCTAAGACCTCCGCGTCGTCCACTGGTCCATCAGTATCAATGACCTCTTCGTACACATCTCGGCTGGCATCAATATCAATTCCCCCGTCCATATCAGCTTGGACATGTTCATATGTGTGACTAGACCCTCCCACATCATGGGTATTGGTGGCGCCCACCACTTCGGTGTTGTCCAAATGATCAACCGCACTACATGGTTGATTATTGTAGGGGAAAGGTGTGGCAGAGGCAAAGGGAGGATGCACGTCAACCGACAATAAGTGTGGCTCTTCCACCCCACTGGCATGCTGTGAACTTGCACTACCATGGAACCCAACAGCCTCAACAGTTACATACAAGTTAGATGCTATGAATTGGGGGGTCCACTTAATCACTGCCCACATCATGTCCACGTCAGCTTCGCAACCCAACAGATTTGAGTTGTAGACAACCTGAGTACTCACAAGTATCTGGGGGGCACGGTACATGATGGATATCTTATGTGACTCCTTCTCCAATCGTAGAGCTTCCATTATCTTCCGGTGCATTTTTCTCAAGTGTGTTCCCCATTTCAACTCAATGAACTTCTTCTTCACTGACTCACCTCTATAGGACAGCCCATGCAAGTCATGGAAATACGGTTCCCCATCATAGTAAATGTAGAAGCAGTGACGACCCATGCCAGACCTGGATAAGGACAATTAATTGTGGTTATCATTAACAAGATAGGGGGTTATGTTAATGCAATAGTAATTAATCTTTTACAGATGCACTATGATGCTATCCTAATTATAGGTGTACACACTTGATTCATTTGGACACAAACATTGGCCTTTTAGGGGAGACATGCCACAACAAAGAATCAGGGTGTTTGTAATATCGCTTGGTAAGGATGCAATATGGAGTAGGAAAATGCAAACATGGTCAGCAAAACTTGTTCACCTCGCAGGCTTTCTTTTTCAGAACTCACACAGTAAAGCCTTTCAGGACTGAAAGAGCCATACAATTTAAACCTCAGTATACATTACACATCATTGTTAACATGTATGAATGAATGCATATGTCATCATATGAATTCACCGTACAATGTTTATATATATGTTTATTTAGAATGATTATATACATATTTCTCAAAAAAATTCTCAAAAATAATTATTATATACATTACTATATCTATACATATTTAGGAACAATATGTATACAATGTCACTATCACACACACACACACACACATAAGATTTTGCTAATGTATGTCATAAGAGCACACAATAATTAATCGTTTTTTGGACAATTTTTTTCAGGATTTTCAATGCATTAACAGTTTTTGCAATTCCTAAAAAATGTTTCAAAAAATTGGTGCCCTAAGCACATACATTATATGTAAACATACCTGTACATGTGTGTGTGTATATATATATATACATGTGATCATATATGGGTAGGTAGCTTTGTTTATATTTACATATATTTGCATATACATACATACATACATATATATATATATATGTGTGTGTGTGTGTGTGTGTGTGTGTGTGTGTGTGTGTGTATGTGTGTATATATATATACATATATTTGTTCATGCCACATATACATCTTATGATATGGGTAAGTACGTTTGTCTATATATACATATATCTATACATACATACATTTATGTATATATATACACACACATAATGTCAGAATAAGACAGTTGTAGAAAGCAATCCAAATTATAAGTAGTTATGTAAGTCAATCCAATTATAAGTAGTTATGCAAGTGAATATATACCTGTCAGGGAAGATGTGCCAGAACAAAGAAGAAGGGGACCACAGTAACAGCACGCCTGGTGAGGATGCAATAATGACAAGGAAAATGGCAGAAGAGTTAGCAAACTTTGTTCACCTCATAGGCTTTCTTTTTCAGAGACCAGACAGTGAAGGTTTTCAACACAGATAGAGCCAGAGACGTGCATGGATTCTGAAATGTGGGGAGGGGGACAACATGACTCGATATTGAGGAAATCGATTTTATATAAAACTCGACACCACATAAATCGAGTTACTGTTGACAAGACATATTGAAATGACGGCATTTCAGAAACTCGGTTACTAAGAAGTCGAGTTACATGTAACTCTGCATTTTATGTAGGGGCAGATGTTGCTATAACTCGATTTCTATAGAATCGAGTTTTAGCACCATTTCCTCTACAAAAGCGCACTTCACACGTTAGAAGGTGCAACCACATTCTGGTGCAAAGAATTCCCACCACTGCGTGTTTGTAGAGCAGGATAGGACGAACCTATGTTGTGTTTAACGGTCGTGTTCCAGGCATATACGACAGTTGGCTAGATGCGAGTAGACAAGTTCATAAATTCCCAAACATCAATCACAAATCATATAAAGATCGAAGGGAAGCCGAAGCTGCATACATGGAGTATTTGCATGGTAATGGTATGGGCGTGCATTTGGTGCGTCTACATCGTGGGAAACTCCAAACATATCAACCTCAACTCCACCTAGCACTTCTCAAAGCGAAGGAACCAACTATTTGCAGTGGAGACATTAGGAACACTTTGTTAAGGTATCAGTTGGAAGTTGCCATTGAGGAGCGTGACCATGCAAGGAGGATCGCAACGTTGAGTGCAAACATGTTGAATGAAGTGGTGGCTCATGTTGTGGGGGATGATGAATTTGATGCACCCACGAGACAACGTACGGATGCATGAATGCAAAAGTACGACTTCTTGTTGTGGTATTTAGTAAGATATGTATACTTGCAAGTAACTACTTTCGTGTGTGCTTTAAGTAAAAGTGTCATCGTTTTCCAATTGTTTCACTGGCAGATATGTATATATGGAAAAATAACCTTATTATTTTTGTTTTTGGACTACTTTGGTCTTATTCGGTCCATTATATCTACTTTGGTCTTATTCGGTCCACTATGGTTTCTAGGAAAATCGGTGTACTACATTCTATTTACTCTATTTGATCCTATTCAGTCAGCTTTGGTCGTACCCCGTCTATTTGATTCATTGCAATCCATTATTGTGTAGTTACAAAATACTAGATCAACCTATACACAATGAGCCACGATTAACGAATGTACATGACGTCAAAAACAACAATGAATTGCATAACCTCTACATGAACGATTTGGAAATCCTCCTTGTTGGAGGATTCACTGCAATCCATACCAATCAAAGAAAATTCAAAGTTTAAAAAAGATAGGATTGGAATGATTCATACATGATAAATCGTCCAACATTAGAAAATTATCTAAATTCCTCAAGTCAATTCTAAAAATTTTAATAGCCACAATATAGAAAGTCCAGAACAAAATGACCATGAATAAAAATTGACACCAACCAACTAAAAAAACAAATAACACAGCTATATAAAGGTTCTTGAATCCCAAACACAGTAAATAAAACCCTAAAATTATGATGTACCTTGTAATATTATTCTGAATTAGAAAAAAAAATGAACACTTAAAATTTCAAAGTTACGTAAAAAGTGAACATTACATGGAATACTACAGGTTTCAATAGATACATTACTATATCTTCCCTCTAGCTAGCTCCACTGGACAAAACAAGTTCATCTCTATGAGAGTGGTCTTGCAACTGCTAATTCTGCCAACAATACGTATTTTGTGCCCTTCCTCAAATGTGCAACTGATCCCCCTCAGAACAAGTGCATCAGCCTATATTTGATCTGTTTTATCAATGATATTCTTAGAATCTCAGCATAATAACCTTATACATTTTTAAATTAAATAAAAAAAAATAGTTACCTGCAAACCATGTATTTCAACTTTACCCACAGATGGCCAATTTGATGGAGGCCGGTTCCCTTCGAACGAGAATATTTTTCAGGAAAGTTTGGTGTAATTCCCTTGTAAAAACTCAAAGACCCTCGAACCTAGAAGCCCCAAGACAATAAATTAGCCTTATAGATGAGAAAATGTCTTAAGTTTATAATGAAAGTAAGAACGTCTAACAACCTAAAACAAGTTTGTGACTCAATGGGGTGAGACAAAATCTCCCACCTTCACAAGTTGAGATCATTAGGTATTTATTCTCTTATAGCATTTGCGAGAACATGAACAGATTTAGTATTTTACTTATAGAAAAGACCAATGTGTTTGCACTCTACTTATAGAAAAGGCCAATTCAAAGTTTCAGAAACTATTTGCTAAGCAGATGAACCGCTGGGAATTTATTCAGCCCTTCATATGCAAGCAGGGGCAGAAAGTCCTATAGCAATAACAAATTGTCTAATGAAAAACCAGATAAATGCCAGCAACGAAGCAATAATTCAGAAATTCATTCTCTACGAAATATTTTTGCTACTCTGCATACTATTTTCTAGAGCAGACAAGTCCTCATTCTTCTCCTACAAGTCACGTGCCAGCTGATATGTCAGCTCAATGGTCTTAACTGCATTTCCCTCCAAGGAAAAATGAAAATTCCTAAGTATAAACTATACAATTAGAAGCATGAACAACCATGTATTCAACAGATAAAACAACCTATAAAATATTGATGAATTATTGAAGAATAACATATAAGAGAAATGGCTGAGATTATTATCAAGATCTTTAATTTATACTCCGCCTTGTTATCTTCAGAGAATGTGTTCGCTAAAATGGTTAGCCAAAATTCATAAAATTTTGAGCAAATTGATTAGCAAGGCATTCAACCAAATAGAGGATAAACATAGACTTGCAACTACTTGGAAGGGTAAGCAAAGCCTTGAAATTTTTTTTCAATTCTAGCGTCCTTTAACACCCATATGCATATTATAAAGCCAACTTTGAAGCAAATAACTCAACTCTCAATCATGTGAAGATAAATACAAAACCAGTCAGATTAGTAATGAATGCCGGACGGTGGTACTGTTTTCAACCTTGCATATTAGATTTTCCACCGTGCAAATCAAACCACCAATCTTGAGGCCAACTAAACCACTTTCTTGTATTACATAAATGTAAAATCAAACACATATCATCATATAAGTATCTCTCGAAACTACAAACAAAATTCAACAAAACAAGCCTATCGTGCAAATGCAATAATTATAGGAGTGTGCTCTGATGGTGTGAGTAACCATCGTACAACACTAAGAGTGAGCAACTTTAAATCCTATTACTTTTCCAACCAGAATAGAAAACTCACTCAATTACTTTTTAATTTTTTAACGGATACCATGCCCTCAAGATAATCATTAGGCTGTTTCATCCCCAGTTCAAGCAATGAACACCTCCATCATTTCATTAAAGCAAATGATGGACAAGATTTGATTCATTGGCCAATGACACACACAACATATATATATATATATATATATATATATGTATGTATTGAAAATCATAAAATAAGAAGGCTAATTGATGAAAAAATCAATAATCAATTTTTTGTTTCTCATTGGGTTCCCAAATTGCTACCAAAATGAAAAGCTAATATATACAATGATAAATAAAAATTACAAACCCCAAGAAGCGAAAGGAACAAAACATGCACACATAACTAAGATTTTTGCCGTTTTCAGCTTTAGGTAAGTTATATTGTGAGCTACTCTAGAACTCAGAAAAAAAAAATATAAATTCTATTCTCCAAAGTTCTTACTAACGAACTTGTAATCAAATGTACATAGATCTAATCATTCTAGAGAGGAGGGGATTTAAAGGAGATTAAAAATAAGAAAATGGGAAGGAGGATGTACCAATCTAGGAATTTTAGGGAAGGCGAATCAGAAAATTAGGAGAGAGACACATACCTAGCCAAGCATTGTAGAGACTCGGATAAATGATTTGCTACAAAGGAGTTGGTTCTGCCATTGATCCACATAAACTTCGTCATCAAACTCTTTTACGGAAAGTATCAAATTACTTCTTCTTGCTTATCAACAATACCACACATTTGTTTCTCACAAAAATAAAAAAAATAAAAAAACAAATTACTCTCTTACAACCCACTTTACTGTAGCTAACAACATACAAAAACACAAGAAAGTTTGGCTTCAAATGAATACCAATCTAGACATTTGTCAATTTGCAATCAAAACTCCAAGTGCAGAAAAACTTCCTAATACATCAATAAATACAATACGCCTTATGGGTTTTCTCCAAAATATCAATTTCTTGACAACAAACACATTGATAGCCAGTATTCTCCCCAAGCAATGATCCAGAAATAGATGCACAGCCACCAAGATTCTCCCCAATTAGTAGAACATTTTGCATGCTTATTCCAGTCACCTATACACATGAAGAATAAGAACACAAGGACAATCCGGCTCAATGGCCTTTTCGTGTCCACCATTGCAGTTAGGTCTAAAAAAAAATACTACTTTAGAAGAAAAGTGAAACGTAACTATGCAGTCACCTATAGGTAGGAAGTATAGGCATACACTAAGGCATTTAATGATCTTTTCATTTCCGCCCATATGCCCTGACAAGTCTAATCTTACCTGTTTCATCAGACACAACAGCATAATTAAATTAACATAATCAATCAAATGCATAGTAGAAGTAGCTCAAGAAGATGGGAAGTGTAGACGAAGTACATACCATCATCGGTCCCGCAATCAGGAGCATGCGCACGCAGGCGTCGCGATCTTTGCAAAGCCTCCACCGGCTCAATGTCCTCAGCCTCTCCGTGGGGGGTTTGAGATGGAGCTGACATGGTGGGGTCCACATGCACTAGAGGTGGGGTGGGCATGCTTGGTGTGGGGACAAATATGCATCCACCATCATGGGCAGATCCACTGAAAACTGGGGGCGACATACAAGGAGGGCCCTCATAGTCCGTGCTAGCACCATGGGATGTAGTGTGGGTTGGAACAGTGCCCTGATGATCGACACTATGGGATGGCCCAGCACCATCGCCAAGCGTGCATCGCGGTGTCCTGCCGTCGTCATCAGACAGTACCTAATCAGTGCCAAGCCATGCCTCTTCTGCACCCGACTCATTCCCTTCCTCGTAGATGGGAGCTGACTCGGTCGTACGGCTGCGACCAGCTTGACCACCTCCATGATGTCCACCCCCACGAGACCCACCACGTTGCCCGCCACAAACTGGGGCCTGTGTACCAATGTCAACTGCTTCTGCAAGCACATTCGCTAATTTAAGTTGGCCTAGCTCCTCCACAAGCTCTAGTGTAAATGTAAGGTCAGTGTGCATGTCAGAACCTTCATCGCACCTCTGTATAGACCTAATCATCGTCCGAACCTACAAAACAAGGGCGTCATAAAAGCAAGAACGCAAGTATGATGCAAAACTTGGATAAATCTGTTCCAAAATCAAAAGAAAAAGTAGCAAACATAGCTAATGAAATCCTTATATTACTTATAATTATGAAGCATCTTTAAAAAGACAGTGTATAAAAATAGGGGTTGGCCCCCCCTGTGCAAAAATTTATAGTTCCAACCCAACACTCAGGAATTTTCAGTTTCCTGTTATGTTTATCGCTATGCAATCTAAACATTGAGATAATACTTCTAAAAAACACGTATAGTTGGTTGTACATAAGTTCAATCTTAGCATAAGTGAAAATATCAGAATTTCACTTCTGTATCTAGGCTTCACCAGATTTACAACTCCATTAATATCACATTGCAATCAGGACACATATTTTGAAGTTATTATTTCCTAACATACACGCCCAAATCAAATGAATTGAAAATATCAAACGCGAGCTTCAAGTTTCAATTAAGGGAAGTACCAAAAACTTAGAACATATATCATACTTGAATCTAGTATAAATGCACATCTCCTTGCTGCATACTTGCAAGATTTTAAATGACCTTTAAGCTGTTGGGAATTGCATTCTACCAACAGTTTAGTAAGGGACTTCCCAATCCTAGAGGTAATATCTATCAAGGAATATGTAATACATTAATCAGTCCTGGAGGAAAGGCTATCTAAACTATCATGAAATGTGAATTTATCACTACTACATAGAGTTGCACCGTCCATTTGAAAGTACAAGCCAACCAAAAACAAAAAAAAATTAAACAAAAAATAAAATAAAATATAATAAAACCCAACCCAACCCACCCTTTTTAAAAGTTGAATGTAATTATATGAACAAAGGTGTGGTCATCATTAGTCATTGCCCATTAACCATTCCTCACGCAAACAAATTGGATCAAGACAAATTCAGTTTGTTATGAACAACTTAAATCATGCAGTATTTTGACTTTAAAACATAATGACAAACTCATGCAGTATTTTTTGACTTTAAAACAAAATGACAGAGAAACTTATAGAGATGTAACAACGATAATTATTGTGGACTTTTGCATGCATGATAAAGCTGCTGAGGATATTTAATCGAACAATGGTTTCATCCATAAAATAGGAATTGTTGCCTCACCATGAGTTCCCAATACGCAGACTCTGGTGTTATGTACTGCCTTGTGTGGCGATTGTACCACATCATGTACTCAACGAGGTACGTATCATCACCGTCTAGGAGATCGGACCCGCGAACTACATTCACTCGGTTGGCCGAATAAAGGGATCATGTTCTACCTCCCAGTTCTTCTCCCATTTACCTTGAAGGGATATCTTGTGAAGGGTAGTCAACGTATCCACGACACTTGGAACTGGTTGCTTCATCCCAAACTGACGGAGGACTCGCTCAGGATGATGCCACTCCACTATCCAAAAGAATATCAACGGCACCTCGGCCCTCCAAATATGCTGCCCGGCAGTGCAACACGCAAGTAGGGAGCCCAGCGTATGCGTGTATGGCTCCCATACAATCTGCATAAGTGAATTATGTTTGTGATTGTGAGACATCATACTAATTTAACATTATGTTTGTGATATGTAGTATGCAAAGCATGGAATTTCTTGCTTCTAGTCGTACACAAAATCTTCAGGGATTATTGGGCAAAAAGTAAAAGAACAACAAAATTGACCTGCAAAAAATATTAAAAGATCTAGGTTGTTCATGTCCACCATTTTCAGCCCCATGTTCATATGCTAGACGGGGTTCAAAGCTAACTGACACAATCAAATACTAGGGTTTTCAATTTGAACCAAACTTAGAGGAGGGTACTAGAGCATCCTTATGGCTGTAAGATGAATCCAAGTTGATGATTTCGCAAAATCTTTTTATCGTAATAGAAATATTGTGCTACATTAATTGCATTAGTCATTAACAATGTTTCAATGAATGAGAACAAAATGACTATTAATCATTGTAACACTAAAGTAACTGTACTTAATTTGCTCTTGAAGCTATAAAAAATATGGAGGGAAGACATATATAAGGTCTACTGAAGACATTGCATTTCAAGTAGCACTTTATATTGCAAGAAATGGAAGCTATGTAAATTATTACATGGTATAATCCTCATCAAATACTGTTATTATATTTCTATGTAAATATATATTTCTTATAAATTTTAGCATTGGAAATTACGTAAGCCTTTTAGTTATCTCAAACTAATCATGTCAATGTCTAAAATTACATTCCTCTTGAAGAATATGGTGAGTAGCATATTTTGCACGCTTCTAAAATTATATGAATAAAGTACTCATTAATAATCCATAGCTTTTAATAATTTTAGGACTATTAAGGCAGCTAAAGTGGGGACAACTTAAGGAGTTGCATGCTGCAATTAAATTGTACTCTCCAACTTTGGTGCAAGGAGCACGAACTAACTTTTCATTTAGGTCAACAACAAGAGGTAATGTGTCAAGCGTCTTTATGTTTTCTCATATATCACTGATTAACAATTATTTGTTTCTTTAAACTTAGGCCATTGTTTTCCAAGAAGACAATCGAGGCTGTGCATATTCAAAATATACCACTTGAATACGTAAATCGAAGTCAAACAGTATTCTACTAGACTGTAAAAATATAACCTTCAATTCAGCAAAGGTAATTTATAACTTACAATGTAACAATGTTTTTTGCATCACAATAACAATGTTTGTAATCCTGGATACCCCTATGTTAGAAGAAGAAATACTAAATTGTCTACTTATTAGGCAGGGCAATAACTATGGTTTTAAGCTCATAACATTTTATTAATTAATTACAAACTGTACAAGCTTAAATTTTATTTGTTTAATCAAATTTGTAGCATATATTGAGACTCTATGCAAAAACAACCGACTAAAGTAGAGTGTGATAGTAAGAACAAGCAATTGTACATATGAAACTTCTAGCCAAGAGAGTTCGATCGTACCTATGAAACTTATATCTATGCCCAAATGGAGCTCACACACAAAAACCACCTGCAGCACCAGTGGCACCAATGAATTGTGAAGAGCTTAGATTGACATTGACTACCTATGAAAACACCATCAACTAGAACATCCCAAACGGATGTTTAGATAACATAAAAGTTTATATTAACCTTAGATGGTCACTTAATACTAAATATTGCTATGTTCTATCACAGGGGTAGTGAAATGCATAAACTCCAAACATTAGTAAGTTTTTGAAGGCAAAGCAACAATTAAGACTATCTTGGGTGCTCGCTCTGGCATCCTAAACAACCCTAAATCTCACAAAGGGTTTAACCTATACCCTAGACTCTCGAGTTCCTAGTGGGGGGGCACTAATGGCTTTGTATTTTGGAAATTTCACAGTGTGGACCCAAGCAATGACAACCATCCAGCATTGGACAAGGACAAGCTATGGCAATGGCTTAGCCTATGGTCACTCTATGACATTCAAGGCAGAGTAACTCCATCCTTTAGTTTGCTTAATTTCAAATTTCAATGAAAGCCAGAGAAGTGATCATGTGTTTTACAGGCCAATGATCAATAATGTCATCATTCCCTTTGTTTCTGTACTTAGGCCAAAAATGCAAATTGGGGTTATATTTTTGCTCTCATGTCATGATTACACAATAATTAGATAAAATTTTCGTAGTTTAACATTTGCAGCTTTACCAACGTTCTAAATTTAAAGAATTTTATCATTTTATGAGATTTAACAGCCAACTATATTACAACAGTGAAGAGAAGCTCTAACTCAGCAAATGTAATTCAACGAAAATCTGGAATATAATTGTGGTAATATCTAAGTCAACCACCAAAACTATAGCGAATCCAGAAGGTGTGAAATATTAATAAGCTTCAACAGTTCTAAAAAAAAAATTCTATTTTAAAGCTTTAATATTGAAGTATAACGACTATCAAAGATTCAAACTCTCTCTAAAAGAATTATGAGCAGAAGTCTGGGCTAACCTGTTGAGCAAGACTCCAAAACGCATGTAAAGAAGCAGAAAGTGCAAAAAGAACGAAGAAGACAGTGAAGCAGAATTCATGCAAGGATTAGGGAAAGAAAAAAATTTGGACCATTTCTCGATTTATGCGTGTCATCCTTGCGCAGGGGCCATGCGTTTTGAAAATATCATTTGTATTCTAATATGCCTTGATTCCCTTGTTCTGAAAAGACCCATATTTGTCAAGTTTATAGTAGGAAATTTTTTGTTTAGAATTTAATTGATATCTTTTGCGTTTACAATCATTCGCCTTATATAAAGTCTTAAGAAATATTGTTTTGAAATTTTTTAGTTTATTTTCATAGTAGGCTAAAAGTTCTATTTTCTCGTGTTAAATAGGTTGAAACGGTGTATAATGACATAATCAGAAAATGAACACAAACTTTTGATTCAGTTAGTAGCTGGAAAGAATTTAAAGATGTCATCGTCAGTTTCGAAGATGCATCATTAAAATCAAATGAATTACTTGAGCACACAAATACAACCAAAGACAAATCTGATTATCTTTGGTATACTCTTAGGTAAATTCATTTCTCATTGAATTATAACCAATTACATAATCCAATATGTGCGTCTTCTCTTCATTGCATCAGATTAATGACATTTGTAACAATTGGTGGAGTTTTTGTTTTTTGGTTGCAACACAAGTTTGAACTCACTGTCTTGCACTAAACCAAGACTTCATGCTCAATCTTTTGTGCATGTTGCACATGCTTCAAACATCTTGGAAAAGGGACAATTTATTATGTTTTTTTTTTTTTTTTGGTGTAAATCACAAACGTTTCCGTACATAATGAAGAATATAGCCAAATTCTACTTTATATATATATGACTAAATTTATATATAACCCATTGATTTAACCCAACTTAACCTGAGTCATGTGAGTTGGGTTGCATTGGAAAAAACCCTTCAATCCAACCCAATTTGGAAAAAACTCTTTGATTTAACATTCAAGAATTTTTTACTTTATGTTTGGTCGTATTCATGCAGGTGCTACAAATGGAAGTTCTAATGTGAAGTATTTCACGATGGACATTCCAATTGAGTTAAATGATGGGATGAAAATCCAAGTATCAAACAAAATGATGGGATGGTATTATGAAATCAACTCATTCCTACAACAATCCAAGAATTCAAAATAAAATAAAAATAAAAACGTGGTCATGCAATTGAGGGAAACGAAAATAAAAGCATGTGCGGTGCATTTGAGGGAAATGTGCTCGGCCCATAGTCATAAGAATTGAGGGCAACGTGGTCATAAGAATTCAAACTAAATTAACCGAATACCTGCTCAGCCCGTAGTGTAGCCAGTGACGCCCGGTACGCAGCAAGGACGTGTGTGGCATGCTCTGCGGTGCATTTTGGCCCGCTCCACCTACCAAACATGGGGTGTCGACAAATGCTCATTACTGAACCTTACATTTAACCTTACATTTAACAAACTTTGCTTTTATATTTCACATCCATATACTAAGCATTGATAAGTTTCTTTTGTTTGTTAGTTTGGCATATTTTTAATTATATGAAAGAGACAAATAACGAGAACTCAATGAACGTACCTAATGGCAAGGGGCCCTGAATGCACTGGCGGCAGAGGCAGCCTCACAACAGGGCATAATTGTGGGAACCTTGAATAGGCCCGTAGCTGCACCAACAAGAGTGCTCCTCCAATTTGCATCGCATTCTTCTTCGATGCACCACAAAGTTGCCTATACAGCCAGGCCAATGCTGCACTACTCCAGCTATACCGTCTCGCATTGCTAACTGGGTTGAGCAACTGCAGAGGCACCAGTGAGACTCGGTCCGCAGACCTGTCCATGAACAAGAGGGCCCCCATTCGTACAAGTAGGTGGTAGCGGGCATGTTGCTGCACAACTTCATCAGCAGCGTCCGCAGCTAAGGGATCGACAAACTGTACATCAAGCCAGGTGTATCTTATCCTCGCCCCAGCAAGGGTAGACTTGTTTGAGTTTGGTATCGAGGATGGAGGTTTATGGCCCAACAACTGTTCGCACAGCTGACTCCATTGGTAGTCTATCTTCCCAGTGACAGGCAACCCATCCACCGGAAGCCCCAGCATCACCTCCATATCTTGCAAGGTGATACCCATTTCTCCATGGGGTAAGTGGAACGTGTGCGTCTCCGGACGCCACCGCTCAACCAACGCTGTGATCAAGGTGTGGTTGACCTCCATATCAGGAACCTGGAATAAACCAGTCAACCCTGCTGCATCTATGTGTTGCATGATACGTGGATCTAGCCCACCCTGTGGCAATACACATTTATGGCGTCGAACCTTTATCATGCCAGACACCTCCTGCACACGGACGAGTATTGTGTTAGGAGATTAAACACGAGGTAATTATAAAACAAACATGTATTAATAATACTACTACATACCTCGTTAGCGGCGCACCTCCAAAGCGGACTTGACCGATGATTCGGCTGCTGGGCCAACTGGGTATCCACATCAGGTCCAGGCCGCACTCTATCTAGTGCCTGCATATCTGACATGGCAGCAAATACATTGTTAGCAATTTTCTAACAAGTAAACCACAATTAATATAAAATAAAAGCATAGATTCAGTAAGACATTATATTTTGAGCACAAGATTTTCAACATCACTTCTTAAATAAATAAGAACTTGCCATAAAAAAAATTATTTCAAAACTATTTAAATCACTTCTTAAAGCTTAGGATAATTATTAATTAACTATTTATGAAAATATAAGTTATAACACCACTTTTATGAGAACTATAATCAACCGTCATAAAAACTAACTACTTTTTTCTTCTCCTCTACAAAGTCCCTAAAAATGTATCTAAAATCTAAGCTTTATTATGAACCCCAAAATCTAAAAATTTAAGTGCTCCTAAAATACGAAGAAATGAAACCCTCTCCTCTCAAATTTATTATGAACCCCACCATTAATTTAAAAAATGGACTCCTCAATGAATGTGAGAACAACACCCTTTTCTTTGCTCTGTTCACTTTTTCGTTGTTAACTTTTTCCTTATTACTTTTGTGCACCACCTAAAATATTTGTGCACCTAATAAAGAGGACCAAAGTGATCAAGAAAAATGGATCAAACATATATGCCTTAAAAATACTGCCAAGAAACAAAATCCATAAAATAAATTGAACAAGTGAGAAGATAACATTCAAACATTCAGTGGTAAAAAATGTGAAATCAAAAGAATATTTCAAGGGCTTTCATATTGCCCCTTAACAGTAATAAAGATTCAACACTTCTACACCATAACCTTGCTACAAAAGTAAATCACAATTTTCCCTCACGTAGACAAACCATGAGTTAAAGTCTTTTCACTAACAATAAATAGCAAGACCTAATGAAAAATCAGTGTTTACCATAAAACAAGTTGCAAGCTGACAAACTAAAGACAATCATTTCTTTTTCCTTAACCGAGGCACTCGCATGTTGGGGAAAGAATAATGATTTCAATTGATAAAAACAGATTATTGCCTTATGTCCTCATATATAAAGATTCAAGAATTCTACACACTCTGTTGCATCAGAAAATCAACATTTCCCCTCCCTATAGAGTGTAGACACATCAAGATTCAAAACTTCTAACTAACAAATAGCAAGACATAATAAAATTATAAAAGTATAAAACTCCAGTGGTCTCCATCCTGACAGAAAATGATATCAATGATGCTATAGAAAACAAATAGCTAGACTTCAATTAACAAAAACGAAGTTGCAGTCTGGCTAAGAAAAAACACACAACCTGACAAATTATGAAGAAAATAAATAAATCAATTGATAAAGAAAGATCATTCCTTACGTCCTCATCAGACACCATCCCATGTAGACATACCTTACTTAAACATATTAAACAGATTCATTTACGGGTAAAAAAATTCATAAAAACCCTTGTATCCCAAAGCATGACCCAAAAATAGAAGAGTGCAAATAAGGAAGCACATACCTAAACTTCCATATTTAGATTAAAAAAAACCATGTATAAAGCATGCCAATCATTTCTATTTGCTAACCATTGACTAATGCAAAATATCATATGAGGCTATAGAGCGAATGACAAATTCATCTATGCAAATCTTAAGTTCCAAAAACTTGTGATGAGTGCAAATGGATGACAATAGAAAAAGAAACCAGGGAAACATGTCGAGTGTTGGAATGAGTTACAACCGCACAAATGGGGCCTGAAATATCCACAATAGAAGCACCCATTTTCATTTACACAAAGATTTTAAATTTCTTAATCCATAGTAACTAGCCAACTCAAAATAAAAGGGGGCAAAAAACAGTTCACATATTTGTGCTCCTATAAAAGAGTACCACCTTGATTTAGAGAAACCTTAACAAGCAGGCACTCACTCTCCAAATTCTTTAAATAAAGAATTAGAGTAAACAATATTATAATATAATATTTTACGGATCAAACAAGAATCTCTAATTCACCAAAGTGTGCAGGACCATTGAATGTTCAATTATTCCTCTCTCCCTCCGTATGGTCAAATATTTAAAACAAATAGGAGCTGTATTGCAAGCAAAAGAACTTCTATGCTTGCTATATCAGCTTCTCTAGCCATACAGTTGCACATATAAGCTGAGGGTACCAGGGAATTAATTTGTTTTTTCAGTACAGTTACTTAAAATTTTCTACATTGGACTGATATGCACAACAAAAGTAGTGTCAATCCCAAGAAATAATGAAATTTATAACAACCTAGATATACCAAAAACAATGAGTACTAAAACTTTTAAGGGATATCAAAGAACTTAATCTCTTTGTTGCTGTACTAAACCCAGAGACATCACTGAAACACCACCACTCGATTTGCCAAAACCCCTCATCAAAACCCCAAGCACATTTAAACTCATTAATGAGAAAATCATCATTGCAGCATATAAAAGACAACAAAATTCTCATCTTCATTAGTAAATTTACTACTTCTTAAGTTTCAACAAAATAATCAAAATCCCACACAAAACGCAACCTAACATTAACCAACATCAGAAAATATTTCAGAGGGAGAGGATCGTACCTGTAATCAGCGGCGGCGGGAACCAACGACGACTGATGGAGACTCGAGGAAGAGTGGGGAAGCCTGATCGCAGAGCGAGAGAGACAGAGTGTGGAGAGAGAGTGATGGCAGAGAGCGAGGGAAAGAGAGTGTACAGGGAGAGCGAGTGACTGAATAGCGTTGTGAGATGTTAGGGTCCTATTGATTCAAACCGCTGAAAAAAACTCGATTTCCAGTTTCCCGAGTTATGAACGTCTACACAAACATTTTTTTATTGGGAAAAATTCGAAGGGTCAGACTAACTCGATCATACAAATATCGAGTTATTCATTAAAACTCGATTTCTCTATTGTCGAGTTACAAAAGAGGGGCATTTCCCTATTTAGTTTCAGAAAGAGGGCAAACGAATATTTAATTTCCCAAAAAAGGGTATTTGCCCATTTTCTCCTGCATACTACTAATATCCATTAGCATAAGAGTTCTCGTGTGCATAGTTCCGTGAGGTATTTCCGTTAACTTAATAGAACTATAGAAGTTGATAAAGTGGCAAATGGAAAGATATACAAGCAATGACAGAACAATTATTAAACTAGAGAAAATGTTAAGAGCCTTATTCTCGAAGTAGAATTGTGATTTGGTTCGCAACTTCGTATACTTCTGCCTATTTTGTCGAAAACAATCAAAACATGGTCAATTGCAATTAAATTATTTTATTCTGAATCTAACATCTTATCTAATATTAATGGAATTTTGTGCAGGGACAATAGCAATGTTGGAATGATGAATTTTGTGTTCATTATATTATATCTTGTGAAATTTATAGAAGATTTTGGTATTGCGGATTTGTTGGTACCATGTATTTGTGTTTTTTATGTTAAATTTTGTGAGATTATTCTTTGTTAAATGTTGGATTGGTCAATTTTGTTTCCATGAATAAAAAATGTAATTTTTGTTTGAATATAAAAATATGATTTAAAAAAAAAAAAAAAAGTTCCATACAAACCTATCACCTGAAAATGTTTTTTTAGAACACTTTCAAGAATGTAATTAATCACTAAAAAAATATTTCCTTGCAAATATTTTTTATTAAAAAAAAAAATGACTTTGAAATAAATGCAATCTCAATAAAAATTTGAAAGGTTGTTGCTTTATTTTTATTTTTCCTTAAAAGTTTTTAAAACAATCAGTAATTTAACATAGTATCAGATCGAGAGACAGGAGATGCGTTGCTCTTGAATTAACTAAGAACCTTTTACAGCCCAAGTAACATTATATATATATATATATATATATATTTTTTTTTTTTTGAAGCTCAAGAACTGTAACAAGTTATATAATGGATGTTTGCTATAACTCAAAAAAAAAAAAAAAATGGTACGAAACACATGGCTAGACTTGGGCAAGCTATCAATACACAAACCTAAATGCCCTGGCTTTTTATTTATATATGAAATTGCCAAAATATTTCTTTTGTCCAAAAAATTATTTTTATCATTTTTATCTTAGAATTTGGATAATATAATTTTAGTTGTATAGAAATCTCACTTAACTGCCTAACAGCGAGCAACATTTTGTAAAGCTACAAAAGGATTTCAAGAAAAAAAAAAAAGTTAATCCCAACTTAAATGTAAATCTTTTGCTTCAGTCAATACCAGCCATGAGATTGTAGCCCAAAATTTATTCTAGGTTTGGGGTTAAGACTTCAATAGGATTGTTTTTTTGGTTTTGGTCAAATGGTTTCTGGCTTAATGCCTCAAGAAGAGTTAATGGTAAATTGGTTATTTGTTTTTGTGGAGGTGATCATAGCTTTTTTAAAGACGATTTTAATAAAAGGATGATATCCTAGGAGAAGAGGTAGATACTGAAGAAACCATAAGTCCAAAATCAATAAGTACGAAAGCATATTAAGAAGCTAAAACTATTGTGGTTGAGCATAATTAGATGCATTTTGCATGTATCGGTGTATTCGGAGTTTGCTTGAGATTATATGCATTTTGTTCATTTTTTGGGCCTCTAATTTGGTTTTAACGCCATCTTTGGATGCATTTGATGCATATTGGCATATTTGAAATAACTTGAGATAATTTGCACCTGGATCTTTTGATTGGGCTTAGTTTTGATTTGGCATTTGAAACATTCAAGGCTTGAAAGAAATCTCTGCTAGGTGGAGAGGAATTTGATTAAATTTGATGATCTACAAATTGTTGAGAATGGTTGTAGAGTTTGAAACGACTTGTAATTCTTCTTTTCGAATGAAGGGGAAATTCTTTAACCTACTTATTAAAAAGGTTACTTGGTGTAATTTGAATTAGGATATGGTGAAAATTTGTTGGATTTTGTTTCATATTCAGATTTTAAATTGATAATGTTTTGCATTTGAGATAGAAAAAGTTTAGAGATGTAAAAAATTTGATACTTGTTAATGTGATAAATTATTAATAACATGTAAAAAAATGACATCAATGATAAACCAAAATAAAAATTAATGAAAAATTATCAACTCAACATGTGTAAAAAATATTGTCAAATTTTTTGTGTGTATGGCATTACCCTTTGAGTAAATCCATGGAAGCTTTGAGCCTCTGACGATGGTGATGACGGGATTTTCTTTTTTGTGGTTTGAGTGAATTCAGGTTTAGGTGGAGTTTTGTCAGATTTTGGCTTGACTTTCATGCTTCACCAAAGGCATGAATTGTTAGGCATGGGTTTTGTGAGAGTGACAGACCTCTTTGAAGAGGGATGCGTGAAGGAGGTGATGTGTGAGAAAACTTCTTATTTTAGGTGCAGCCTTGAACTTTGTATTCAGCCCTAAACTTCGTATTGTGAGAAAGAGAACTGCCTACTTGTATGAGAGAATAATTTTGGGTGTATTAGGATTGAGGTTTGTGAATGTCTCGACATTATTTTATACTCCTTCCGTCCCACTTTGTTTGTCCTGTTTGAAAAGTCAAACTTTTTAAGGGAATATCATTTATTGTCTTGTCTACCTTTTAAAAATGTATAAGTTTCTAAAACTACCCTTAAATAAATTTATCAAAAATTTGAATTATTAATAAAATAGGGGTATAATAGGAACATTAGTAAATTAATAACTTTTATTTTTAGAAACAGAACAATATTTTGGGACATCCTAAAATGGAATAGAGGACAAAACAAAGTGGGATGGAGGGAGTATTTTTTAGTGAAATTTTTTCTTGTTGCCATTTATGGACGTAGACTAAAAGACAAACCGCATAAATCCTCAGTACTCTCTTTTGTGTCTTTGTATATATATATATATATTTTAGTTCTTTTTGTTAATATTGCTTAATTTAGATATTTTTCTAAAACCCATATTCTACAATCAATTTGTGTGGGAATGTTATCTAAAGGCCGTTTCCTATGACAAATTGATAATAGAACTCGGTTATTACAATTAATTGATTAATTGATATATGTGCTTCGTATTTTACAACATTGCACAAGTTTTTGTATAACTTTTTGCAAAGCAATTTGATTACAATTTACCTTTTATTAATATATATATATATATATATATATATATATTGGTAATTGAGATACTTATACCTTTTGAATTATAGTTTTAAATATAATAATAACAAATTTGACTTTTTTTTTCTTCTATTTTTAGCCATAGAAATATTAATGTTGTAAAGGCTTAGTCAAAAATTGAAATACGAGTACAAATTTTACATGATTTTACTACTGACCATCATTGTGGTTTATACAAATAACAATTTTACAATATTGTTATGTACACAGGTATATGCACAAGAATTGTCATTTGAGTGCATATTAAATGCTAAGAGTTTTATAACTCAACTAATAGGCACTTCCTCGTTGAACTTAATGGATAATTTTCATAATAAAAGGACTTGAACATTAATTATTTAAAAAAAAAAAAAAAGGTTTTTGTGTATCAGGAATTCCACGGATGTATAAACAATTAAACATCTAAAAATGTTTGATATTCATTCAGTTCTGATCAGAAAAAGAAAAACCTCTTTCTTTTTCTTTTCTTTTTTTTGAAAAAAAACCTTTCTTTTTCGGTTCATCTTCAAGAGGTTTTTTCTCTTGCTTTTCTCTCTTTTAATAAATTTTTATACTTTATGTCTATTAATCAATTAATCGAGCCTTCTAATAAACACACAGGCCCTGAAATTATTTTTCATCTTTTTCTTATATATATATAATATAATTCTATTTTGATTATTTTTAAATTTATGTTAATAAATTTTTTTTTCCTTCTGGGGGTATTTGATTTTGAGAGAGCTTGTTGTATTCTATGTTTTTGATTCTTCAAAAGAATTTTTTTGCGCTATTATATATTTAGGTTTATAATTAAATAAAAAAATTTGGGTCTTTATTGTTTATATGCCAGATACTTTAAAATATATAGATTTTAATTTTCGTCCAAACTTTTGTGGGTATACGATATTGACAAAGGTAGTTCAATTTGAAATTAATTTTCGTTAATAATGAATTTGTGTAGTACTTTTTAGGTTTTATGTATTGTTTTATTTTATTTTTTTAAAGACAAGGTTTTGATTAAATTCATGTTCTTGTTGTCATTGGTCTTATTATTCATGATTGTTTATGTCTGCAAGAAACTTGGAATATATATTATGCTGTGTCGAGTATAGTTTTGGGTTTGATCAATGCAGTGTTATTATGGCTCTTAATTAGTTGTCTGAGGAATAATTTTCCGTTTAATGAGTTGAGTAAAGAAACTAATGCTTGTTTGTAGTGGTTCTTGTTGAAAAACAACCTTCATGATCATGAGACAAGATCTGGAGTGTTCATGTTGATGAGGCAAGGAGCATGGTGGTGAGATTGGAATTAAGAGAAAGACAATGGAATTGAGTTGGAGAAAAGCAATGGAGGAGAAAGAGAGAGCAGAGGAAAACGTAATTATGGAGGAGAGAGAGAGACGTAGACTTTTTTTTTTTTTGGTTTAGAGATAAGTATGGAATGTATTAAATAAAAGATAATAAATGAGATCAATTAAAATATTAGCATTAATGAGGATTTTTTTTTTTTTTTTTTTTTTTTTTTTTTTTTTACCATTAGATCTACTTAAATCCAATGGTTTAAAAAAAGGTGTAACTCTTTAGAGTTACACGAGGTTTATCTTGAACTCATCTCATAATTTAAAACTATTGATAATCATTTTTATATTTTGTTAACTCTTTAAAAAAATTTGTAAGGAAATTATTAGGTATGAAATGTAAATTGTCCATTTTTTTTATAATTATTGTAAAACACTTTTTTCTTTTAACGATTCATTTATTCTAAACTCTTTGGTTTTTGTACTTAATATATATATATATATATTATGCATCTTATTATATATCTTTAAGTGTATCCGTGCATATGCATGGAGTTATAAGCTAGTTTGTATAAACCACGACGATGGTTAGTAGTAAAATCATGCAGAATTTGTGTTTCAATTTTTTGACTAAGCCTTTACAACATTAGTATTTCTATGGCTAAAAAAAAGAAAAAAAAAAGTCAAATTTATTATTATTATTTAAAAAAGAAATCTATAATTCAAAAGGTATAAGTATCTCAATTACCAATATATATATATATATATATATTGATAAAAGGTAAATTGTAATCAAAATGCTTTGCAAAAAGTTATACAAAAACTTGAGCAATGTTGTAAAGTACGAAGCACATATATCAATTAATTATAATAACCGAGTTCTATTAACAATTTGTCATAGGAAACGGCCTCTAGATAACATTCCCACATAAATTGATTGTAGAATATGGAATTTAGAAAAATATCTAAATTAAACAATATTAACAAAAAGAACTAACAAGAAAAATATATACAAAGACACAGGGGCAAAGCCAGAAATTTTTGTTTGGGGGGGGGGCGATTTGTGTTGCTAATTTATTAGTCTATACAAACTTTTATATACATACACAAACATATGTATCTATACACACACAAAAAATTAGTATTTTTCATAATGAATCCTTAAAACTAAATGTTTCATAGAATTAAATTAATCTTTCACCGTCTTCCATAGTGAAATCCTTACAATTTTCATTTTCAATATAAGTTACCAAATTGTCTACCGTTGTGAGTAAAAAAAATTTCAATTAAATTAATGAAGTCTTCAAAGACATAAATGATCCAAAACTTTAAAAAATACGAGAACACATTTTACCATAAAAAATGAATTTGAGAAACAATACATTCTCTATAACTACTAAACAAATTGGATAATTTTTTTAAGAACATTATTAGACCAACTCAAATAGTTGGGGGGGCCAAGTTCCATTTTTGAGGGCTAATTATTAAAATATTAAATATTTCTATATAGTAAAAAAAAATTTCAAAAATTTTGGGTGGGCCATGGCCCCCCTACCTTAACATGTAGCTTCGCCCCTGCAAAGACACAAATGAGAACACTGAGAATTAACTGATTCAGATTTTGGCCTACATCCATAGGTGGCAACAAGAAAAAATTTCACTAAAAAATATAAAGAATATAAAATAACATAGAGGCATTCACAAAACTCAATCCTAATACACCCAAAATTATGCTCTCATACAAGTATGCAGTTCTCTTTCTCACAATACGAAGTTTAGGGCTAAATACAAAGTTCAAGGCTTCACCTAAAATAAGAAGTTTTCTCACGCATCGCCTCCTTCACACATCCCTCTTCAAAGAGGTCTCTCACTCTCACATTTTGCCATGCCACACCACTCCTCTATAATTTCTAATGCACCCAAATTGTTAGACTAGCCACACAAACCAAATAAGAGAGCATTAGATCTATATTTGATCAAAGGGAAACCAAAGTGATTCAATGAAGTACATGCATTTAATGTAGGGATGGCAATGGATCGGGGCAGGGTCGAAAGATAGGGTCTTTGTCCCCGCCCCAAATGGTTTTGTCTTGCCCCGTTTCCACCTCGCCCTACATGACGGGGAAAACTTTCTCACCTCACCCTCGCTTCTTAGGGCCTTGTGAAGCCTGCCTCACCCCGTAAAACTCTTCTTTTTTGTTAATTTGTCTTACAACTAGTACAATTTTTTTTAATTAAACCTATTTAATTAATAAAAATATACTTGAAATTACAACTAAATTCATCCCATCAAATCAAATAAATTTTTAGAAAAAAAAAATTTTGAATAATATATCCAAGTGTTTAAAAAGACAATCACAAAAAAAAAAAAAAAAAAAAAATCTAATAGTACACATAACAAAATAAAGGCAGAGAACTACGTTGGGTAGAATAAAATAAGCTAATATTGATATATTTGTTTAAATAGTAGGGTTTTAGGGTATGAAAAATTTACAATTATAATCTTTAGTAACATGGGGCGGAGTAGGGACGGGGAGGGGAGGGACGGGACGGGGTGGGTCTAAAAAGTATAAACCCATCCTCGCCCTGCCTTTTGATGTGGGGCTAAAATCTTACCCTATCCCTGCTCTACCACCTTTGTGGGACCAGGAAAACCTGCGTGGGCCTATTTAATGGAGGTCCATCAAACTATATTTTTACCCTCTTCATTAATGATTAAAAAGTGATAGGAAAAAGTAATAGTTTCTCATTATTTTTGAACTGTGCTGAAGGTTTTTTTTTTGCAATAATGCGATAGCTTATTGGTATTTACTATTTAATTATTAAGCGGAAGTTGAAAACATGAAGTTCTCTCTCTCTCTCTCTCTCTAGAAATGAAACTATATGAAAATTGCATCATCCAAAATGAGTCATTGTGCAATAAGCCTTGAAAAAAAATAACAAGACGCTTATTAGGCTGAGCTCCATTGATTACGCTATAAGGACAGGGCCAAGGTTTCAACACTTGGTCCAATCTACTGGGCTAGAAGCAGGCCTTCACACGATTGAGACCAGCCCTTAACCTAGGCAGACTAGCTAAATGAACAGGTCTATTTGTGAGCAAAGGCTTATTTGTTTTGCGAATGTGTATATATGACTGGAGCCCACAGTGCTCATCAAAAGACAAATTTAAATATGAGCTTGACCGCAATTGGCGTTTTGTGGACTGCAACTAATTTCATTGCAAAGGGGCTCATCCATGGGCCTGTGGAGGAAAAGGAAACACCTTAAATTGCCATTGTAAATTTACCAGAGCATCAAATTCCTTCGTTGTAAAATAGTATGTAGTATACAGTGATGACAATTAAATAATGATTTGTACGTGTGTAATATAAGGAGCTTCATAGATTATATTGTAAGTTTCTTCTATATATATAAACCCACACATTCTACCAAAAAATAATAATAATAAACCCACACACACATACTTGCCAACAGTTTTTTACTCTCCAAAAGATATTAATTTTAATTTTGTCTCCCAAATTTGTCATTTATTAACACCAATTGTTTCTTTAAAAAAAAAAAGTTTTCATAAAATACCAAAGTCAAGCATGGTAATTAATCTTTTACTAATAAAGGGTTTCAATTCTCACACTTGTTGAGTCAAAAAAAAAAAAAAATTCTCACACTTGAAAATAAAGGATTTTGATTTTTACACAATCACTATTTCAAATCTAGTTACTTATTTGCATTAAAATATAAATATTTTTGTATTAAAATGTGAATGTTTTTTTTATTAATTATGAACGTATGTGTGAAATAGTAGATATAAATAAGTGTGAATTAATATTTTCATCTAAAAATATATTACCGCTAGAATATCAACAAGTTTTGTCTTTTTCTCATTGCTTGTTGAGACGAGATGTATATGCTTAATTGAGTAAAATTGACTTTATTTTCTTTCCCTTTGCTTTAGAGGGAAAATGCACGATTACTGGAATGCAGAAAGTCATAAGACACATTTGTGATTTAATTGAGTGGACCATCAAGCCAGTTAGTATTTGAATTACCCCAAAAGATTTTTAGCAATTGCATTTCTAGAGTCCTGAAATCCGTTAATCAATATTAGTTCGTTACATTCCATGATTTCACTTGTAAGTAAAGAAACGTACAGTAATTTTGTTGTTGACTCTTATTCCAAAGGCGGTTGCAATTCTGTTAGATGTGCCTATGCATTTGGGAAATGAATCTATCCTTCTGGAACAATATATGCAAAAGGAGTATAGCAATAAATCTTCAATTATGAGTTAGGACTACATCACCATGTCTTGGGCAAGCCATGTTCATTATTTCATATATTCTATCAAAATTTAGGAACACCTACTTAATTGTTTCCCAAATAAATTACAGCTACACATTTTTAAGTGGTGCTGGTGAGTCTGTTATGAAAAAAGTTGTCATAATTTGAGATATAACATGATTTACCCCTCAGTTGACTGATGTTGTGGTTTAGGCTTCATAATGAAGACTAATGTTCAATTTTGCTCTTGATACTCTGGCAATCTATTGTCTAATGGAATGATATCCCTATCCTGCAACAGCATTGTGGTTTATTAGTTGTGCTTTTGTAATAATAATTTACTAACCGCGAACCCGCGCGTTGCACGTGTGTAAACACAAATTTTTCTCAATTGTGGAAAATCAAACAATTGAAAAGAAATAGGTTTGCAAATATAAATTTGTATTGATGTATAATGAGTACAATCTCTATTTTGATTCTTTTACAAAAGAATACCCTCTGATTCTATCTTCATTGAATTTGACTCGAACAAGAATCTTCTTGATTTTGATTGGAAGATGGATTGATCGGTCTTCACAATAAATCTCTAGCTTCGAGCTTATTAGAGATTTATTGTCCTTCAAGTTCTTCAAGCTCTTCGAATGTTCTTCAAGTTCTTCGAATGTTCTTCAAGTTCTTAAAGGATTCTTCAAAGTTTCTTGAGACGGAATTTCTCCAGAGCTTAGGCCTCTTGAAAACTTGGTTTTTTTGAAAATGAGAAGGGATGTCCTCTATTTATAGTGACTTTAGAAGATAAGCTCCACTTCGAATTGATATACTTGAAAGTATGTAGTAGACTTTTGATTGGCCCAAATTCTTCTTAGAGATAATTATCTTTATTTATCTATTTTGATAAAGATAATAATCAACAAAGATAAATAATTATCTCTATTTAATTTATTTTAATAAAGATAATTATCTATCAATTTTGAATAGAAAATTTATCTTTATTTTATTTATTTATTTGTATAAAGATAATTATTCATATATTTTAAATAGGAAATTTATCTTTATTTTGTGGGCCAAATGACATGTGGCAAATTTCAATATGTCAATGTAATATCAATTTGGATGACACAAGTCATCATTTGATTTCATTAATTTAATGGCACTAATTTAGAATTTGCCACTAAATTTTGATGTGGCATTTTATAATTGGCTTAAAATTTTGCCTCCTACAGCGTGATAATTATTTTTATGGTAGTTTTATTAAAAAAAAATTTAGAATTTAAACTAATCTAATAATGAGTAATGTATTTCATAATTATATTTTTATTTATTATAGGAATAGTCCAAAACACAAAAAAACGTAAACTAAAAAAAATTTAATAAAACTTAATAATGATTAATTGAAACAATATTAGGATAAAATTTTGTTTTTGATAATCTATTAAGGTTATTTTCTTTGTAGAAATTATAATTTCGGCTGACCAAAACATATTATCAAATAAACAATTATTAGCAAAATCTAAGGATTAAATTTCTATACATGCATTATTATAAAATAATAATAAAAAAATTAAAATTGTAAAAATTAAAATTTGTCACCTACCGATTATTTTCGTTTGGCTAACCTTTATTTTTCTTTAAATAAATGGCATTATAGAGTACTTCTAATACAATTATTAAAAGTACTTTGTCCACCACAAAGGATTAGAAAATAAAAAAAAATTAGTAGAGTCTCATAGTTTAACATCTAAATTAAGCACTAAAAAAAAATCATGCTATGTAACAGAATAAATACCAAATTATCCAAATCATGCTATGTAATAGAATAATATTATGTTTTGATATGCTATATTTAATTTTTTAGAATGCAATAGGATAACATTTAACAATCAAAGAGAATAAAAAAAAAAAAAACAACAATAACAACAATTTTAAAAACAAAAATAAATATTAATCACAATTTAAAAAACAAAACTAAGTCGCATTAACCCAAAATAGAGTTTTAAAGAATATAAAAAATTATCAACCTAAATTAGAGATGCAAGAAAAGTAAAAAAAATCCACCAAAAAATTTAGAGAGAGAGAGAGAGAGGGAACCCTTTTTCTTTTTTTTGTGAGGGAAAACTATGTCTAGAATAGAAGAGATAGTGACAAATTTATAGTAAGAGAGTGTGAATAAGAAGAGACAAAAATAAAAGAAGATGAAGGGAAATAGTAAGAATGATATTAATGTAGAGGGTAGTGGGGAGATGAAAAGGTAAGGGGGGGAGAAAGATTGAAGAAGTAGTGGGGAGAAGTAATGGGGAGATGAAATGGTAAGGGAGAGAGAAAGGTTGGAGAAGTGTAAATATTAAAAAAATAAATGTTGCTTTAACGTTTTGTTTGTTTGTTTGTTTGTTTTTTTAGGTTGAAAAAGCTCACACAAAATCCTAAAGTTGAACTGAAAAGGCTTTAGGTTGGACTTGATAGTAAAACTAAATAAATAAGAAGTGAGCTGGATTAATTATACAGATTTATTATAGGGTGATAGTGGAAGTAAATAAATAAGTAGTGGGCTGGATTTATTATAGGGTGATAATGGAAATAAATAAATAAGTAGTGAGCTGCATTTATAGGGTTGAAAATTGTAAAAAAATATTTTAAAATTGTAGGACAAATTGTATTTTCAACTTTAGGGTTTTTTTTTTTTTTTTTTTTTTTTTTTTTCCTTTAAGCTGAAAAGGCTCACACAAAACCCTAAAGTTGAACTGAAAAAGTTTTGGGTTGGGCTTGATAGTGGAACTAAATAAATAAGAAGTGGGTTGGATTAATTATATAGATTTATTATAGGATGATAGTGGAAGTAAATAAATAAGTAGTGGGCTGTATTTATAAGGCTGAAAATTGTAAAAACTATTTTAAAATTGTAGGACAAATTATATCTTAAAAAAGAAAAGAAAAAAAAGAATGATGTGGCAGCTGATGTGGTGCAACGTGAGAGCAGCAGTATTAAATGCTACACTTCAGCTTTTAGAAATATATAGATTGGTTGGTGATATATATACGCTCTCAGTGCATCTTGAACCCAAAATCTCACCTGCCATCTCAATATTGTGGAAAGAGGAAGGGTTATTAGAGAAAGAGGTTTCTGGAAGTTTAGAGAGAAAATATTTGAGAGAGAAGGTATTTCTCATTCATCAAAATCAGAAAATGTACAAAGTAAGTAATTAGATGAGTCCCTGTTTCTATATATACAGCAACAGAGGGGCTAAGACTAAAAACAGAAAATTAACAAACTCCCTAATCTAACGGAAATGCAACTGAACCATTAGATGCTCGACAGGTGGACCACTAATACAATTAACTGGAATTAAATTACTTCACATGCTAAGCACGTGATCTTATTAATCAACACGCAGTCGTTTTGTTCTTCAGCTTGCTCTAATCTTTTAACCTCAGGCGTGTCGTTTTGCCTTGCACTTGATGTTTGGCTTTGTCCCTTTTATGTGATTCAGTTCCAGCTTCAACAAGGGTAGTTTGTGATAGAGCTTGTTGGCACTTCTACAAGGAAGTTATCTTAAGATTAGCTATAATTTGGTTCTTGCTGGTTTATACCTTGCAATAGAGCCATTAATTGTACAAAGTGTATTCATGAAGCTGTTTGGAAATCTTCACATTATTACTAATTAAATTTATAAAAATACTATTAATGCCATTTCCCACTTATTCTTAGAGGACAATTCTTCTCAACATGAAGTGGGAGATACAGATTATAGAGAAGAAGCTGCTACTGGGCTGTCCATACCTACTTGCTGCAACTCAGGAGCCATAGATGCTATGTTACAAACTAACCCGTCTTTGGATACTACCTCACAGCCTAATGAGGCTCCAGACACTGAACATGAATCTTGTAATCAACTTTAATTCGTTTACAGCTTATGAAATAATATTTTCCTCAATCTCATTTCTTCTTTCAACAATCAACGTATAAATTCAAGCACATTTAACCAAAATCTATGTGTGGGTAATCCATAGATAAATTGCATTAGAACATCTCTGCTACTTTAATCATGTTATGTATGCTCTTATTTGCAGATGGTAGGTATTATCTTACACTGGCAGTAAGCTCTGTTGGTACTGAACCTCTTGGGAACAGTCTTGCCCCATCACCTCTACATGTGATCCAATCCCCACTGCCAGCACATGAATCTCGTAATCAACTTTTATTTATTTATAGCTAATGAAATAATATTTTCCTCGATTTCTATTCTGTTTTTAACAATCAAATATAAATTCAAGCACATTTAACCAAAAGGTTTTAATGACATTGCGTATGATCTTATATTGCAGATAGTAGGTATTATCTCCCACCAACAGCAAGTTCTGAATCTCGTAACCAGTCACTTCCACATGTGATCCAATCCCCACTACCAGCACATGAATCTCGTAATCAACTTTTATTCATTTACAGCTTATGTAATAATATTTCCGCAATTGCTTTTCATTTTTCAAAAATTGACATATAAATTAAAGCACATTAAACCAAAGGGTTTATATGTGTTGTTAATCCATAAATAAATTGCATGAGAACATCTTTGCTACTTTAATCATGTTATGTGTATGCTCTTATTTTGCAGATGGTGGGTATTATCTCCCAAGATCTACTAGTTCTGGTGGTGCTGAAACTCTTAGGAATAGTCTTGCCCAGTCACCTTCACATGTGATCCAATCCCCACTACTAGATAGTCTTCCTACCTGAAGGCGACGCGGACCTTACCATTGCTGGATTAGCAATGATGAGTAGGTGGATCTAGCTAGTTCAGCTAACACCAGCTCCATTGCTAGAGAGAATAGCAAATTTGCTTAATGAGCTAGATAATAAAAAACAGTGGGAGGATAGAAATCTAGGAAGGATAGAAAGAATTTTAATGATTAAAAAGTGAAAGGATAGAGAAGAAAAAAGTTTGATGATGCAAAATGATATAACTTTCCTCATGTTTGGTTGAAAAAAATGAGATAATTTTAATTTAGTTTGTATAGATTTTTTTGTAATGCTCATGGCATATGAGGATTATTAGTTTGGGTCTAGCTCCCTACCCATTTGAAACCCTCCCCTTCTCTCCATTTTTAATTTTGATGAATGACACGTGGCAAAGAAGTAATCTAACAATTAGAAAATGCCAACTCATTCTCTTTATTTTTCTAATCTTCTTTCCCTCACCTCTCCTCTTCTCTTTGCAAATTACCGCAATCACTTGTGTTGGGGTTTATGCCCTAAAATCCAATTTATTGGCATGTCATAAATAATTAAATTGTTTAATTGTATGAGACTATTTATGAATGAACCAATGGGACATTATCATACTCTATGAGATGCATTGTATGTGATTTAGTCACAGAATATATAAATCACAAGTTCCTTGTAAACTCAAAATTTAGCTCGTAGTCAAATTGGGCATTTCATCTGCAAAGACTATAACACATCAATTAAGATGATTTGTCTTGATCATGGAAGTGGAGACTTCTAGTTAATGTGTTGATATGTCTTAAGAGTTAAGACATATTGAACTGGACCGTGGTGAGATTAATTATTCAATTAACAACTGTCACCTGAATAATTAATCTCATGACTTCTAATTTCATAGACTCTCAATCCTGAGAGGATAGTGAACCCGATCATGAAATGTAGGTTACTTTGATATATCAGAAGTGATATCTAATATTCATGGTTAAAACTTTAGTATGTTGGGTAACTACACGTAGTGTTGAGGGAACACATATTCTCAAGATGGAATCCATAATCTCTTTTTATAGAGACACAAAATATCTCCTTGAGATAAGTTTAAAGGGAAATGGTTACTCGGGGCGCCCACTTTAGTAAGGAGTTTCTAAAGCTTATATTTATTGAAATTAGATTTTAATAAATGTGAATAACTAAAAGATTAAACCGGGTACTCAAGGATAAAATAGTTGTTTACAAAGTGACAGTTCCTTATGACTTTGTTCACTATGTATATTTCATGGAGGGGTTAAATGATATTATTAAAATCTTGGGATATAATTTATTAATAAGGCTTAGAGTGCAATTATATTTATATAGTGGTATTAAATATAATTAATGGTAACTTTGAACTTGTCAAGAGTTGACAGAAAAACTTAAGACCCATTGGAGCTAGAGTCTTATTTGTTCCCTTTGGTCCCATCTCCACAAACTAAAACCCAATTGGGTAGGCTCAAAAGGCTAACTCAATTAGATAATCAGTTTTTATTTAATAAGAGTTATTAAAAAAAAGTAACTACCAAGGTAGTTAGAATGTATGTATGATGAAAAGAAAATAAAAAGAGTTTTTCACTACAAGGAAGAAGAAGAACTTTCTTTGAGAATCAACGTACAAAAAGACTGATTGAAAGACCGCACTTCTTGGGCATCTTGTGGAATTGAGATGTTGATTAGAGGTATTCTCAAGTCTTGTTTTGAATTTCACTGCATCAAGGTACGCTTTTTATTCTTTGTTCTAGAATTCAATGTTACATGTTATCTCTTATAAATGAAGTAGATCTCTGTTTTTTGCTTCTGCTGTGTGTTTTGTATGAAATGCAAAACCAGATATTCCAACAACCTGAGCATAAGAGACCCATCAATGGAAGCTTTATTCAACACAAGATTCCAAAGGAAATCAAATCCAGCAAATCAAATCCAGTACCTCTCTCTTCTCTAGATCTTTTACCCAGAAGGACAAGAAATAAAAAGATTAAAAAATTGCTGTGAAAACAACTTTCCAAATCTATGAATATTAATCATTGTTAAATATAACAATATAAAAATCTGAAAACAATACTAATATCAATTTATTTGAATCATATAGACATAATATAGATCACAAAAAAGAGGGAATATTACTACATAGCAAAAGCACTATGCCCAACCTCCAACGGTTAACAGTCCCAATTAGCATTTTGGCGCCTATTATGATCTCCAACTGCAAAACCATCCACACCGACAAGCCACAGTTTGATTTGCTTTGAAATCTGGTTTTGAATCATAGCTTGCAGCGTGGGTTGCATTTACAGATGTCTAGTGACGGTGGTAACATTGTAGAGAGAAGAGGACAGCCAAAGAAAGAAAGTAAGATTAGAAAAATAGAGAGATTGAGTTGGCGTTTTTCTAATCGTTAGATTACTTCTTTGCCAGTGTCATTCATCAAAATAAAAAATGGAGAGAACATGAGGGTTTCAAACGGGAGGGGAGCCAGACCCTTACAATAAAGTGTTAGCTTATTGGTACTTAATTATTAGGCTAATACTTATTACCTGCGTATATATTTACACACAAGTGTTTTTCAATTGAAAACGTGGGTTCAATCTACGATTTCAAGTTGCTTCCCTAATTATTAAGTCGAGGTTGCAACCAGGGGTGACAATTTTTATCCATATCCATGAACCCACCCATTACCCACCTTATTTGGATAAGTCTTAACCCAACCCATTTGAATATTTGGGTTAAATGGGTAAAGACCCATTTGGTTATTTAATTAGATGGGTCTAAATGGATAATCCCACTAATACCCACTAAACCCATCTAAAATTTAAATAAAAAACATAAAATTTAAATTTTTAGAAAATGACTAAAATACCCTTGAAACTTAAAAAATGACCAAAATACTACCAAAACCCAAAAAATGACCAAAATACCCCCAAAACCCAAAAAATGACCAAAATACCCCCCAAAACCTAAAAATTACCAAAATACCCCCAAAACCAAAAAAATGACCAAAATATCCCTAAAACCCAAAAAATGACCAAAATACTCCCAAAACCCAACAAATGACCAAAATACCCCCAAAATCCAAAAAAATGACCAAAATACCTCTAAAACCAAAAAAATGACCAAAATACCCCTAAAACCTAAAAATTACTAAAATATCACCAAAACCCAGAAAATGACCAAAATACCCCCGAAACCTAAAAATGACCAAAATACCTCCAAAACCCAAAAAATGACCAAAATACCTCTGAAACCCAAAAAATGACTAAAATACCCCTAAAACCTAAAAATGACCAAAATACCTCCAAAACACAAAAAATGACAAAAATACCCTCAAAACCCAAAAAATGACCAAAATTCCTCCAAAACCCAAAAAATGACAAAAATACCCCCAAAACCCACAAAATGACCAAAATGCCTCCAAAATATCTAAAATGAGCAAAATACCCCCCAAAACCTCTCAAATGTCCAAAATATCCTCAAAATCCAAAAACTGACCAAAATACCCTCAAAACCGAAAAAATGACCAAAATACCCCGAAAACCCACAAAATGAGAAAAATACCTCCAAAACCTCTAACATGAGCAAAATACAACCCCCCCCCCCCCCCCCAAACCTCTAAAATGTCCAAAATATCCCCAAAACCCAAAACTTACCAAAATACCCTAAAATCCCAAAAAATGACCAAAATGCTTCCTAAACCTAAAAAATGACCAAAATACCCCCTAAACCTTAAAAATGACCGAAATACCTTTGAAACCTTAAAATTACCGAAATGCCTTTAAAACCTAAAAAATAATTGTAATACCCCAGAAACCTTAAAAAAAACCAAAATACCCTAAAACCTAAAAAATGATTGAAATACCCCCAAAAACCTAAGAAAATTACCAAAATAACCCCAAAACCTAAAAAAATGAACGATAAAAACCCCTGAAACCCAAACTATGAACAAAATGCCCCTAAACATGTAAGATGACCAAAATACACCTGAAACATCTAAAATTACCGAAATAAATAGAGGTTTCAGGGTATTTTGGATGTTTCAAGGATATTTTTGACAAATTAAAGGTTCTAAGAGTCTTTCATTCATTTTATAGGTTTTCGAGGGAATTTCGGTAGTTTTTTAGGTTTCAGGGTTATTTTGATCATCTTTTAGATTCTAAGGGTATTTTAGCCATTTTTTTAGGTTACGAGGGCATTTCTGTCATCTTTTAGTTTTAGGGTTACTTCGGTAAATTTCTAGGGTTCAGAAGTATTTTGGTAATTTTTAGGTTTTTGGGTCTTTCGGTAATTTTTTAGGTTTCAGTGGTATTTTGGTCATTTTTAGGTTTCGAGGGTATTTCGGTCATTTTTTGGGTTTCAAGGGTATTTGGTATTTTTTGAGTTTCGGGGGTATTTTTGGTATTTTTTGAGGTTTTGGGGGTATTTTGGTCATTTTTAGATTTTGGGGGTATTTTTGTCAGTTTTTGGGTTTCAGGGGTATTTCGGTAATTTTATAGGTTTTGGGGTATTTTGGTCATTTTCTGGGTTTCGGGGGTATTTTGGCCATTTTTTTGGTTTTGTAAGTATTTTGGTCATTTTTAGGTTTCGGAGGTATTTTGGTAATTATTTGGGTTTTAGGGGTATTTTGGTAATTTTTTGGGTTTTGGGGGTACTTTGGTCCTTTTTTGGGTTTCGGAGGTATTTTGGTCATTTTTAGGTTTTGATGGTATTTTGGTCATTTTTTTGGGTTTTGAGGGTATTTTGGTCATTTTTTGGGTTTTGGGGGTATTTTGATCATTTTTAGGTTTTGGAGGTATTTTGGTCATTTTTTAGGTTTTGGGGGGTATTTTGGTAATTTTTAGGTTTCAGGGATATTTTGGTTATTTTTTGGATTTTAGGGGGTATTTTGGTCGTTTTAGTGGTTTTTAAGCATATTTGGTGATTTTAGAGATATTAGGGGTATTTTGGTCATTTTAGAGGTTTCATGGGTATTTTGCTAATTTTAGAGATTTTAGGGATAATTTTGGATGTCCAAGGGTATATTGGTAATTTTGGAAGATTAGGGGTATTTGCATCATTTTAGGTATTTATGGGTATTTTGGAGGTCAAGAGGGTGTTCAAGTAGTTTTAGAGGTATTTGGGTCATGTTGGGTTAAATGGGTGGGTTACTAATTAAATGGATTGGGTTGGTAATGGATAATTAATTTATATATAAACGGGTCATAAATGGATAAATGGGTAATTATACACCCAACCTATCTATGACCCAACCCATTTATGACCCAACCCGACCATTTGCCAGCCCTAGTTGCAACCTTGAAGTTCTCTCTCTATAAATGATATTATGAAAATTGCATCTTCCAAATTGAGAGTCATGTTATACAATAAGCCTTGAAAGAAACAAGACGCCTAGGCTGGGCTCCATTAAGTAGCTAGGACAGGGCCTGGGTTTCAACATTTGGTCCTATTTATTGGGCCAGGTGCAGGCCTTCACAGTGGAGCCTGAATCTAGGTTGAGACCTGCCTTTAAAAGCCAGGTAGGCTAGCAAAATGAACAGGTCTATTTGTGAGCAGAGGCTTATTTATATTGTCGATGTGTGGATGTGACTAGAGCCCACAATGTTCAAACGACATATTTGAACATGAGCTTCATTGCAATAGGCATTTCGTAAACTGCAACTGATTTTCATTGAAAAGGGGCTCATCTGTGAGCCTGTAGAGGAAAAGGGGCTCATCATGGGCTTGTAGAGGAAAAGGAAATAGGTTAAATTACCATTGAAAAGGGGCTCAAATTCCTTCGTTGTGGCTTAAAATGTGATATTGTTTTTGCTCTTTGGTATCATACTTATAAGTTTTGATGTGCATTCTAAAGCACCAAGCTCCATTTTTTGTCAATAAATTAATTGCTATTGAAGAGTAACGCTATGAGTATTACAAGTTTTATTATAGTGAATTTACAAATTGATGGGTTCATTCATAAAGACGTAATCCAAATATTTATTTATGTGGTGCTTGAAGCCACCAATTACATTCATTACCATATTAATTTGTAAGTTTTTGGGAAAATTACAATCTACCCACTTGTGGTTTGGTTAAAATTTAAGTTGCCTACCTGTGGTTTAAAAGTTGGCACTTTGCCCACTTGAGGTTCACTTTGTTAAGCTTCCGTAACCCACCTCAATACTTTCACTATTAAAAACACAAAAAACATTACAAAAACATAAAAATCAAGATCTAAAATTATATTTCTTAGATTGGAGAAGCTTGGCTTAAGAACATTATTCTTCTTTTAAAACTCCCATAATTTTGTTGTTCCCACTAACACCCTGTTTTCTAATTCCAGTCACTAAATTTACCTTTCCTAGAGTTAGATTCCCTAATGGAGAAAAACCCAGTATCTTTGACTTCCTCTAAACGCAAGAACGGTAACTGAACCTCACAGTCCTTGAATCAACTTCTAGAAGAAGCAAAAACCCATGAATCTTGCTCTAAAAACCCCACTTTTCCACTTCCAGTTATAAAGTCTCTTCCTATAACCATTTTAGCACATCAAAACTCAAAACTCAAAAATCATTCTCCTTAAAAATCCAATCTTTTTTCTAGTTCCAACTACCAAGTACCAACTCAACCTGTTCCATACATTCAAATTTCAACAATTGAAAAAGACAATCCATGATTCATTTATCTCAAAAGATAAATAATAATAAGGAAAGGCCTAATTTTTAAGCTCAAAGCAAGCTTCCTTAAGAAGATTTAATTAAAACCCATGATTCTTACCTCAAAGAACAAGCTTTCTCAGACTAGAAACAGCTGCTAGTGTACGCAAAACTGTCAAGGGAATAGCTCATAGTCACAGTCATAGATAGGAAGGCGGAGAGAGAGTAAACAATAGTGTAGGGACACGATTCCTTCTGCGGCCCACTAACACTTTTGGGCTGACACAATATAGGTCCCTCGCAATATTATTTGTAGAGAGTGGGCTTGAAAAGCCAGCCGCTGGTCACGGGGCGGTGTTCCGGGCTCTTGGGCTTGAACATTAAAGCCCTTAGACGTCGCACCCAAGTCTCGGACATTGGTTTAGCATGCATCGCGTAGTACTCAGCGTTTATCCCGGTTAGTTCCAAGAATTTAATTTATTGAAAGCTACCCTTGTTATACTTGATAATATTTGTGAGTTTAAATTAGTAGGAACCTGTGTTAAAGCATTTTTTCTGCCTACAATATCCTTAAGAGTAAGCTTGCCTTTAATATTCATGCCTAAAGTAGTTGTTACGGAGAAGAAAGATACGTATAGAGAAACAGACACATATTTTATTAAGACAAAGGAACAGTACAGTGTACAATGAAAAGCTGAAACAAGCTTACACTAAAGCTGACTACATAAGTAAAGGAAGATACAAGTGAGTGGAGAGAAAGCCGTGGGGACAGCTCAGAGGAGAGGTTGGCTACTGCGTCAAGTTATTGTCTAAGGAAACTATTCCTTGACACTTCTGCATGCCCATAACTCAGGCAGCCAAAGAACCTGACCTCAGGCTAACACCATCTACAGAAAAGGTGCAGGGAGCCGGAAGTCGGGAGGCCCCCGCGGAAATTTGCCTGCTACAGGACAGACGGTGCTGATGGTGAAAAATCTTTCTTCTGACACACCAAGATTCTGGCGTGAACAGCCCCTGCTTCGGATTTTGACTAAAAGAGGGAGGAGCGCACTCTTCCCCCTGTCAAAACGGAGGACTGGCTCGAATCTATGCCATCCTTGTCCACACCGTATCACCCTGAGGATTCGGTCCCCCTGGAGCGCGCGGAGACCTTTCACCCCCATCCACGCCTCAAACATCTTGCTTTAAGGCAGTGGTACTAGAAAGAGAGATCGCGAATATGGGAGAAATATGGCTCTGATGAGAACAGGAGAGTTCGTGTGCAAGTGGAGTGATCCCCTATCCTATTTATACCCAGAAGGGAACGAATGCCATTTGATTCGTGCAAGTTCCCAAGGAACGCTACGGACAAAACAGACTTGGCTCAATTTCCAACTTCATCCTCAGCCGCAGGATTTGGAGATCCTCGAGAAGGCACACCTCGAACACTGGGACGCCAGAAAGTACCGCGCGACCTAAGACTACGAAAATACCCCCTACTTTTCGGGCCCAGTAAACTCGCGGCCCAAGCCCAATTCAGCACAGGGGCCCAAGGACAGAACCAAGGCCTTGCATGGTCCTCGGGCTCAAGCCTATGGGGAAACCAAGTATAAAAGATAAAAATCACAAGTGTTGGACAGAACCAAGGCCTTGCATGGTCCTCGGACTCAAGCCTATGGGGAAACCAAGTATAAAAGATAAAAATCACAAGTGTTGGACAGAACCAAGGCCTTGCATGGTCCTCGGACTCAAGCCTATGGGGAAACCAAGTATAAAAGATAAAAATCACAAGTGTTGGACAGAACCAAGGCCTTGCATGGTCCTCGGACTCAAGCCTATGGGGAAACCAAGTATAAAAGATAAAAATCACAAGTGTTGGACAGAACCAAGGCCTTGCATGGTCCTCGGACTCAAGCCTATGGGGAAACCAAGTGTAAAAAATAAAAATCACAAGTGTTGGACAGAACCAAGGCCTTGCATGGTCCTCGGACTCCAGCCTATGGGGAAACCAAGTATAAAAGATAAAAATCACAAGTGTTGGACAGTCCCAAGGCCTTGTATTGTCCTCGGAATCAAGCCCACAGGGAAATCAACTGGTCGGATAAAAAAAAAAAAAAAAGGAGGGAAGGGTTTTGGACTTCGCAACGTGGGCTACTGAGTAAAAATGTCAGCAACGTGGGCTACTGAGCAAAAATGTCAGGTCATTTCATCCACGGCGTAAACACCCTAAAGGGTTAGGCCCAACGAAGGAGCAAGGAAGGCGGCGGAACGCCCCAGTATACAATGACCTAGGAGGTCTGTTCATTTAGTAGGCCGAAGGTTTGGAACGGTTATTCCTCACACGGCATCAAGCCTTCGTTTCTCTCCTCGGCTAGCAGGGGTAAGTATTACTTTTTACTGGTCTGCTTTATTATGCCGAGCACTACTATTGAAATTATGGCAACGCCTTTTTATTATTAAGTACTGTGGTCTTATTCGTCATTGATTTAAATGCGATATTATTGAGCCGAACAGCATTTGCAAATTCATAAAAACAAAGAGACAGAACATGTAAAGCAAAAAAGAAACTTTTATTAATATGGAGAATTATTACAACGTACAAAAAGGGGCTTCAATAAGCCTATACAAAAGAGGGGCTACCTAAGCAGCACTAACATCTACAGTACAGATAAGCAAACGGTCAAGCGCCTTTTAAACTTGTCTTCGAAGTCTCTTCAATCTCCGCCACGTTGTTGTTCATACTAAGAAAAGAACTCACTTTAAAAAAAAAAATGATAAAGAAGGAAATAGTAAGGAAGAAATCAATGAAGAAGATAGAGGAGATGAGTAAAGAAGATGGAAGACATGAGTAAAGAAGGAGGAGAAGAGGAGTGAGAGAAATGAAGAGACAAAGAGAGGAACAAAAGATAGAAAAGAAACAGCACCAGAGCGGAACTGGTGCTGGGAAGACAATAAGAAGAGAAAAGGGGGGGGCACTAAGGAGCAAAAGAGAGAGAAGCAGAAGCACTTAGCCCCCGCCTCAGCCCTGATTCCTGACACGCTGGTGCCATATTAGGTACGCTCGTGAG
The DNA here is from genome assembly GCA_036321655.1 of Quercus alba. NCBI lineage: Eukaryota > Viridiplantae > Streptophyta > Magnoliopsida > Fagales > Fagaceae > Quercus > Quercus alba. The sequence goes on from CM070300.1 coordinate 17,859,636, forward strand.
GAGCCGGATGGTAGCGATCTTGGGTGTTCTCGACTCAGTCACACCGAGAATTCGACATGACGAGCCCCTGCTTCGGATTTTGGCTGAAAGAGAGGCGGGACAGATCTTAAGTCTGCGCCACCCTTGCCCTGACCGAGCCATTTCAAGCTTTATCAGAATATGGTGTTTTGAGGAGGAGTGTGGTTCCTTCATTATTTGTTATGGAGGGCATGTACGGATATGATATATAACAAACGGGTTAAATGGACGCTAAGGGAGGATGCGGATTTTAGATTTCAGGAAGAAGGAGAAGGATCTGTACGAAAGTGACTGCCTCCTGCTTGTCTTCTTATAGGGAGGGCAAAACAGGTGGAATTAAATGCATTCAACGTTTCCAAAAGAACCTGAAGGAAACGATGCGTCCATTCCGTTTCCCCACCTTATCAGATAAGCCACCAGACATAACTGAGCCTCGTGAAAGGGATTCATTTAAGGGCGCATCTGGAACAGCCAAACGGCAGGAGCGGATCACGAACAAAATAAATGGGATCCCTTGAAAACCGGCTGACTTCCTGGAAAAACCGCTCACATAAATGCGGATTTGAACTGGACAGGCCATATTATGGGCCCGGGTTTGCCAAAACCCTCCTTTCCGACTCGGAAGGTCGTATAGAAGGGTTTTGAGGGGCTATTGTGGGGCCCAACAAATCGCGGACCAGGCCCATTTGCCCTTAGAGAGTCTGAAGGCCCAATCCGAGGAGAGCTGTGGCCCAAGCTCTATAACACACAGCACAAAACAATTTTTGGGGAGCAGCCGAGGACAGTTTAGTCCTCGGCAGATCCACGATTCCACCAGGATGAAGGGGTAAAACTGGTATAGGGGTGAATTGGTAAGAAAATCCAGAATATCTTGGAGAAATTATCCATACTACCCTTCCAGATAAGGCCCATCGCCTGACAGAGCCGTATTCTGCAGCTTTATCAAACCATCCCCAACAATTCCGGGATTGGACTGATGGGACAAATATCAGTGTCCGTAAAGATTGACCCTACACGTGGACGAAGGGCAATGAATGCACGCAAGTATAAAATAAGGAAGGAAGTAGAAAACCGGGGGCCCATTCCACCTCCAGAAAAAAGAGAGGCTACATGGGAGAGAACGTCTCAATGACACCGGACTTCACGATAAAGGTCCATCAAGGGATAACCGGAGTAAGGCCCTAGTGGTCCTCGGATTACCTCCGAGGAGTCCCATCCCCTTGGGTGCGACGTCTAAGGGCTTTAATGTTCAAGCCCAAGAGCCCGGAACACCGCCCTGTGACCAGCGGCTGGCTTTTCAAGCCCACTCTCTACAAATAATATTGCGAGGGACCTATATTGTGTCAGCCCAAAAGTGTTAGTGGGCCGCAGAAGGAATCGTGTCCCTACAAATAGCATTTGTGGGTTTAGCTTTTAGATTCTTTCTCAATTTTTTAAGTTTTCAACCCAGAATTTGAAAACTAAAAGCTAAACCCACAAAGCTTCACCATGTTCTTATGAAGAGGAAGAATGTTCTTAAGCCAAAATTCACAATTTTAAGAAATATGTTTTTAGATCTTGATTTTTATGTTTTTGTTATATTTTTTATGTTTTTAATGGTAAAAGTACAGAGATGGGTTACGGAAGCCTAACGGAGTAAATCTCAAGTAGGTAAAGTGTCAACTTTTAAATCACAAATAGGCAACTTAAATTTTGGCCAAACCACAGGTAGGTAAATTGTAATTTGATCTAAGTTTTATGTAGTAAAACATATAGTACCTTTAAAGTATTCATGTTAATAGTGCAAAAATGCACCAAAAACAGAAAAACACACAAAAAAAGAAAAAGAAAAAAAGAAACCACAAAATCAAATCAAAGGCGCTACAAGTCCTGTGGGCTTATATTAAGGTAAGTGCTTGTGGGGTGTGGGGGGTAAGGGTCAGGGTTCAAGTCTCTAGGAGAGAGCATCACACACATATATATATTTAGATTAGAGTAGTGTAGAATTTCTATCTTTTTTTTAAAAAAAATTGATAAAAAAAAGCTGAAAACACCATTTTGGTCCTTACATTTTGGAGTCACATTGAATTTGGTTATCACATTTTAGTAGCAGTTAATTTGATCCATGTTATTTTCAACTTGTAGTTAATTTGGTCCTTGCCGTTAACTCATTAACGGAAAATGCCTACGTGGCAAATGGTGTGCATAGTTGGCACACGCTTGGATAATAAAATATATATATATATATATATATATATATATATTTAAGTACATGTAAGAAGACCGCATCAGCAATTTTAAGAATAAAAAAATGCATGTCAGAAAAACAAAAACAGAAAATTTGAAAGGATGTGTTTTTAAAAATATTCCCTAGATTTTCTTACTATTTCATAACAGCCAAACGTAACCCAAAAAGCAACCCGACATACAAAAATCAAACTCAGAATGGGGTTGGTTCAGGTTAGCTCAACAAGCATATTCTATTCTTGTTTTGGCAATGAGGAGTTGTAGTTGCAGAGAATAAATTGAAGAAGTAGGAGGATCTCATTGTGTTTTGGATTGAAGTCTGAACTTGGGAGTGGAGGTGTTTATTGAGATGGTATTGGAAAGTGATGCTAGCAAGCAACGTGGCTTATGCTATTTGAATTTTTCTAAAAACCAATTAGTTTATACAAATTCCATTTTTCAATTCCTCAACTAATGCCATGTTTAGAAGTTTGGAGAGAGAGGAGAGTAGAGGGGAGGAGAGTAGTGGGGAGGAGAGTTGAGGAGAATGGTTGTCCTCACCTTGTTTGGATGTTTTAAAAATAAGTAAGGGGGAGGGGAATAATTAGCATTTTCATAGTTTGTAATTTTGTTAATATGGTAAGTGTAAATTTGGTAATCCATTTGGTCAAGCATTTCAATATTCTACTCTCTCTTTTCAAATCTCATCAATTTGGGAGAATTAAAAATGAGAGGTTAGAAGTAGTTAGAATCCCTCCAAATCCCTCCCCCTCCTCCCTTAAAAAACATCAAAACAAGGTAATTTAACTTACTCTCCCTCCCTCTACTACCCATTCATCCAAACAAGCTATAAAGTGCTCTCTCTTTCTCTCTCTCAGGTCTGTTTATTTTCTCTTAGATATGGGTTTGTACTTGCCTAGATTTGGGTTCAAGCTCCACCATCGAGATAGACATGCACTCGCTGGATTCGATGGTATTGTTCCCTGTTGGAGTTTGCGGTGGTGTTGTTATGTTCGTTGTAATGGCTTGGAGTTTGCGGAGAATATTTTGGGTTGATTTTAATTTTTGTGTGGGTGTGGGTTGCTATGTTTGCCTACCAAGAAACTCTAAGAAAATCTGGGGAGTTTGTTTTTAAAACTCCTCCTTTTAAATTTTTTGTTTTTGTTTTTTTAACCTGCATTTTTTTTATTCTTAAAATTGCTGATGCGGTTTTCTTACATAGCAATTAAATATATATATATATATATATATATATTATCTAAGTGTGTGCCAACTATGCACACCGTTTTCACGTAGTCATTTTCCGTTTGTGAGTTAATAGTAGGGACCAAATTAACTGCAAGTTGAAAATAACAGAGACCAAATTGACTGCTATCAAAATGTAAGGACTAAATTGACTGTGACTCTAAAATGCAAGGACCAAAATGATGTTTTCGCCTTAAAAAAATTATTTATATTATTTATTTATTTATTCTGAATGTTCAAATAGTGAATAAAATACCTTGAACATTTAGACCCCCAACTTACAAATTACCAATTCAAGCTTAATATCAAACAATATATGTACGGAAAATGAACATAAGCTTATAACAAAATTGATAAACAATCTAAACTAAATAAAATCATATCAACAGCAGAAATTAAATGGCAAAGATTAAGGAAAAAGTGATGCAAACACAAAGACAACACAACGATATGTTATCGAAGAGGAAACTGAAGCCCTCAGCGTAAAACCTCTCCGCCGCCTTCCAAGCGGTAAATAATCCACTAAAGAATGAAGTTGGGATACATGAACTATAGAAGACCCTCCAAGCCTAATCTACCTTGTGTACCTAAGACCTCCAAGCTCCTACTCCAACGAGGTTACGCGAAACCTATTTCTTCTTTAGCTTACCGGATTCTGCTATAACCCATAGCATCAACCAATATGAATTAGTCCCTTCCTAACTGTTTCCCAAGCACCAAATGGCTTTCTCACAGATATGGGTATGGTGAGAAAAGGTTTTGGCTAATATACCTCTCAAGGATGTAACAATGGAAAGGGTGAGAGTTGAGGAATTTGAAGAGTCATTATGTAAAGATTGTGGATGAGTCAATCTTGTTTTTCTCTAGGGTTTCTCTCTGGAAGCTCTTAATATTTCGTGGGTATAAGGGGTATTTATATTGGAGTGAGAAAGGAATGCGAAGAGTCAGTTTTTCCATAATAGAGTGGACTGGCAACTTGGCCTTGCGACTTGATTGAGTTGCGAGTCCAAGTCGTGAGCTAACTGAATGGCCAGTCTGGACTTTTTGTCCTATAATGCTACAACTGGCATGACGGTTCAGCTTCTCTGCATGCTTCACTCGCGTGCATCATCTAGCGGCTTGCAAGCCGTGAGCCACTCATGAGATCCAGCCGTGAGTCCCTGCTTCACTGCACAGTCTTGAGCATTTTTTCACACTCTCTCACACAATACCCTTATATGAATCCCACATAAATACAGGGTTACTAATTGCTAAATTACAAGCAAATTTTGGCATGGAATAAAGCCAATAAGATGATTGATTAAATTCAACCTTACATATTCTATATTTAAAACTGTAGATTATAGATAAGGATAATTATCTATTCCTTTCAAGATTCTAATAGAAGATTATAGATAAGGATTGCTATAAAGTTTTGATAAGGATAATAATTAATTAACTACTCCTATAATTAAGGGTTCAAATATTTAAAATCAACCAGGGGAGGGTAACTCACATTATAAAAAGGGTAATAAATTCAAGCACAAACCCTAAGAATCAATTTAATGGCTCCTAGAAAGTGAGAAAGTATATGATGTTCAAGAACTCCACCTTGGCATCTAGTTGGTGTTTCTAAGCCCAATAAAAAATTGACATCTATTCTAAAAGATACATATCAGTATACTGAATCATTTAAACCAAAAAGATGAAATTGACCCTGAAAAATTCAAAGACCCGCCGCCCTCTCTTGCTTTTCCCCTTTTTGCAAAATAAAAATGTTCATCTCTCTACACCACCATAGCACACTAGCACCTCCAAACCTTGATAGCCACTGCCTAAAATCTCCGCTGGAGATAGAGATACACTGGTGATCATCAACAGTTCTGACGAGACCGACCTTTTTCTCATTAGAAAACGCCCAAAACCCTCTCTCTCTCTCTCTCTCTCTCTCTCATTGTTTCCAACCACCGGCGTCAGAAGTTTTCCTGCTACTTCTAACACTTGACGTTGCAAGAAGGTTTTCTTCTCTCTTTTTAAATTTTTTTTTCTGAATGTTATTTTGGATTAGATTAGAAGTGTTTAGTATGATGTAGTTTTATAAATAGAGAAATAAAGCCCTTTCTTTGTTTATTAGTTGATTTAATGTATTTGGTGGTTGTGCTTGATTTTCAAGTATTACTTATTAGTTAGATTTTTTCAGGTATCACATTAGGCTTGGCCAAAATCATTTCAAAATTCACTTTTTAAATGTACAAATCTATCCCCTTTTTTTAAAAAAAACTGAAAAATAATATGTTATTTAAATTCAAATTTACACATTTATTTTCTTTCTACAAATTCTCAACAATCAATAGGATAAAAATTTACTCGCTGGTTTTCCTTGACATAGTTATAAGTGGTGTATAGTGATAAACATGACAAATTTTGTTTGTTGTTTGGGAACTTAAATCAGTTCTTTGTTGTCTCTTTCTTATGGATTAAATCAAAGTACTATGTATTTAACTTAAAAGTACTGTGATATATTCTAATTGCAATCTTTAGCATGAAATTTTGTAGTCACTGATATACTGGACACTCAGGATAGCTAAAATGTGATCAGCTGTGTTGCTATCATGACAAATCTTATAATAATTACTACAACATGGATTTTGAGAAATTGGTGTTTGGTGATGTTAAGACCTTATCAGTTAGACATGTAAAGGGAACAATGGTGGTGACAATGTGAAGAGTAATATTGGTAGTATGAAAATGTTTATTTGTTGAATTTGCTTAATGGTACCTTTCAAATGAAATTTGAACTTGGGGTTTGGATACATAAAAATTCCAAGTTCAAAGTTTCTCACAAATTTTGAAATGTAGTGTTTACACAAAAAAGGGATATTGGTATAGGTTAAAATTTTAACTATCAACTCCAAAGTAAAATCTCACTTCAAAATATGGAATTAAAAGTTTCAGATGTAGACCAATTATTCTAAGTCTTGTTGACAAACCGAGGAGGTTACATAAACTATAGTATATCATGAGTTCAACATGAACTTCAAGTTGAAGCTGGCTAAATCAAATATGTTTATGGTGAAGCACTTAATGGCTATAGCTAAGTAACCTTTCATGGAAACAAACTTCTGATCTGCATATATGATCTCCTATCAGGCTGTCCTTGCATATGCATGATAGCCTTTGCAAGAGAAATATGGCTGTGTTAGTTGATTTTTGTGGTATGTTTTTTGAAATACTAGAAGCATATATACTTATTTTGGTTTGTATTTGAGACGAACACTAAAATTGGACGTGGTCCTATTGACAACCATTTTCATTTGCTTTAGTTCTTTAATTTTCCAATCCTCCTCACCACCACACCCCCCCCCCCCCCCCCACGAAACTCCTTCTCTAATTATCTCAAAATTGATTTCAAATATGGAGCATTTTCTGATTACCTATCTCCCACAGTTTCTTTTCTGTGCAATGCTTTTGAGTGCAAAAGCATTGGATAGAGCCTGAGATGATCTCATTTATTCAAAGGCAAAGGCATTGTCACAACCTTGTGTCAAGATTGTCTGTTGTTCACCATCTTTCATTTCAGTAGAAAACTTCATTATAATACAATGCTGTTATTACTCCAATATGTGCTTTTGTTTTTTGTTTTTTTCCCCTAATATTGTTCTCCTTTTTTCTGGGGCTTTGCTAAAAAATTCTGAAGTATGATGAAAAGCTCTTTTGGATGGTATTTTGGACAATATACTGCACAACTAATGGACAACATTTTCGGATAGTTTTTTGAAAAGCATTTCAGACATTATTGCATAGTGGAGGAACATCTTAGAAAGTATTTTTGACTTGATAATTTTTTAGATAGTATAACTGAAAATTTGGACTAATGATTGCATAGCCAAACAGTAATTATAGCTGTCATTTTGGAAAACTTTTGTAACTAATGAAGTTACTCAAACATGATAGATTTTGTGTATGTTTGAGTAGCTTCTAGTTAGAGACGAATTATATGCAAGTGATGAAATTTTTTAATGCAATAGTAAATTTTATTCTTATATATTAATTTCTATATGTGCATGGTGATGGAATTGCAATGCTAAATTATTGCAGGTGCTATATTGTTGTGGTGCTATTTCTTTTTTGTTATTTTGATGATATAGTGAATGCTACAAGTTGCTCCCTTTTTACTCAAATCTTACAATAGTTTTAAGTTCACAAGTTCACAAGGGAGAATGAATGAATGATTGTCCCTATATCGCCAAGCCAAGAAATGAATTACAACTATTCATTTCTACTTTTTTTTTTTTTTTAATCTTATCAATGTTTGTGTGTTGTCTTTTCTTCTTTCTCAAAGTTGTATAAAGATATCTTGGACATGTGACCAAATCACCCATTATATATATATATATATATATATAATTTTTTTTTTTCAATAAACCAAGCTTTATTTAAAAAAAAAAACTAAATTGAAATTGTACAATCCAAAGCATCTTCATGATCACATATATCAGATGATCCAGTAAGGCCACAATTTACAAAACCATTCCAATTGTTAACAAAGCCCCACTTAGCAAGCTCACGAGTTGTTTGATTTACATCTTTCATATCCAAAATGAAACTTGGTCAATCTCATTTGTTAAGCTCAGCACGTCTTCAAGTATACCCCTCAAGCTAGTGCTTATGTGTGGCTGCTCCAATATTGCTATATGCTACTGAAATTTTCGACAGTCATTATAAACAAGCAATTTTAGACAATCTGCAAAACCAATTCAAGGTTGGTTAGTTGGTCAATTTACTCCAATAGTAAAGCAAATTAAATTAAAATTTAATGGAAAACACACAAACTAACAATAGACAATATTGAATCTAGATACTAGTTGACAAATTTTTGCTTTGAAAATTCAGATTTTTACTTTCAAACAAAGTAACCAAATTAAAGTTCAAGACTTCATATAAGAAGTAAAATTAAAAAATTTGGGACTAATATAAATCTATCCTTCAAATTCACTCAATATAATATATCATTACCATCAAAACTAAGTTGGGAGTTGCTTATTAAAAAAAAAAAAATTTGAATGCCAAAGGCACATGGTCGTGGTAGCAAATAGACAAATTTCAAACCTTTTTCTTGTCCCTTTTTGTTTTTCATTATATAACTTTCAATCCAGTACTTATCATTTGATCAAGCCTATGACATGAGAACAACACAAACAATTATATTTGTATAAATGTAAACTAAAGAAGAGCAGCAGACCTGATAAAAACTCAACTCAGCATCCATATGGTGCCAAATCCAACATCATAAAAACTCAACTCAGCATTCAGTTGGTGTATGCCAAATTTTCTTTAATTATTAATAGGAGCCCAAATATACTGTAGTGTGTATGTTATCATCAGTAAACTCAACAGCAGAAAAAACAAAGTTTAGAATTGGGGAAACCAAATATACTGTAGTCAACAACCTTCACACACAAAAATGAAGTTTTTCAAGACCAAGATTTCAATAAACGTATCAGCAAAGCATTTTGTCAACAAAATAAAGGCAGCAAGCTATTTGTCAAACAAAGAACGAAGCTTTATGTTTCTACATATGAAACTATAACAAAAAAGTGAAAAAAAAATACAACTTTAATATGATCCACAAGAACATTAAAAAAAAAAAAGAAAAGATTAACCATTTACTGTATATTGAATATTCTATTGATTGATAATAGTTTAAGAACAAAGGAGTGCATCCATCTTCATTAAGACATTTTATCAAACAGGCACAAATTTCCTTTCTACACAAAAATTCATTTGGAATTTCTTGTTTCTTTTAAACATCTGTAATTTTGGGAAGAAAAAAAAGCATACAAAAAAATGTGAAAAATGCAGAAAAGAAAAGAAAAAAAAAAACGTTCTTGTTAATGTTGGGTGTTGAAAGTAGCGTGAAGTTTCTAGTGTAGCGTGGTTCTACTAGAAAGAGAAGATTTTGGGGGATTTTCTGACGAGGCAAAGGTCGGTTTCTTCAGAACTTGTGATGTCGGTAGTGTTGTGCCAACGGAGACGCTACCACTAGGCATTGGCTGTTGAAATTTGGGGTTGAGAGAGAATAAAGGTTATGGTGACGTGTGGACTAGAGAGAGAGACATTGACATTTGATTTTGAAAAGAGGAAAAGTAAAGTGGTTTTTGGTTTGGAGTTGAGAGAGAAAAGATGGAGTCATGGAGGTGTTGGTGTGCTGTGGTGGTGGAGAGAAAAATGGAGAGAGAGAGAGATGAACATTTTGATTTTGTAAAAAGAGGAAAAACAAGAGAGGGCGGGTCTTTGAATTTTTTAGAGTCAATTTCGTCTTTTTAATTTAAATTATGCAGTATGCTGATGTTTATCTTTTTAGGAGAGATGTCAATTTCTTATTGGGTTTAGAAACACCAACTAGATGCTGAGGTGGAGTTCCTGATACATCATATACTTTTCTCCCCAGAAAATAAGAAGCGTCTTTAGTAAAGACACACCCATCTTTCCCACCATATATAGATCTAAACCAAAATTACAGCCTTTTTTGTAAAGACAGTCAAATTACGTTTTTTCTCATTTTCATGAATTCCTTTTGAAAACAAATTCCCCTAATATTATTTCTCGCAATTATTTTCTAAAGCTATAGTCTCACAATTTCTTGAATTTTTTTTTTTGACATTCATATTTTCTAAAGCTAGTTTCTTGAAATTCTCATTTTTTCTTGACCTATTTTCTCACAATATCATCTATTTCTAAGATCAACTCTAGAAAGTTTTAATTATATATTCTCAAACCATTTTTTTCACAATTTTTAAGCTTTTTTTTTTTTTTTTTTTTTTTTTTTTTTTTTTTTTTCTGCATTTACTCTTTCTCTTTGTTTTCTGATTTTTTTCGTTGTATTTATTCTTTGTTCATTGGTTATTTGGAAATGAAAATATGTGTTATGGTTTTACTGGAAGGAATATAATGAGGGTTTGTTTAGATTTAGTGTATGTTTGTCAAAAATTAAAAAGCCAGCTTATTTTACTATTTAGCTTATTTTTAGTACTATTTATGGGTCCTACTGTACTATTACAGCTAACTTTTATCTTTACTTTTAACAAAAAGTTTTCAGTTTCAACAAAATAAACAAATCCTAAATAGACCCTTCAAGGGGGATGATAGATCTCTCAAAGCAGTTTGTTAGATAGCATATAAACCATTAATTCTTGAAAATTTTTTTTCTTTGTGTAGATTGAGGTACGTACTATGTACTTTATAAGAGCACTAGCAATAGTAGTGCTAAATAGCTATGTTACTATTTTTAGCACCACTAATACTTAAAATACATGTTACAACAATGGTGCTATAGCTAAAATATATATATATATATATATATATTATTAAACTCTCTCTCTTCTCTCATTAAAAAAATATTTTATCTTTTCTTTCTTTTTCTCTCTCTCTCCAGCTTCTCTTCTTTCTTCCTTTTTCCTTCTCATTTTTCTTTCTCTCTCCCTCATCGTCGAGACCCATCTCGCCCAACCACCGCCACCGCCGAGTTGAAGCCGGGCCCCATTTCGTTTTGTGGTTGTTACTGTTATTGTTGTTGTGTAAAGAGGGAATTGAAGAAATGGGTATTGGAGAGAGCAAAGAAGAGGGTCCCACTATATATTATAGCTAACTTTTACCTTTACTATCAGTAAAAAATTTTCAGTTTCAGCAAAATAAACAAATCCTAAACAGACTCTTCAAGTAGGACAATAGATCTCTTAGAGAAGTTTGTTAGATAGCGTATAAACCATTAATTCTTGGAAAGCAAAATTATTTTTCTTTGTGTAGATCGAGGTATGTACTACGTACTTTATGAGAGCACTAGCAATGGTGGTGTTGAATAGCTATATTGTTATTTTTAGCACCACTAATACTTAAAATACATGCTACAACAATGGTGCTATAGCCAAAAAAAAAAAAAAAAATTATTAAACTCTCTCTCTCTTCTCTCATTAAAAAAATATTCTATTTTTTCTTTCTTTTTCTCTCTCTCTGGCTTCTCTTCTTTCTTCCTTTTCCCTTCTCATTTTTCTTTCTCTCTCCCTCATCACCGAGACCCATCTCGCCCAGCCACCGCTACCGCTAAGTTGAAACCAGGCCTCGTTCCATTCTATGGTTATTGTAAGGTTAAATTTAATCAACCATGTGTTGGCTTTATTCCGTGACAAATTTGCTTGTAATACAACATTTAGAAACCCTGTATTTAAGTAGGAATCATGTAAGGGTAGTGTGTGAGAGAGAGTGAAAAAATGCTCAAGACTGTGCAGTAAAGTAGGGACTCACAGCTGGATCTCGCAGGAGGCTTGGGGCTTGCAAGCCGCCAAAAGTTGTACACGTGCAGAGCATGTAGGGGAGCTGAACAGTCATGCCAGTTGGAGCAATATAGGAAAAAAATCTAAACTGACCATTCAGTTAGCTTGTGGCTTGAACTCGCGACTCAATCAAGTCACGAGGACAAGTCGCTAGCTAACCCTGTTTTGGAAAAACTGTCTCTTCGCATTCCATTCTCACACCAGTATGAATACCCCTCATTCCCACAAAATATGTGTGGCTATTCAGAAAGAAAAACCCTAAAGATGTTTCTTCAAAACACCCATCCAATTAGAGAGAGCTACTAATTCTTAAAGAGAAATCTTTGTAGTCTCTTCTCATTCTCTCTCTCATTTTCATACCTATTGAGAGGAGATTTCTATCCAAACACTACCCACACCTATTTAGAGTGTTGAGTGTTTTTGGAGCTTTGGGAAGTATTGAAAGATGCCAAGGATGGCGGACGCTATGGATTATAGCGAAATCCGGTAAGCTAGAAAAGAAAAAGGTTCAGTACAACCTCGTTGGAGCAAGAAGCTTGGAGGGCTTAGGTCCATCAAGTAGATTAGGCTTGGAGGGTCTATTGCTGTTCATGTATCCCAACTACATTTTCTAGTGGATTATTGACCGCTTGGAGGGTGGCGGAGAGGTTTTACACCGAGGGCTTCGGTTTCCTCTTCGATAACACATCGTGTGTTGTCCTTGTGTTTGCATCTTTCTTTCCTTAATCTTTGCCTTTTATTTTTTGCTGTGGATGTGATTTTAATTGGCTTAGATTGTTTATCAATTCTATTTATAGCTTGTATTCATTTTCCGCACACTTATTGTTTGTCATAAAACTTGAATTGGTTGTTTTGTAATTGGGGGTCTAAATGTTCAAGGGTATTTTATATACATATTTGAACTTTCATTTGGTATCAGAGCGGGTACATTTGTTTTGGTTTAATTATCTAAGTGTGATCCTTGACCCCTTGTGTTTATTTGCCATGGATAGTGCTTTGTACGCCTCTTTATATGATTTGGTTTGTGATGAATGTAACATGCCATGTGTTCGTGAAAATGCCTCTATGAGTGATAATCCTCATAATTGGGATGCTATGTAATATGAATCTTTAGATGTTGTTGATATTCCTAACATCAAACTCTTGAAGAAAAAGGCTAAGAAGTTTAATAAGGACTTGAGCAAGTTATTTTGTGAAAATGATGATTTGATTGCTAAGCTCAATGAATCCAACAAATTGGTTGAAAAATATAAGATACTTGCTGAAAATTCTTTTGAAAAGCTAAAAGAGTTTGAATGTTTGAATATGGACTTGGATGCTAAACTCGTTTTGTCTAACAAACTTGTTGATGAGCTAAAATATGAGAATGAATCTCTGAAAATGTATGCCAAGTGTTTGATTGCTGAACCTATTGTTAAAAAGAATGAAAATATTTGTTGCAATCATGTTGTAATACCCGATTTTGTGCCTAGTGTGTGTTCTACCTTAAAGGACAATTTGGTGTACATTCCTCCACATAAAAGAAATCAAAAGGTGGAGAGAAAGGCTGTTAAGTCAAAGCCTCCGTTTAAGTCTCAACCTAAGATTTTGAATGGATCTAAGTTTGTTCCAACTTGCCACCATTGCGGTGTGATCAGTCATATAAGACCTCAATGATTCAAGTTGAAAAGGAAACAAAACAATGTTGCTAAATCTCTTCTCAAAAAGCCTAGTAGACCTAAACGTATTGTTTGTCACCATTGTGGTGCCTTTGGTCATCTAAGACCTCAATGCTCTAAGTTTCATATCGTTAAAAGAATCAAAAGAAAAGAGAAACTTGAGCTTCATGGAAGTTGTGCTAAAAAGAGTAAACCGGTTTTGAGTGAAAATAGCATGTTATTAAAGAAAATGTTTAATGCTTTTAACTCCTTGACCATGTGCATCTCCGGTTCTCATTCTTCCAACCCTTTCTCGCTTCTCTTGAGACACTCATTCCAAACAATCGTTCTGTTTGGATGAGGAATGGTTCATATGGTTGACCTTTTGCTCTTTTTGGTCCTTGATCTAATTCTTTCGATCTTTATAGGACCCTTCATGCATTAAATGTCATATCATCATGCATTTTGTGCATCTTGCATTTATTTGTATGCATTGTTTTGTTCTTAATCTTACTTTTATGTTTCTACTTTGTGTGAGTAAAAAAAAATCCAAAACCACATAAAAAGTGAAAAATTCAAAAAGTTTGATTGTATATGTTTGAGCACATATCATATGTGAGTTTGGCCTTGTACCTTTGTACAAATGGCTTTGTGCATTTACGAGTTTAGCTTGTTAGTTTTGCACTTATATCTTTGTGGGAAAAATCTTGACATCTTTGTGTGATTGTTGTAAATCGATCTTCAAGCTTGTCATGAATGATTGGGTCATGTTGGTTTTGATACATGCGTAGACTTGTGCTTATATCTCTTCCCACTCTTTTATTTTTATTGCTTAAAGAGCTCAATAAATATAAAAGCCGTCGCACATACTAGTATTCGACTAGGAAAAAGGGAAAGCGACTTATATGAAAATGTATGATGCCCAAAAAGCCAAAGGCTTGTTCATCAAATTGAAATATCACAAATTTCAGGCATCGATCTCAAAATGAGATGTTTTCATTCAAAATGATCAAATGTTATAAATTGTAAAGAAGCCAAATGAAAGGCTTCATCGTATGTAATCATTTTATTGTGGGAGGTCATATATGTTTATTTCTATAATTGAGATAAAGCACTTGACTTATTACTAGTTGTGTATAACTTGATTAAATTGATCATTGAAACTTTACTCTAGACTAAGGACTATTCCACATTTGATACACACACACAACACACATTGCTAATGTTCAATGAATGTCTTATTCATTTGTTAGATTGTACTTGTCTAAATGTGATGTGTGTGTGCTTAATCTTATATGGATTAATCCAAAAATATTTTTGATCATTTTATATGTTTTTGGAAGTGATTTTTATCACTCTTTATGTTCTTGTTTAGTGCTTACTTTGTTTTAAATTGTTTAAACATGTTCTGTGTTGAAAAATAGGTGTCAGAGTTTTTCGCAACTCAGCTGGCGACTTGCTAGTCGCGAAACCCTAGTTGCGAGTTCATCCAGAAGCTTTGGCGTCTCACTTGTGGCTTGCTCGCGACTCACATGTGACTCGCAAAAATTTTCGCGACTGTACCTCGCGACTCGCCCAGAAATAGCTTTTTAAAGGGCTTTTTATGGGAAACCTGTTTTAAACCTCTCCCATCCTCTCTCAAACCCTTCTTTCACTATTTTTGCATCTAAACCCAATAAATTTGAATGGTTTTTCATTTCATTAACATCTCTAAGGTAATTATAAACTCTTTTCATTGATTTTGATCCTTAGATTATGTTTTGGAGAGTTTTGTGCTCTTGGTTGGGATTTTTATGATAGGGGTTGGGAAATCTTAATTTTTGTCATATTTCTTCATGGGATTGGTTTCTTTTGTTGATTTGCATTGGATGTTGGTCCTTTGTGGTAAAAAGAACATGTATCAAGGGTGGATTTCATGATATTCATACATTGTTTCACATTATTGTTCATAGTGTGCATGCTAGGTGTTTGATAAAATGCCTCCTAGACATTTTCTCGTTTGTTTGGACTCCGATGAGTACCAAACTTTGGGGTTTCTCATGTTTCCTCATTAGGAACATGTTTGGTTCATTGGTTGTGTATTTAACACACCTTACCCCACATGTGCATTTTTTATGCATTGGTCATGTATTGCACTTAGCCACCTCTTGCACACACCTTTGCTACCCTTGTCATGCATTGGTCTATACCTTGTTTCTTCATCCTAGCATGTCATGTCTATCTTATACTTTGTAGCATTTTACATTGTCTTAGGTTTGAGCTTCATTTTCTCATTCATCTCGCACCCTTCATGCATCATTAGCATTGTTCGTACCTTCATTTCTTGCCCTCATTTCTTCTTGACCCTTTGTCTATTCCTGACAAAAATGGGGAGAGTATACTCCCTGGAGAGCTTTTGTCATTTCTATATGACTCTTGTGCACACCCTTACGGGGAGAAATTCTATTTCTTGTGCATATTTGTAGGGGGAGAGATTTTCTATTGTGGAGATGCATATACCAAGGGAGAGAAGACATTGTGTTAATTAGAAAACTTTATTCTGTTTGCTTTCTTGTTGGCTTTATGGTGCTTTGAGTTATGCTTTGTTGTTCTCATTGCATCGTGTTTGTGTTTTGGACATGCATATATCCCTATGTTATTGTGCTTCATTGAATGCATGTTCGGATGATCATTTGCTTTGCTATGTGATCATTGTAGTCATTTCTATATGACTGTTTTGGTGTATAATCAAGTTGCTCACATATTTCACATCATGTTTACTTGATCGCAATTTACTTGTTACATTATACTTGTCATATTATTACTTACTTTACCTTGAGGGTCTAATGTGTTTTGTGCAAGTGTTTTAGGTTACAAGTATATATGTTCCAAATGCATCACGGCTTCTCATCATTCTGAAGGGGAGAAATTTTAAGCACTTTTAGCTTATATTATTTAAGTTTTTATTCATTAATTTTGTGGTTTGTACCCATGTTGCTTCTGTAAGCTTTTAGGGTTTATTTTCATTATCTGTAGGCTTTATGGTTTGTACCATGTTTTATGTAGCCTTTATGCTTTGTTAAATTAGTACTTCTAACTAAATGTCATTCATTTTCTTGTTAAGTACTGTCACTCTTGTGCCATTGTAGGATTGTTCCTAGATGCATATACTTAGTGTATTATGCATTGGTTGAGTGTTGGGCATACAAGTAACTTGCATTGTTCTTGTTAGCTTGTATGTCCAAGTGTTCATTCCAAGTGTGAATGATCATTGTGGTCACTACCTTGTAGTGATTGATTGCTGATCAAGCCATGATTAGTTTCTTAACTCCATCTTTACTTGATCACATATAGCCTGCTTTATATGCATTTCATGTTTTTCTGCTTACAATGATCATGGTGTATTGTTGTGTTTCAGGAGTTTCATGTTCATATGATTCAAGTGCTTCACAGCTTCTAGATTTAGGTGTGAGTGAGTTTTGCCATTGTTCCCGAACTCACATTTAAGTCTAGAGTCTGTTTTAGGGTGTTTTGTCATGGAATAGCCAAAGGGGGAGATTGTAAGGTTGAATTTAATCAACCATGTGTTGGCTTTATTCCATGACAAATTTGCTTGTAATACAGCACTTAGAAACCTTGTATTTAGGTGGGAATCATGTAAGGGTAGTGTGTGAGAGAGTGTGAAGAAATGCTCAAGACAGTGTAATGAAGCAGGGACTCGCGGTTGGATCTCGCGGGAGGCTTGCGGCTTGCAAGCCGCCAAAAGTTGCACACGCGCAGAGCATGCAGGGGAGCTGAACAGTCATGCCAACTGGAGCACTACAGGACAAAAATCCAGACTGGCCATTCAGTTAGCTCGTGGCTTGAACTTGCGACTCAGTCAAGTCACGAGGACAAGTCGCCAGCTAACCCTATTTTGGAAAAACTGTCTCTTCGTATTCCATTCTCACACCAGTATAAATACCCTTCATTCCCACAAAATATGTGTGGCTATTCAGAAAGAAAAACCCTAAGAGAGGTTTCTTCAAAACACCCACCCAATTAGAGAGAGCTACTCATTCTTAGAGAAAAATCTTTGTAGTCTCTTCTCATTCTCTCTCTCATTGTCATACCTATTGAGAGGAGATTTCTATCCAAACACTACCCACACCTATTTAGAGTGTTGAGTGTTTTTGGAGTTTTGGGAAGCATTGGAAGATGCCAAGGATGGCGGATGCTATGGATTATAGCGGAATCCGGTAAGCTAGAAAAGAAAAAGGTTCGGCGCAACCTCGTTGGAGCAAGAAACTTGGAGGGCTTAGGTACATTGGGTAGATTAGGCTTGGAGGGTCTATTGCTGTTCATGTATCTCAACTACATTTTCTAGTGGATTATTGACCGCTTGGAGGGCGGCGGAGAGGTTTTACGCTGAGGGCTTCAGTTTCCTCTTTGATAACACGTCGTGTGTTGTTCTTGTGTTTGCATCTCTCTTCCTTTAATCTTTGCCTTTTATTTTCTCCTATGGATGTGATTTTAATTGGCTTAGATTGTTTACTAATTCTGTTTATAGCTTGCGTTCATTTTCCGCACACTTGTTGTTTGTCATAAAGCTTGAATTGGTTGTTTTGTAATTGGGGGTCTAAACAGTCAAGGGTGTTTTATACATATATTTGAACTTTCAGTTGTTACTGTTATTGTTGTTGTGTAAAGAAGGAATTGAGGAAATGGGTATTGAAGAGAGCGAAGATGAGGAACTGGATTTTGTGGAAGAGACAGTAACAAAGTTGAAATTGGGACAAGTACCATGTTTCAAGTGCTCAAAGGTAGTTCTGGAAGGATTAGAGGCTGAGAAAATGGCGTCGCATAGAGAGCACTTGAGCTTCACAGCTTTTGGAAGGTTGGTATCTGGGTTTTTGACAAGAACGGGTTCCAAGTGAGTCCAATACCAAGCTCCTTTGCCTTTGATGGCTTTGGTTCGAATAGTAACATAGAAGATTGGTGTGAAATAGGCTCTTCAATCTTATCCACCAGCACAACAAAAAAGACATTTTTGTAATATTTGAGATGGAGGGGATATTGGCCAAAGACCTTGTAGCTGAATTGGCACCTCCCCATGTACAAAGTGCTTAGGGGTTTTGGGGGGAAAATGATTAAGCTATGGGGTTACTAGCATGTTGTAATTATCTCTCTAAAAAAAAAGAAAGATTGAGGGGATATTTTAGCTAGACCAATATTAATTATTGCTATGTGATACAATTAAGCTTCGGCGTTGTTTCCACTAGCTAACTGTGCCAAAATTGCCAGTTGGGTTTTCTGGGTTTATTTTGTTTTATGGTTTAGTTGTAATGGAAATTCAAATAGTTGGGTTTTCTAGGTTTAAGGAAATTATTATTAAAAGTAAACTTTATTACTACAAAAAAATGTCAAAATCACTTCAATTTGGCCAAGTTAGCTTGAATTTGATTTGATTTTTTTTTTTGGTGGTGATTTGTGTGGTGGTTTTTGGCTAATTTGGATTTTTAGCAATGGTTGTGGGTGGTTGTTCTTGGCTTGCTAGTTGTTTTTGGGTGGTTGTTCTAGGTTGGCAGTGGTTGTGGATTGTGCCATTGATCGGTTTGTGGTGTTTTTTTGGTAGTGGGATGTATTATTTTACTGTAGTAGATAAATTATTTTAATGTGATGTTTATATTATTTTGTTGTGTTGAAAGCTAAAATAGATCCGCTGCTGCTGGATGTTTTGTAAAATGAGTAAGTAAAATAGATAAAGTAGCTTTTTGTAGTACCAAATAGCTAAAAAAATAGCTAAACTGCTCTGGATGCTCTAACTTGCTAGTTATTTTCCCCTTTAATACTATTTTATTTTCACCAAATATTTTATTTTATGGTATTTCATTTTTAATGTAATTTTTATACAAATGTAGTGTACCTCTAAATGCTCTTTTATTTGCTTTTGGCGCATCATGAAGTTTCTATATATGTCTGATTGAACGTGAGGATCAGATGATGGCTTGATGGAATTCTCATTTGTGGAGAATTCTACAATGGCATGGAAAATATTCTTTTTTTCAAACAAGGTATTGGATATTCTTAGCAACAAAAGATTACTCCAATTGAGAGGAGTGTATTTGCTCGGTCAGTGTCTGTCAAGAGTAGATCACTAATAAAAGAAATAGACTAAAATGCAAATTATACCCATTCAAAAAATATTTTTCTCACATGAAAAAAATCTATAAAATTAATATAAATATTTTATAGATTTTTTAATTGAGAATTTTTTTTTTCAAATTTTTTTTTTCATTAGTTGATTACATTTTAGCCAAAAAACTATTAACACTTTGACTAACTCACTGAATGTGTTGGTTATTTTGTTGACCCTCAAAGTTATTAGCATTGGTATTAACTAATATACTAAATATATTAGGCAGCTGGAACAAATGAATTGTCCATTTAATTTTGATGTACAACCTTGTGCTGAATCAATTTTCTATGCTTTTTTTAATATTTTTTTCTTTCTTCCATACTACAAGTTTTAAATGTTCAATTAAATGCCAAAATAATATTTAAATGCATTAATTAATAGATACATAGACCCTTCCATAAAAAAATAAAAATATTTTTTTGCATTTAATAGATACATAGACCCTTGCATAGAAAAGAAAAAAAAAGATTTTAACCAAAAAAATATAAAGTATAAAAAAGAAAAAAAAAGAAAAAAGAGAACACTAGGAATTTACGTGGTTCGGCTTTTGGCCTACGTCCACAGGTGGCAACAACAAGAAATTTTACTAACAAATTTGGAGAATACAAAATGATGCAGAGGCATTCTTACAAAACTCAAACCCCAATACACCCAAAATTATTCTCTCTCAAAGAAAAAGTTTACTACCTCCATAAAATGTTTGGGTTGAATACAAAATTTGAGGCTAAACCTAAAATAAGTAGAAGTTTTCTCTTCTCTGGAATTCCTGCACAACCCTTATTAAAGTGGTCTCTCACTTTGACCTTTTGCCACACCTTTTTGTAGCGCCCAACTTGTTAGACTAGTCACAAAAACCAAATAAGAGAGCAACATATATATATATGACCAAGAGGAAATACAAATCATCTGTATCACTTTTTTTTTCTACCAATTTTCCACCGTTTTTTTTGGTTGTCCAACAATTATAATATGTTGCACATTTTGTTTTTTCCATTTTAAAATTTAGTTATTTTATAAGGAAAGTAAAAAAGAATACATGGTAAGAATTAGTTTTCAATCAAGAAGAAACTAAAGTCAACAAAGGAGAATATTTTGTTATGCACACAAAAGATATGCATTTAAAGCACGAATGAAACAAAAGTGACACATCTCCATTGTAGCTTGAATTTAATCAAACCACCTAAATGAAAAATCCTCCTACACCTCCTTCAAAGTCTCTATGGATTATCTCAAATTGCAACCCAAATGAATTCAAAATATGAATATAAGGAAAAATCTAGTAATCTTCACCATAAATAAAATTCCACCAAGCAATCTTCCAAACAAGTCAAAGAAAGAATTTCTCCTTAGTTCGAAAATGAAGAACTACAAATTGCACCAAGCTTTACAAAAAAGATCCACAATGAAGAGATTTTATAGATCACCAAATTTAATCAAAATCCTCCCTACCTTGTAGAGACTTCTCTAAAGCCACGATTACTTAAGGTGCCAAATCAAAACGGAGCCCAACCAAAAGAACAAAGTGCAAATCATCTCAAACTACTTCCAAATGAGCCAATAGGCGCTAAATGCATCCAAAAATGGTGTCAAAACCAAGAGCCCAATCAAATGAACAAAAGGCATATAATCCCAATCAAACTCCAAATAAAAACCTTTTTGAGCTGATTGATTTTGGACTTAAAGTTTATTCGGCATCCACCTCTTTTTCCCAGGATTTCATCTACTTCATTGTAATCCTAGCTTCAACATTGTCTTTAAAATAGCTATGACCACCTTCCCCCCCCCCCCCCCCCCCAAAAAAAAAAAAAAAAAAACCAATTTACCATGAATGCTTCTTGATGCAATAAGACATAAACCATATGTCCAAAACCAGTAAAACAAAACAATCTTATTAACGAATAGCATCAAAAGGCCAATACAAGAATGCAACAACCAAGCCTATAATAGATTTCTAGCTACAATCTCATGACTAATATCAACAGAAGTAAGATCCTTTGAGCTCCTTCCATGTCATTCTCATGGAAGAAAGTTTCCCTGCATATTAATTCAATGCTGAAGATACCCTTAAGAAGAACTAATTCTCAAATCTTGATAACCTCATACAAATGTGTAGTGCCAATGAGGGAGACCTTTTAGAATAATGAAAAGAGCAGTTTCTAAAATCTTAATTATTATTTTTTTTATACAAGATGCAAATCTAGGGGAATGTGTGGTAAAATCTAGTATGAATCTTTTCACAAAATTGGGGTGACTTCATGTTGATATAATAAGCAAAAATTAAGCCTCCATTTTTTCCCCTTCTCACCCTCTAATTTCTCAACATCTTACGTAGAAATAATCTCAAATAAAAAAAATCAATAAAAAGTATAAATAAAATTGAAGGAGCCAAATGAACACACCAGAATAAGTCAGAAGACAATGTTCTGATTGACCTTGACCAAATGAACACACCATTGCTTTTGACCGAAAAGTAAAGTAGAAGAAGGCAAGAAAGAACTCAGCTTCCTTTAAGGTTGGAGCGCTTAGGTAGGCTTGGATAGGTCTAGAGATGGAGGCTTGTAAAGGTTGAAGATGTGTTCTTGTAGTACTAGATGAACATTGAAGTAGCCAAAGATTGGTTCTGGGCACCACAGTAGAGTAGAGATTCAAGCTCAATGCCAACAACTGCAGAGGAAATGAACAATCATGCAAATTGTGGTTTTTTAATTTTTAAGTTTTAGCTCTATAAGTATTGAAAACTATACATGAGGATCGAATGTACACAAACAAGATAGCATACTCAAGAATATGTAAACACTTGTGAAGGTTACATAAGATTTTCAAGACCAACGAGCTCTCTTAAAGTGATCATGCCCAAAGGCTTTGTGTACGGGGATTTCCAAGTTGATAGCTTTTGATAAACTTGTTGCATGATCGGACGAGAATTTGGATTGGTGTGCAAGCATGCCAATGCTATCTTTGCCACTAAAACCACCTTCTCCGCAACTTGCCCAATAGGCAGCGCAAGCCGTTGATCCAATATATCTTCCAATAGCACATCATAGGACGATGATGCAAATGAGGATGATAGAAACGATGAGATCAAATCACCTGGGTGCCTTCCCATAATTACTTCTAATGTGACTACTCCGAAGCTATAAACGTCGCACTTTTCACTTACTTCCATTGTGTAAGCATGTTCTGAAAGTAAAAGATCAGAGTTGTAATATCCTTTCACTTTGTAGAAGCAAGTTTATTATAACATTTCTATTCATATAGTAAATTCCTTTGGAATTAGGTGGAGAGGGCAACTAATGGAATTGAATTATGCTAAAATTCTGAAGGTCAAATAAGAAAAAGAGAATATTTTTTAAGTTTCTGTTTGGAAACAGTTTATTTAGCTAAAACTGAAAAAAAAATTTCTGAAAGTACTGCAAATAAAGCTAAAAGGTAGTTGAAATAGTATAGTGGGACCTATAAATAGTACCAAAAAGTGCAATGAGACCCATGAATAATAGTAAAAATAAGTTGAATAGTAGCAAGAATAAGCTAAGGGTGTGTTTGGATACCGCTTATTTTGCTGAAAACTAAAAATTGAAAACTGAAAATTGAAAACACTGTAGCATAAATAATTTTTAAATGTGTAAATAATACCGTGAGACCCATTTTTAATGAAAGTTTTGTTGAAAAAAGAGGTTTGTGGGTCCCGTGAACAGTGCACAGGACCCACTGGACCCATTTTCTCATGTCTGAAATGCGCTTCTCAAAAAAAAAAAAAAATTAAAATCTCAACAATTGAAATTAGAAAGAACATTATTTATTTATTTATTGTAATAGTGATTACGACCCTAAATAATGGAGGTGACCATATAAATTATCAAGGGTTGTGACCTCCAGTTTTGTATTTTTATTTTTTAATGCCAATCAAGATGATATTGAAAATATATATATTTTTTTCATTTCTAATTCAGCAGAGTAGTTTAATACCTATTAGCTTAAAGCCTTAAACAGTGACAACCGTACCCAACAGTATGTAGTTAAACAAATTTTAAAGGACAGTTTGGGGGAATTTCTTTCAATTCATTAAGTTGTGATTTATAAGACTATTTATATAAAAAGTTATGCAACTAAAATTACATGCAGATAGCCTCTTTAATAGCTACATAGCTAGTTGGAGGAAGTTTCCTCAAAACCAGTTTGGAGGTAAACTTTTTTCTAATTTTAAAAGACAAACAATGCCAATTGAAATAACATTAATAAGACAAAAGACACAACAATAGTCACAACACAGATATAGATGATGTGATTGTTGTTAACAAAAGTAGAGTTAGTAAGTCCATGTAAAAATTTATCCTACTTCAATCATAAGATTTTGAAAAATGTAATATCCCTAACCATATACTTAACATACCTGGAGCAGTGTATCCAAAGGTGCCAACAAATGAAGTCCAATAAGATGTGTCAGAACTCATAATCCTAGCTGTGCCAAAGTCACAAACATGAGCTTCATACTCCGAATCTAATAGAATATTCTTGCTTGATATGTCACGATGAATTATTGGATGTGAGCAGTCATTATGCATATAAGATAGAGCACTTGCCACACCTTTGACAACATTTACCCTTTTAACCCAATTAAAGTTCAGTGCTAATTCATCATAGTTTAGTAACTTTTCCAAACTCCCACCGTCCAAGAACTCATAAACTAAAAGCAAGTGTCGTGGATGTGAGCAAAAACCATGAAGTTTCACAATGTTGCGATGACGTATTTCAGTTAAATTACGTATCTCATTGGTGAAAGCTTTTAGATTTACCATACTATCTTCAGTGAGTGCACGAAGTTTCTTCACAGCAAAAACTTCACCTGTTGGTAGTTTAGCTTTATAAACAATTCCATACCCACCTACTCCAATACAGTGTTTTTTGTCAAAATCCTCTGTTGCTTCAATAATATTTTCATAAACCATTTTCCCATCATAGCTCCATACTGCAAACATATTTTGATGTTTTGCTTCTTTTGGTTTAATTTCTGTCTTTGTCTCTCTTGAGCGAATATATAATGTGATTCCAACAATGATAAATTTAAGTAAGACAAAGCCCAAAAGGATGAAAATCAATGTCATAAATTTATTCCACTTTTTAACAGGAGGATTGTCACTAATTGTAGAAGGGCAAGCTTTCAATCCAGTGGCATTGCCACACAAGCCCTTATTATTTCTAAATACTTTTATAGGTGCTTGATGACATGCATTGAAATTTGGAATAGGACCCTCCAGTTGATTGTACGACAAATCAATGGAGGTCAAGCCTAACAATTGATCAAAATTGGAAGGAATATTGCCAAAGAGTGCATTGTGGGAAAGATTTAAGAATTCTAACATTTTCAAATCTCCAAGTTGTTGTGGTATCTCTCCCGTTAGAAAATTTTTGCTAAGATCAAGATTTTGGAGATATTGCAAATTGCCAATTTGAAGTGGGATGTATTTTCTTAATTGATTGTTGCTCAAATTCAAGACTAGCAAATTTGTACAATTCCCTAGTTCAGGAATCAGGCCACTTAGACTATTTTTGGCAAGATTAAGATGCACTAGATTTGACAGCATCCCAAAATCATAAGGAATGTGTCCAAAAATTTTGTTATTGGCTAGATTAAGCTCTAACAAAAATTTTAGCTTACCTAATTCCTTTGGAATCTCCCCATATAGCTTATTTGAGGAGAGGTCAAGCCAATGTAATTTACTTGCATCTCCAAGCTTTGGAGATATTCTACCTGAAATATCATTGTTAGAGATTTTCAAGCTTGTCAAGTTTTGACATTGCCCCCAATTAATTGAAAGTTCACCATAAAATTTATTATAACTCAACTCCATGTAATCTAAGTGTGGGTATACTCCAAAATTGTCTCCTATATTTCCAGTAAGTTGATTTCCTTCAAGCCGAACTCTGAAAAGGCTAGTGCAATTTCTCAATGATTTTGGTATTGAACCAATAAAATGATTATCATTTGCAGTGAATCTCTCAAGCAATCCACCAAGGCACACATTTTCAGGCAAATGACCGGTGAATTGGTTGTATGATAAAAAAAACATTTTTAAGTGAGTGAGATTGTTCATTTTAGAAGGAATATAACCACTCAACTTATTCGAGAACAATGACAAATATACAAGTTTGGTTAAGTTTCCAAGAGAAACAGGGATGGTACCTGTGAGATTGTTTATTGATAAGTCAAATTCAGTTAGAGAACTTAGCTTTCCTAATTCTTGAGGGATGGAACTAGAAAGTTGGTTCTCATGAAGATATAGAGTGGTTAGGTTGCTTAAGTTTCCAAGAGAAGCAGGAATGGTACCTGTGAGATTGTTTGCTGATAGCTCAAGGTCAATAAGAGAACTTAACATTCCTAATTCATGAGGGATGAAACCAGAAAGTTGGTTCTTACCAAGATATAGAGTGGTTAGGTTTCTTAAGTTTCCAAGAGAAGCTGGGATAGTACCAGTGAGATTGTTGTATGATAACCTAAGGTCATTAAGAGAACTTAACATTCCTAATTCTTGAGGGATGGAACTAGAAAGTTGGTTCTCAAAAAGATATAGAATGGTTAGGTTGCTTAAGTTTCCAAGAGAAGCATGGATGGTACCTGTGAGATTGTTTGTTGATAACTCAAGGTCTGTTAGAGAACTTAGCATTCCTAATTCTTGAGGGATGGAACCAAAAAGTTGGTTGTTATTAAGATATAGAGTGGTTAGGTTGCTTAAGTTTCCAAGAGAAGCAGGAATGGTACCTTTGAGATTATTTGAGGATAAATCAAGTTCACTCAAAGAAGCTAACCCTCCTAATTCTTGAGGGATAAGGCCACTCATACGATTTTCAGCAAGGTAAAAGACGTGAAGTCCTGTCAATTGGCCTATTTTGGAAGGAATTCTCCCAGTGAATTGATTATAGGAAAGGTTTAGAACCGAGAGTTTAGAGAGGTGAACAATATTTGAGGGGATGGTTCCAAATAGTGAGTTGTAAGAAAGGTCAACATTGAATAGATTGGGGAAGGATTGAAAGCTTAGATTGTGAAGCGTACCTCTCAAACTCTGACTTGAAAGATTTAGATGGGTGACGCTTCCAAACTTGTCGCAATTTATTCCGACCCAATTGCAAGGATTGCTTCCAGCCCAAGAGGATAAGAAAGTCTGGCTTTTACTGTGGAGGTTGGTTTTCCATTTTAGAAGAGCCTTTGCTTCCTTTCTTTCTTCTGCTACCTTAACCTTGTTGTTAGTGTGAACAAAATGAGAAGTTACAGAAGAAACAGAAGCAGTGGTTGAACAAATGAAATCAAGGACGATGACAACAAGGAGGAAGAAGACTAGAGATGAAATGAATTGGTTGAAGAGCGGTTTGCTTGAAAGGGATGTCATTATGTTGGTGGATGAAGGATGAACTTTTACACTATGGTTGGAGTAATGGATGAATGATTTCAAATGGATTGAGAGGTATTTATAGAAGGGATTGGATATTTTTTTGGCTAAATTTTTGGTTAAATATATTTAGAGGAATCTTCTTGGACCCTATTACAAGTTCAGTTATTATCTAGGTGTGCTTTACTGCTTTTATCATATGACCATTACGTCAGCTAAAATGATCATGTGACAATTAAATGTGTTTTGCAATCTGAAAATATTCACGGATATATATTAGTTTATATTAACTAAATTGTACTTTTTTTTAAAGAGATTATTAATTTATGATGTCTACTCTTAATGATAATACTAAAAAAATCTAAACTAAATTGTACTAAAAAATGTCATTTACTAGATGAAGCTGGCAAAACCCAAGTTATTTTGGTCAATTTTGCATCATGATTTGTACAAAATTTGGTTTTACAATCTTAAACCCGACTTGTTCAAAATAGATTTCACTTCCAACTTCGTACTAATTTGTCCTTAATATAGGTTCCAAGAAAAAATCCTTCCTTCTAATTATTTGTTTACAGAGGAATATTCTTTTACTCATTAACTGACAGTATATATGTATATGTTGTTGCTTTAACATAGTTAGCAATAACTTGTTACCACCTACAACCCTGTTATAATTATGGATATACTAAAAATAAAAATTACCCATAATAATTGACCAGCCATGTCCATGAAATATCAAGCATATTTGCATTAAATTTTTTTATAGTATATAAGAACATGATGAAGTACTGGTTTCAATTTCTTAGACAACGGCCAATTTAGTCCTCTCTAATGCACGACAAAGTCAATTCTCCTTTACCCAAATACACGGCCAGTTGGTCCTTCCTCTAATGTCCACTTTGTACCTTTGGAGGTAAATTTTGACTAATCCATTATTGGATTATATATTTTTTTTTCATGCTTGCAAAATTTCTAAAAAATTAAAGACCAATAGTTATGTCATCAATAAATTGTTTAAATTACAAGTTTTTATAATTTAAAATTATGCATAGAATATAATCTTATAAATTATATAGTAAATAATATCCGATTGATACAAAATTTGACATGTGTATTAAGAGCGTAATGAACATACAATCTAACTGTTAGATTTTCGAAATATGTAGTAATGTTGCTAATATTAAGTAAATTTGTAACCTTAGACTACAACCAATTTTGTAGCTAAATTTTGTCATTTATTTTATGTGTATATATATATGTAGGATGGTTGTGAACCTAACCCTTTTAATGTTGCAAACATTAAATTGATTTTTCTGATACCAATTATATTGTTACTTTAGCATTCTCTAAAAAAATCATTTAATAAAAAATAAATATTGTTACTATAACATAGGTTAAGTTTGGATTGCACTGAAAAATGAAAGTGCACTATGTCCGTGCACTATTTACGGCACCCGCAAGTGCGGAATTCAGTAAATATAACTTTAAAACTGGGTCTCACGATACAATTCACATATTTAAAAATTATTTTGTTACAATATTTTCAGCAATAAGTTTTCAGTTTTCAACAATAAGTGGTATCCAAACAGACTTATAGTTGGCAGTCATTTCAACTTAGTTTTAAGTTTCTGGACTTACGTTTTTCTCATTAAAAAAAAAAAAAAAAGATTTTCTCAAAAGAATAGTCTCTTCTTCTCTTCTTTTTATTTTTATTTTTATAAAAATTCAGCTCAATCTTTTATGTCTATGCAGGTTTTTTATTTATTTTTTTGTAGTAAAAGGATTATAGGCCCTTCAGTGTAAATTGGAGTAGAATAGTCCTTTTTTTTTTTTTTTTTTTTTTTTACATTCTTTTCTAGAAGTGGAAGTTGGCAATTAGGATTGCAATTACCTTTCATTAAGATTGAAATGTAAATTCTAATTAAGGTTGCTATTTGAAACGCAAATAAATACCAATTGAATTAGAA
The DNA here is from genome assembly GCA_036321655.1 of Quercus alba. Lineage (NCBI taxonomy): Eukaryota > Viridiplantae > Streptophyta > Magnoliopsida > Fagales > Fagaceae > Quercus > Quercus alba. Next base: position 17,888,556 of record CM070300.1, read on the forward strand.
GAATTTTTACGATAATTAAGTTAATTAACTTTATTTTTTAAAAAATCCTGTAATTAAAAGCATATCCACAAATATAGCTGTGGCCACAAACCTGATTTACCTGATGAAGCCGGCCAATTGGATATCTGGTTGAATAACCCAAACCGACGGAATGAATGGACAAAGAGATACAACCCTTCTCGTTTCTTGTTGCTAATGCTTCCAACTTTGAATAAGTTAGCTGTTACAATCTTGGTGACCCGATCATGATTAATATTCGATTGGCATTTTGAGGACCAATTCAAACAGTGACCATGAACATGAAGTGACAAGGAAATGGATGGCAAAGGCAGCGATGCTCATATTGAACTTGCAATTACCTTTCATCAATTTTGTCATTCTTTAATAGCCCTGTGACTTTTTGTGGTGGTGGGGGTGATGGAATGCGTATTTCAATTGTTATTTAGTTGGGTGTGGATGAACTTTGCTTTTCAAATGGGTTGGAGGAAAAGTTCGGTCCTTATAATTAATTAGTCATTATTATATTACCTGACACTCCAATCCATATATATCTTCATTTTTCTAACTACCCATGCATTAGAGCCTCTAATTTAGAGGGAAGAAAAATGTCACGTTCGAGGTCATTGAAGTGAGTCAAAACAAGATTTGACATAAACAACGTCTCAGCCTACTATGTCTAACTTTTCCATGTTGAAGGTGGAAAGAAATTGAAAGCAAAATTTATGGAGTTGTTAAGAAGATTGGGCTAGTCATTTACACGAGTCTCTCTTTATCAGCTACATTTTGGAAACATTTTCATTCAAACACCTCAAGAATTATGGGCTCAATAAAGTTTGGGAGATAACAAAAAATTACAATAGATTCACAACATTTCAAATTATCCTACCACCTGTTCACCACAATTTGCAATTCAAAATTTTTTAAGTGGCCCATATTTGAGGTGGTATGCTGACTTAAAATAATTGTAGTTTTTATTGTGTCGTACACAAGCATGTTCTTATGTATGCAAACATACTTGATATTTTATTGAAAAAGCAAGTCAAAATTATTACAAGATCCTTTGTTTTCAATATTGATAATTACTCATTAGTCCAAATAAGATGGGTTAGTACTTAGTAGTTTTTGGTCTTTTAAAGACACATAGGGTTAAAATCTCACTCTCATATTGTAACAATCAAATTATAATTAATTAAATATAAGAACAAGTAGGATGAGTTAGATCTTCTAGAGTTCAAAAATCATTGTCTACGAGAGTAATGTTTTTCTAAGTGATAACCATATTTTTCTTTAAATAATAAAAATAATAATAGCATTTGGAACTGTCTTCAATATATATATAAAACTCTGTTTCCATCTATCCGCAATTTTTGTTTTGTCAAAACCCCAACTATCAAGTCCTTTATAAATAAAAAAATCAGTTAAAATAGTCTATTATTTAAGCTTTAGAGACATATAGGAGCCATATGTTGTGAAAGTGTCCCTTTGATACGTAATCTCCCATTAATGAAGAGTTTGAGGAAGAGAGAAAAAACATATTAAAAATATCGGTTGGACTCTTAAACTAGAAGAGAGTGCATATGCTATCACCATCTTACATAGGGGTGGGTTTTGCATTTATAGGGTCAACCCTATGTGAGAGGGTGATTACAGATTCCATACACTATCCTTTTTCCATTTCCTGAGGCTGGCGAGAAAAGAAGATAAGGTAACTAAGTAGACTTTTTTTTCTTTTTTACACCCCAAGAGGCATGGTTTGTTGGTTTGAGCCCACTTGTCCTTTCACACCTAACTTAGGCAGGAGGGAATTTCAAGTAGCTGTAGCCCCATCAAGCCTTTGGATTTCAGTAATGATGTTCGATTTCAGTAATGACTTTGTCTAGGGAATTATGAGAGAGAGAGAGAGCTTATTGACTATATTCACCTCTTCTTTTTTTTTTTTTTTTTTTTTTTTTTTTTTTTTGTGTTTGGGAGATTGAAAATTTGCACTCTAAAAGTGCCGTAAGTAGAATAAAATGCGTTAATACTAATAAAGTGCCCAACATTTGAAGAAGGATCGTTTTTTAAAATAATTTTTATTGATTAAAATCTTAGGGCTTCATAAAAATTTGTCAATTTTATATATATTCCATTTGTCAATAGAGACATTATTTAATTATTTATTGCCAAGTGAAGGGGACCTTAAATTAAATTTCTACACTTTAAGATAGATACATAGGAGTATATTGTAATAGTATATAAAGTGGATCGTTATTTCATTTAGGGGCCTTAGTCCAATGCCATTGCCTAAGTGACCTAGTGTTTGAATAAAAATGTTCCAAAATTTAGCTTATAAAGAGAGACTAATGTAAATAACTGCTAGGGCCATTGGTATTAGTAATTACTAATTAATTCAAAATTATGCATAGAATATAATCTTATAGCTTATATGATAAATAATATCTTATTGTCGTAAAATTTGACATGTGCATTAGGAGTGTAAAGAACATGCAATCCAACGGTTAGATTCTTAAAATATGTAGTAATGTTGATGATATTGAGTAAAGTTGCAACCTTAGGTTACAACCAATTTTATCACAAAACTTTGCCACTTATTTTATGTGCATGTAAGATGGTTGTGAACCTAACCCTCATAATGTTGCAAACATTAAATTAATTATTCTGATACCAATTATATTGTTACTTTAGTATTCTCTAAAAAAAATATTTAATAAAAAAAAATATATTGTTACTTTAACATAGTTGGTAGTCATTTAGGCTTTGTTTGAGAGTTCATAAAGAAATAGAATGGAAATGAATAATCATAAGAGAATGGAAAAGAATTGAATGTATTTAAGTATGGGAAATGAATGAAAAAGAAAGGAATGTAATGAAATGTAAGTAACCTTGTTTGAGAATAACACAGAGAAAAATGAATGTGAAAGTTCAAATATGTGTATAAAACACCCTTGAACGTTTAGACCCCCAAATACAAAATAACCAATTCAAGCTTTATGACAAACAACAAGTGTGCGGAATATGAACATAAGCTATAAACAGAATTGGAAATCAATCTAAGTCAATTATAAATCACATCCACAGCAGAAAATAAAAGGCAAAGATAAAGGGAAGAAAGATGCAAACACAAGGACAACACACAATGTGTTATCGAAGAGGAAACCGAAGCCCTCGGCGTAAAACCTCTCCGCCGCCCTCCAAGCGGTCAATAATCCACTAGAAAATGTAGTTGGGATACATGAACAGCAATAGACCCTCCAAGCCTAATCTACCCGATGTACCTAAGCCCTCCAAGCTTCTTGCTCTAACGAGGTTGCGCCGAACCTTTTTCTTTTCTAGCTTACCGGATTCTGCTACTAGACCATAGCATCCGCCATCCTTGGCATCTTCCAATGCTTCCCAAAACTCCAAAAACACTCAACACTCTAAATGGGTGTGGGTAGTGTTTGGATAGAAATCTCCTCTCAATAGGTATGACAATGAGAGAGGGAATGAGAAGAGACTACAAAGGTTTCTCTCTAAGAATGAGTAGCTCTCTCTAATTGGGTGGGTGTTTTGAAGAAACCTCTCTTAGGGTTTTTCTTTCTGAATAGCCACACATATCTTGTAGGAATGAGGGGTATTTATACTGGTGTGAGAATGGAATACGAAGAGTCAGTTTTTCCAAAAACAGAGCTGGCTGGCGACTTGACCCCGCGACTTGACTGAGTCGCGAGTTCAAGTCGCGAGCTAACTTAATGGCCAGTCTGGATTTTTGTCGTGTAGTGCTCCAGGTGGCGTGATTGTTCAGCTCCCCTGCATGCTGCACACGTGAGCAACTTTTGGCGACTTGCAAGCCGCGAGCCACCCGCGAGTCCTAGTCGCGAGTCTCTGCTTCACTGCACTGTCTTGAGCATTTCTTCACACTCTCTCACACACTACCCTTACATGATTCCCACCTAAATACAAGGTTTCTAAGTGTTATATTACAAGCAAATTTGTCATGGAATAAAGCCAACACATGGTTGAGTAAATTCAACCTTACAGAATGAATCATTTTATTATAATATTACTAATAGGTCCCTATAGGGTCACAATTCGGGGCCCAAGCCCAAAAGGTATGGGGCCTTGGTTCAGGGAGACCAGAAATAATGAATTTATAGAGAGTGGACTGTAGAACTAGGTCTTAACGAATTGGACAGTGGTTAATATTGAGCTATACAATAGTTGAACACAAGGAAAACCCGTTAGTATCCATAAATCCTTAGTCCAAGGAGATAAGATAAACGTTCGTCAGTGACTATTTGAAGATTATGATCGTCTGTACTACTCCCATATTCTCCCTCTACAAATTCATTGTTTCTGGGCTCCTTGGACCAAGGCCCCATACATTTTGGGCTTGGGCCCCTAATTGTGACCCTACGTCCCTATTTTAAAATAATTGATTAAATATACAGGGGTATTTTGAAAGTTTTACTAAAAAATTCATTAAATATAATTCTAATTCCTCCCAATTTTGGGAGAATGAAAATTTGAAGTTTTGAGGGAATAGAGAGGAATGAGTGTTCCCTCTTACTCATTCCATTCTCTCCCACTTTAAAGTCCCATATAAGGGAATGGACTTTCCATTCCCTTCATTAAAACTCCTAAACAAGAGAAGGGAAGAATATTCTAAAATTATTCTTTTCATTCCCTTCCATTTCATTCCATCCCCTCTTTCCAAACGAGGGCTTAAGCTCAGTTTTAATTTTCTAGATTTAGGTTTTTCGTCTTTATGTCTATGAAGTTTTATTTTAGTAAAAGGATTATATGCCCTTCAATGTAAATTGGAGCAAAATAGTCTCTTTTTTTTTTTTTTTTTAATTCTTTTTTAAAATTCTTTTCTAGAAGTTGAAGTTGGTAATTACCAGATTATAAAATTCCATTGAAGTTTTAATTGAAATTTCAATTCGAGCTAATCATAAGTGAGGTAAGTGTAAAGTGTAAGAGAGATCTTTGTTAAAAGGTTAATTTCTTCTTCTTCTTCTTCTCTTTTCTTTTTTTTTTCTTTTTTTTTAACATAGATAAATGCCACTTGGCATCCACATCAGCATCACTTCATTACTTTAATCCTTCCGTGAAATATTAAGGATTAAAATGTAACATTTGAAATGATAGGGACTATTTGGAAATATGGAGCAATGGTTGAAGGGTGAAAGTGAAATCATGAAATTATTTATTTATTTATTATAAATAATGAGGTGCTTATGAGTAAGGCTTGAATTTTCCTATGATCAAATGAATAATGATTTGTTTTAATTCATATGATGACATATTTACTTCACATATATTTGGGTCCCGCTCTTTCAAAAGTTTTGGGTCCCCTCCCCGGTTAGTAGTTTATGATTTTGCATGTAACTCAATTTTACTATTTTTGGTGAAATTCGGAATTTTGCCACATAATCTCATGATTAGGGCAAATTAGAGTTTCAAATAGTTTCTTAGCCATCTTAGGGTTTTACTTTATTATTATTTATATGTGCTTTGTAGCCTCCAAGGGGAAATCCAATTATTATTTAATAAAAAATCAGATTTTGTCTATTGTTTTTTCTCTATTGGATTCCAGACCAATCATCTTGTGGATTCAAGGAATCCCTCGTGGATTTAAGGAATCCCTCGTGGATTTGAGGTTTATTACTAGAAATTAACAGTTTAATTTTTGTTTCATCAAAGAGAGTATCATATATGCTTTTTTCAAGTTTCCAGGATATCGATTCTTTTGGTGAATACTCACTTGACCCCCAATACATGGTGGTTTATGACAATCTATGTGTTCTAGAGATATGTAACATTAAGTTTTATTTATTTATTTATTTATTTTTATAATTAGATAGTTACAAGGGATGTGAGGAAATTTGAACTCTAATTAAGGTTGCGGTTTGAAACATAAAGAGGCACCAATTTTATTACAAGATTCTTGACAAAAAATAAGTTAATTTGCCAAAGGCTTTGTAGCTGAATGGACACCTCCTCTTGTACAAAGTGCTTGGGGGTCTAGGGGGGGAAAGAGTTTGAGCTGCGAGGTTAGCAGCATGTTGTAATTAATTCTAAAAAAAAAAAAAGAAGTTAATTTATTTTATTTTAAAAAATCCTATAATTAAAAGCATATCCACATCATCATTACTTGGCAGATAGTGGTGATAGAATGCTTATTTCAATTGGCAGATAGTGGGGTGTGGGATGTACTTTGCTTATCAAATGGGTTGGAGGAAATATTTGATCGGTCCTTATAAAATAGTCATTACTTGGCACTCCAATCCATATCATCATTTTTCTAACTGGCCATGCGTTAGAGGGAAGAATCATTTCACTTTTGACGAAACTAAAGTGAGTAGAAACACGATTTGACTTAACTGGCCCTACTATTGCTTACTTTTCCATGTTTAACGTGGAAAGAAATTGAAAGCAAAATTTATGGAATATGTTAAGAATGGGGTAGTCATTTTCACAAGTCTCTCTATTTATCAGCTACATTTTGGAAACATTTTCATTCAAACACCTCAGAAATTGTGGGCTTAATAAAGTTAGGGGGCCAATGAAAAATTACTACAGTTTCACAACATTTCAAATTAGCTTACCCCTGTTCACCACAATCTGCCATTTAAATTTTTTTAATGACCCAGATATGAGATGGTAGACTATTTAAAATGGTTGTAAAAAACTTTTGCATCCTAAAAAGAACTCTTATAAACTACATCAGCATATTATTTATCTTTTATACAAGATGGAATTCTAACATAGTTTAATCTAATTGTATATGTGTATGAAACTTCCTCTTAGAGATTTAAACCCTAATCCTTACCCCCCACACCCCACAAGCACCCTACAAACACTTATACTTGTAAAGTGACTATTGCGTCAAGGATGTGCAGTGTTGACATATTCTTATATATGCAAACAAGCTTGATATTTTATTGACATAGCGGGTCAATTATTACTAGCACCAATTTATATTTTTAGTATTGATAAATACTAATTAGTTCAAATAAAATGGGTTAGCACTTTTTGGTGTTTTCAAGACATTCATGGTTGAAATCTCCTCCCCATTGTAACTATCAATTTTAGAAAAAAAAAAAAAATTTAAGATGACTATTATAAGTACACCACTTGACCTAAAAGTTTAAGTCAATATGTTTTTAATATTATATTATATTAACTACTTATTTTTATATAAATAAATAAATTATAATAAATAAAAAAACTGTCAATTGTGAAACTTTACTACTTAGCTAACCAAACCATTTTTGTTATGAAAATAATCTATTTCAATTTATAAAAGGAGACTCTTGAACCAAATTTAAAACTTTACAAGTGATAGTCACAAAGGCAGTACTATTTCTATTAAATACTCTTTATTTTTTGAGCTAATATAGGTGTTCAAAGCTTTTTGAACACTTGATTGTTGGATGTTTTTGTGTTTTGGTTTTTATTTTCTCTCATATGATTCACTAGTAAAAAGGCTCTTGAAGACTAATAGGTGATGCTATTTGCTTCCCTTTCAATTGTTTTCTTGACTAACTGGCCGTGTATTTGAGGGAAGAATTGACTGCATTAGGGAAAAGGACTGTTTTAGCCGTGTATTTGGGTGAAGGAGACTTGGTCATGCATTAGAGAGAAGGACTACTTGGCTGTGAGCCTGTGACCAACTTGGACTGAGATGGTAACTCAAGAGATAGTGTCATGAGAATCCTTTCACAACACAAATCTATACATTTGGCAACTTTCCAACTTGCTGTGCATTAGAAATGATGACTAAATTGAAGATGATGACACTGTTGCAGAATTTCATTTTCATCTTTGAAAAGGTCAAAACTAAGAAATCTTTTTTCCTATGGTTGAGGACATCAATGTTTGAGACTAATACCAAAATTACTAAAACGGTGTGGAATGTCTCTCCCCGAATTTCTTTAGACATTTATTATTGAATGTGATAGGCCAGATTTATGAATTTAGCCCAATGAAATAATCGGTAGGCCTCAATGATGTACGCTGCCTCTACATTTGCTCAATGCTCATCAATGGAAACATCAATCTCTGAAAGTCTCAAGTTTAGTTTTTTAATTTAATTTCCGTTTTCAGAATTAAGACCATTCGTTCAAATTTTTTATTAAGTTCCTCCATCAATGTGCTTGGATCCACAAAATGAACTTGATTAATTTTAATTTTAATTTACCTATTCAGAATTATTCTCCATGCTTGCAAATTTTCATGGTGATCAAAGATTAATAGCTATGGAGATTTCCAAAGGAAAACAAAAAGGCATGGTACAAGCGGATTCACTTATTGGATGCTATATGTGTGATTTTTTTTTCTCTAAACTAATGCGGATATTTTTTAAACTGTTTTTATTCAAATATTTTGTATGCAAAAATCTTGAACATAACAAGCTGTAATTGAGCTTAACGATTCCATGCACCTATCCCCAATAGGAGATACTATTGGACCAAATTATTCTTTTATTTTGTGTTGTATTTAGTAAAATTTCATGAACAATGATTGTGAATTGATATTGTATATGTAGTATCTAATTGAGATTTTTAATATTATATATTTAATAGCACTATAATGAGAAATTTGGCATAGCCAATATCATGAAAATTGCAAGTAAAAACCATTTTAGTACTTTTAAATATCTTGGTTGAACTAATGTCCTATATATTTAATAACTTAAGTTAAAATCAACAGCACTATTATGATTTATCATTCTCGTGCGTTAGTATGGGTTACATACTAGTCTATATATAAAATAATAGGTGAAGCAGAGAGAGTGTGAAATTGAATTCTAAATTAGAACTCTAATTTTGTGCCATGTGTCTAGAATCTGAAATTGAAGTTGAATTTTGCATCATGTGGCTAAATGTATGTGGGCCCATTTTCATTAAAACCACTTCTATGTATTGGGTCAAGTGAGTTATTGTGCTAATTAAGTTTTTTCTTGATTTTGTAGTCAAATATGAAAACCAAAGAGATTAATTTTGGTGATAAGAAAATGGTTTGGGTACATTGCATAATTTCCTAAAAGATAGCAAAGCTAGAGTTTGCATTTTTGTTATAAATTGCTTACAAAGTTTGCATCTTTACATTTGCACTGAGTTTCGGATTAAAGTGCTTTCTTCTTGGTTCTGACACTAAGTTTTGTCTACTATTCACTTACAAAGTTTGCATCTTTACATTTGTTATAAATTGCTAATATGTGATTAGATGCACATTATGCCTAAAATTCACTATCCTTATATTTGGCTTTTTGTTCAGGTTGGGCACCTATAACAATGAAGAAAGCATTGCTATGGACCGATGGATGATACTTTTTACAAGCTGCAAAGGAATTTAGTGATCAATGGAATCTCATGACAATTGGAGAGGACCTAGCTGTAGATGTCTGAATGGCAGATGTGAGTCACTTTTTTTTTAAAATGTTCAGTGAAGGTAAAGGTTATGAACAATGTAAATTTTCCGGAGAGAGATTTATTATTCTATATTTATGCAAGTTTGGTCGCCTTCTTGGAATGGATCACTCTACCCTGTCTTTCTACTGAATTTTTTTATTCAGATTATTACAATTTAATTCGAAATTTTATTTGAATTTTCCTATTGTTGTTACTATCATATATTATCATTCCAATTGTTCAATTAGAATATGAAATTGGAGTCCAATTTTACTATAAATGTGTACAATCTAATTATTTTTAATTTTGTTGTCATGTGCAGAAGCCAATGAAATGAAATTAATAACACATTAAACACTCATGCTTTGGAAATCGGTAGTATCAATCTAAATCCATTGGACCTGCTTCGTGATAATACAACTATGATGAAGGATGTATAAAAACACGCACAAACCCATCTCTCTATAAAAAGAGATTGGAGAGAATTTCATTTATCAGCCATGGAACTTCAAAGGTTTTTTCTTCACATAAATGCCCATCATGTTACAAAATGACTCATCGTAAAACTACAAAATGAGTACAACTCTGAGGGGTTTTTTTTTTTTTTTTTTTTTAAATTTTTTAAGCTGCGAAAATTTCAATCACCAATAGAGATTGAAGATTCAAAAGCGTGAATGGATCTTTTGGATAAACATTGTCACCAAGGTTTATCTTTCTGTGTAAAATATATATACTGCTAAGTTTTGTTAATGAAATTTTCTGGTTAATAATATGAATTTCGATTTAACTGAGCCTTTTAAACATGAATAAACTCATGATTAATAATACATTCATTCCCGTGCGGTAGCACGAGACTACATACTAGTATATATTAAAAGGCAAAACTGAGAGAAAATCTAATTAGATTTCAAATTGGAATTCAAATTAGAGTCTAATTTTGCACCACGTGTCCCATCTAATCTAAGTTTTTAAATTTTTTTGTCAAGTGAGTTAATTCTGTGTAAAAAATAGATTTCAATTAAAGTTTAATTTTGCGCCATATATCCTATCTAAATTAAGTTTTTTTAATTTTTGTGCCAAATGAGTTAATTTAATGTAGAAAACAAAGAGTCCACTATAATCAAACCATAAAAAACCTAATTATATATCTAAATCTGTATATAAACATATAATTTAAAATCTACATATTTTATAAGACTAAGTACAATTATTGAATTAATACCTGCAAGCTTAGTTTTACGTAAATGCGTATCCAGTGCACTTGCATCTATGGAAATAGCAACATCACCACTAAGCCCTACAACCGTGTGATTGAAAACGTTTATAAGTGGAGGGGTTGCTGAGTTGCTCACCATAAACTTTGAAGTCATTAAGCTTTTTAGTTTTTACTAATATGACTTACACTTTCAAAAAATTTCATAAGCAATTTTAGCTCTTGCATCAACTTTGAGATTCTTTTTAGTGTTTATTGAATATGAAACCACGAAAAACAAAAATATGAAACCACAACTTTGAGAAAATTTTTATTTTCTCAAGCATGATTGGCTAGGGTAGACTCCCTACTTGTCATTTGTCATTTGTCAATAATAGGTTATTTTATGATGTTTGGTGTCCTCTCAATTGTTTTCTTGACAAATTGGCCTTTAGAAGCATATGACTAATTGGCCGTGAATTTTTGGGGAGGACTTTCTTGGTCTTGTAATGTATATTAGTGGATAACAGGAAAAGGACTAACTGACCGTGCATTTGGGGGTGAAGGAGACTTGACTTAACTTCCAGTGCATTAATAGAGGCATCATTTCACGTATAAAATATAAAACACCGACTTGGGTCTTGCATTAGGGGACGCACTAATTGCGCAATGACAGACTTATTGTAGTGCATTAGGAGGTCAAACTTTGTGTATGTAACATAAGAAGTTATAAGTAAATATTGTACTTGCAATTGGTTTATATGCAGCGCATTAGGCGGTAGAATTTGTTGACTTCAATTAGCCCAACAAAACCATTTCCTGCAGAGCTATAAATATTTTCCTATAACAAAATTCAATCTTATAATAAATGTTCAATAAGTTTGCTGAGCTCAATTAATCCTCGTTGCCGTACCTGGTGCCTATTTGCAATGGTGAATTCTTGGAGTATTTTCTTTGACATTCTGAAATCCCAATTTCAGACCCTCACTTGGTCTCTTTTACTAGTTTTTCCTTTTTTGGGGGCAAATTACCATGGCAGACGTCTCTCATGCTTTGTTTTTGTATTCTTATCTCTCTTGTGGTTAATAAATAAATTGATTATATTTATCGTATCATCAAATTAAATTAAATTAAATGATTTATTTACCCAATTTAGCACATGTCCAAATCACACAATTGCCATTGTTTCCTTGAGAAAACGCAGTGGACAAGCCAGTAGAAATTATCAAGGTTTGTTTGATCGATCATCAATGTTTTGATGCATGCAATTCTAGTTATCATGTGCAAACTTATACTAATTTTAGATAACTATGGATTCTAGTTAGCTAAACTGCTAAAGTCTTTAATGGTTAAATATAAGATTTGGGGGTTCAATCTGCACCTACACAAAAAACTGATTAGTGTCTTGATCTAATGATAAACAGCACAATCATAAAAAACTAACACCATAGGTTAAAACTCTAAAATATATATATATATATATATATATATATATATATATTAGAATAATTATTTACTGTTCTAGGAGCACAATAAATGTGTGCTACCCCCTTTCATAAGATAGTTGGTCTCACTAATTAAATTCATGGTAAGAACCATTAATCATGTAAGAGAGGAGAGCACACATTTTTTGTGCTCTAGGACCACTAAATAATTATATATAATATTATTATTTTACAGGTTTGTGGAACATCGATCAACTTGTGAAGAAAATCATTGAATGAATCATGTTAAAGATATTTTGATATCAAATAAATTGGAGGAATATATATATATATATATATATATATATATTGTATATGCGGAAGCATAAAATAAAGTAGAACAAGAATATAAAAAAATTACGTGGTTCGGTCTCCACATAGGAAATTTGAGTTAATAAGTCTTTTTCTCATTTGACCATTTGAGCTTTTTGACGTGCAATATGTTTACATGTTTTAGTAATGGATTCCTAGAAAAAAAAAATGTGGGTCAAATTTGTATGGTATTCATTAAATTGTTTTCTTGAAAAGTTTAAATTTGTTATGAAGTTGGTTCTTGTTCTTTTGAATTACTCATGAAGTATTATAGCAAGTTCTAGCCCATATCTTCTTTTTTTTTTTTTATTAGTTTTTTAATTGAAGGCCTTAAATTGAAACTTAGTTGTTTGATATTATGTTACTACCATTTTTTTCATAGTCATGGTGTGACTAATTAGAGCTGTCCTTAAAAGCATAAATTTGGTACTTTCTATCCAGCTAACGGTTTCTAATTACTATGATTGGAGATAGGAAAATTATAGAATACATCAAGAGTATCATAAATACATACTCTCTTTTCTCATAAATTTTCGATCTCATCATGAATTTAATCAATAGAACATACTATTATGTAAATGGGAGAACATACATTTATAATACTCTAAAAGTATTTTATAATAAGTCATGGAGAAGGACTTGGTGCAGGATATAAATAAATGTTCCTTGGGAAAACAGCCAGTGTGGAGACGCAAACTATCTTGCAGTTTATTTTTGTTGTTGGCTACCCAGCAATGGTGGATAGGGTTTGGCTCATTAACCCATGGGCCAAGGGTCTTCCGCCAACATCGAATCTCCACCTTGACAAATCCAACAAATATCCAATAACTTTTATTGCCTCACTTGATGACATGTCTAAGTTACTTAGCTCGGTGACTATCTTGCAGTTTAGGACTATAAACTAATTCCTACTGCCATAGAATTTAATCACGACATAATTATAATCTCTATAGGATTTGGTGCAGGTTTTGTAATCATGAAATAATTATAATCTGAGAGTTCAGACTAATTTAAAAAACTAGGATTCTTTCCTGCTGGTGTACAAATTAAAAACACTAGCTAGGATTCACTAATAATAGTATATTCTATTTTTTTTTTATACAATGGGTCCTTTTTCAATTTGGTGGCCTTATACCATTAACTAAGTGGCCTAGAGATTGGGCTAACCTCAACAATCATTTATGGTATTTTGGTTGGGATGATTTTTGAGAGACTGGAAAAAGAGAAGTGAAAAATATGAGAGAAGATGGGTGGGAGGCGCGTTTGGTTGTTTTCTTTTTCCTTTTCATTTTTTTTTTATTCCGTGCTCATCTAACTTTTTCTCATTTGCTTTTTATTGTTTTTATTTATTTCTGCTGTTCCTGCTCTTGTTCTTTTTTTATTTTATTTTATCATCTGTTTTGGATCCACTTTTCTATCATCTCAATCAAACAAATACAAGAGAAAACTACATTTCTTCTATCCCCTCACTTGTCTATCCCTTTTCTAATTTTTTATCCTCTTATTTTTTTCACCCTTCCAACCAAGCGGACCTATTACATCAATCTCTCTTTATTAGTTAGATTTTGGAAACTTTTTCCTTCAAGCACCTTAAGAAATATGGGCTACAAGTTCTTATGTATAAAACTTTTTTGAAGATGCTTTATGTTTCATTGATATAGGAGGTTAATTATTACCGGCCACCTTTATAATTTTTGGTCCCATTAATAACTAATAATTATATACACAATACCCATAAAAAAAAAAATTATATATACATTACATCCGAAGTATTTGGGATGAAAATATTTTATTTCAAAAGGTTTGTAATACCAAATATATACTTTATGACTTTGGTTGAGAGGGCTAGAGGATGGAAAAGATTTGAAGAATAGAATATAGGAAAGATTTATACTTTCCACCACGTGTTTGGTATGGAAGATAAGACAGAAAATAAATTATTATTAAACCCTTAGTATATAAAAGTGAAAGGATGGAAAGATTGAGGGAAAATTTTGAAATTTTCTTTTCAATGTTATTAAGTTTTCACCCTTTTTTTTTAACATTTGGATTAAAATATGATATAGGTCTTGACGAAAAGTTTCAATCACCTTTTTTCTTTTCTCTCATATTTCACGCTAGCAAATGAAAAATATCACTAGCTCCCTATTCAGTTTCCTCACTACCAAACACAGCATACATGTGATTGTCAAAAAGGCACCAATTATTTTGAATGCTTTTGTTTTTGTTTTCTCACGTATGAATTAGTTAGAGAAGACTCACAAGTCACAACCATTGCGTTAATCAATGACTCTCCTTCTGTCACTAACTACCATACTGCTTGTAGTCTGATTCACGTTTTAGATAATGCAATTTCATTGGAAGCCAAGAAGACTGGTCATTCAGTGTTTAAAAAGTATCCAATTATTATTCACTTTTTCCCCCTTCTTTTCTCCTTTATTTTTTTTTTTTGACCGGTGCCCTCTTCTTTTCACACAACTTTTCTTCTTTTATGTGCAAAATGTATTTATAATTGTACAATGGTGATAACTGGACTGGACAAGGGGTAGGTAGGTAAGGATAGGCTGTTTGCAAGAGTGGTTGTAAAAACTATTTTACATTTTTTTTTTTTTCAGAATACTGATGTGACAGACTATAAGAGTTTTCCAATCATTTATATATAGACTTATCATTTTTTCTTTATTATTTACATTATGCCACGTTAGAGTTTTGGCAAAGAATAGTGTCTTGATCTATATGATTAATGTCAACTTTCTTTTGGCACACTTGGCAAGTGGCAGACAATAAATTAGGCTTTCAATTGGTTTGGCTACCATGATTACTAAGGCAATGTGACATTGTGTGGGTCCAAACTCCAAATCCAATCTAATTTTGGATATCAATCAACTTGTTAGCTTGTTTGATTACATCAACTTGTCAAAGATTTTGGAGGAACTAAGGGTTCATTGTTACCATGTGGCATTATTTTATTAAAAATGATAACTTCTAAGTTACTTATTAAAACAAGGTTAATAGGGCCCCCAATTTGCCTAAGATTCAACGTTACCTAGCTCAATTCCTATATTGAACAGTTTAAACAGTCTCATACTTTGCTTATAGTAGCTTTGTGTGTTTGTATATATATAATTATGCATGTATGTATTTATTTATTTAGGCTTTCAATTGGTTTAGCTACCATGATTACTAACGCAATGTGGCATTGTTTGAGTCCAAATTCTATCTAATTCTGGACATCAATCAATTTGTTAGCTTGTTTGATTACATCAACTTGTCAAAGATTTAGGAGGAAATGGTATTATTTTTAAATTGATAACATTTAAGTTACTTATTAAAACAAGGTTAACATGATCCCCAATTTGCCTAAAATTGAATGCGTTACCTGCTTCAATTCTTATACTGATTAGTTTAAACAGTTTTTTACTTAGCTTGAGCTTTTATATCCAAGTTTCTAAAAAAGTACCTATTTTACACTCTAAAAATTTATTTTATCTATTTTACTAACTCAGTTTACAATAAACCCAATATCTCATTTCTTATTTTTTACATACAACCCAATAAAATAGTATAAACTACACAATCAAATAACATTAAAAATATATATTTCTCTCTCTTCTCTCCCATGTCTCTCTTCTACCCAACTATAAAATATGATATTTTAGTTTTACCATCAAGCTATAGTAATTCTTATATTTAAGAACCTACTTTTCATAGTTCCTAATTTTTTTTAGCAATAGCCACCCAGATAATTGTGGTTTTAAGGAATGTGTGGATCTAAAATAGCTTTTTGGATGTGTTTTACATCCCCAATGCTAATACTAATGCTAATGCTCTTGTGTGTGTTTGTCTATAATTATTTATCTATTTATTTATTTATCTATTTATAAACATGTAATTTAAAATCTACATGTTTTATAAGCTAAGTACAATTATTGAAATAACACCTGTAAGCTTAGTTGTATGTAGATCCTTAAAGACATTTGTGTATATAGGCGAGGTTAGATTAGCTTGCCCATCATAGTAGTATGCTAGGGCTCTTAAACCACTCCTTAATTATTCATGAAAATCCTAATTAAGGTTTATATTACATATCGTTTATATTCATAATTGAGTGATTATTCTCCATAAGGTTCCATATAAAAGAAATTTGGAAAAATTTCCTAAGGGAATTTGTGTTGATGATCATGACATTTCATAACAACAAAAGAATTTTTGTTTTTGTTTTTTTCCTCTTTTTGGACAAACGAAGGTGTCTAGACATTTTTGAGTATCTACTAGTTCCAATGCAGTCCCTCGTCCCACACACACCAGGTTATTATAGAGAATAATCCCTTGAAAGTGCCCCAAGATGATGGGAAAAAGTTTCATACTTAGGATCTCATAGATATTCATATTATAAGGCCTTAAGGAACTTCTTATCTTTACATAAAACAGTATCTCCTTGCTTCTTTCTTGGTAATTGATTCATGCACGCATTAATTGAGATTTGAAACTATGGTATCAGCCACAAATCCATATGTAAGGTTAAATTTATTCAACCATCCAATTGGCTTTATTTCGTGCCAAATTTGCTTGTAATTCAGCAATTAGTAACCCTGTATTTAGGTGGGTTTGATGTAAGGGTAGTGAGTGAGATAAAGTGAAGATTACTCAAGAGTGTGCAAGAAAACAGAGACTCGCGGCTGGGCCTCGCGGGTGACTCGCGGCTGCAAGCTGCCAGACGCAGCACACGTGCCAAGCATGCTGGAAGGTGAACAGTCATGCAAGTTGGAGCACTACAGGACAACTGGCCATACGGTTATCTCGCGATTGGATCTCGCGACTTAGTCAAGCCGCGAGGTCAAGCCGCGAGCCACCCCTGTTTTGTAAAACCTGACGTTTCACATTCCTCTCCCACTCCAGTATAAATACCCCTTTTACCCACGATTGTAAGAGAGATTCCAGAGAGAATTTTGAGAGAGAAACCCTAAAGAAAAACAAGATTGATTCACCCACAATCTATACATTAGAGTCTCTTCAAATTCCTCAACTCTCTTCCTCTCCATTGTCAAATCCTTGAGAGGCATTATACCAAACCTGATTCTCACCATTATCATTACTGTGAGAGAGCTGTTTGGATTTCTGGGAAGCAGTTAGGAAGGAACCAATCTTCATTGGTTGATGCTACGGTCTAGTAGCGGAATCCGGGAAGCTAGAAAAGAAAAGGTTCGACGCAACCTCATTGGAGCAAGAAGCTTGGAGGGCTTAGGTGCACTGGGTAGATTAGGCTTGGAGGGTCTATTGCTGTCCATGTATCCCAACTGTATTTTCTAGTGGATTGTTTACCGCTTGGAGGGCGGCGGAGAGGTTTTACGCTGAGGGCTTCGGTTTCCTCTTCAATAACACATCACGTGTTGTCTTTGTGTTTGCATCTTCCTTCCTCTCTATCTTTGCCTTTTTATCATCTGCTGTGGATTGTGTTTTGTTTTGGCTTAGATAGTTTTTAACCAATTCCATATTATAGCTTATGTTAAGTTTCCGCACACTTGTTGATTGACATATTGCTTGAATTGGTTAAGTTGTAATTTGGGGGTCTAAACGTTCAAGGGTGTTTATACACATTTTTGAACTTTCACCATATTTATAGTAGACCAAAATGGTATTAGTGTTGTACCTGTGTCGGTGTTCTATATGCCATATCATGTTATAATTTTTTTTTTAAATTGCTTGTGTCGTCGTATCATACCCGTATCCATATCCATATTGGTGTCAGTGTCTATGTCCATATATCCTCTTTCCTGAGCAAATATATAATGTGATTCCAACAATGATAAATATAAGACAATGCTCAAAAGGATGAAATTCAATGTCATAACTTTATACCACTTTTTAACAAGGAGATTGTGGCTAACTGTAGAAGGGCAAGCTTTCAATCCAGTGGCATTGCCACACAACCCCTTATTGTTTCTAAATAGTTGTATAGGTGCCACATGAGGATTCTCAAAAAAAAAAAAAAAAAAAAAAGATGCCTCATGAAAAATTAAAATTTATACTAAAGGTAATTAAAAATTATTTAAGATTTGGAGTAATTTTTAGGTAAATCCCAAGTATAGAGAATGGTACTCCCTCCTCTCATATTTATGGTAGGATCCACTCATTAAATGCATTGCGGGGTCTACCATAAATGTGAGAAGGGGGAGCATAATTTCTCCGTGCTTCGGGAGTATGTAAGAATTTTCCTAAGATTTAATGTAGGTTTGTAATCATGAAATAATTATAATCTCAGAGTTCAGACAAATTTAAAACACTAGGATTCTTTCTTGTTGGGATACAAATTAAAAACACTAGCTAAGATTCACTAATAATAGTATATTCTATTTTTTTTTTTTTTTAATACAATGGGTCCTTTTTCAATTTGGTAGCCTTATACCATTAACTAAGTGCACTACAATTGAGCTAACCTCAACAATCATTTATGGTATTTTGGTAGTGATGATTTTTGAGAGGATGGAAAAAAAGAAGTGGAAAATTGGAGAGAAGATGGGTGGGAGGGGTGTTTGGTTGGAAGGTGCAGGGGAGAGAAAAATGGTGGGGCCTACTATTTTATCTCCGGGACCACCAAAACTTAATCTCCCAAAATCAAGCAGCTAGAAAATGAAAGTAAAAAGAAGAATGTGTGATTCTAATAAAATTGTCATTCCCCACCTGCAAGCAAGTTTTTTGTAGTTCTAGGTTTCTTTTTCCTCTATTATTTTTGTGCTCATCTAACTTTTTCTCTTTTTCACTTTATTGTTTTTATATGTTTCTGCCGTTCTTGTTGTTGTTCTTTTTTTTCTTTTCTTTTTTTAAATTTTATTTTATCATTTGTTTGGGATCCACTTTTCTACCATCTCAATTAAACAAATATAAGAGAAAACTACATCTTTTCTATCCTCTTACTTGTCTATCCATTTTCCCATTTTTTATCCTCTTATTTTTTCACCCTTCTAGCCAAATGGACCCATTACATTAATCTCTCTTTATTAGCTAGATTTTGGAAACCTTTTCATTCAAGCACCTTAAGAAATATGGGCTACATGTTCTTATGTATAAAACTTTTGTGAAGATGCTTTATGTTTCATCGATATAGGAGGTTAATTATTATTGGCCACCTTTATAATTTTTGGTCCCATTAATAACTAATCATTATATATATAGCATCCATAAATATATATATTACATCCGAATTATTTGGGATGAAAATATATGTATATTTTTTTGATACATGATAGAATTTCTACTTTAACCTAATCTAAGTGTATATGTGTGTAAAACTCCCTCCTGGAGACTTGAACTCCAGTCTTTGCCCCCCATACACTACAAGCATTTATATTTGTAAAGTGACCACCGCACCAAGAGGAGCAGTGGTGGGATGAAAATATTTTATTTCAAAAGGTTTGTGATACCAAATTTATACTTTCTGACTTTGGTTGAGAGGGGTAGAGGATGGAAAAGATTTGAAGAATAGAATATAGGAAAGATTTACACTTTCCACCACGTGTTTGGTATGGAAGATAGACGGAAAATAAATTATTAAGCTCTTAGTATATAAAAGTGAAAGGATGAAAGATTGAGGGAAATCTTTGAAATTTTCTTTTCAATGTTATTATTTTTCCACCCACTTTTTTTTTTTTTTTTTTTAATTTGGATTAAAAAATGATAGGTCTTGATGAAAAATTCCAACCACCTCTTTTCTTTTCTATCATATTTCACGCAGCCAAATGAAAAATATCACTATCCTCCTCATTTCCTTTTTCCATTTTTTCATCATCTCCCTATTCAGTTTCCACACTACCAAACACAGCATACATGTGATTGTCAAAAAGGCACCAATTATTTTGAATGCTTTTGTTTTTATTTTCTCACGTATAATTAGTTATAGAAGACTCACAAGTCACAACCATTGCTTTAATCAGTGTCTCTCCTTCTGTCACTAACTACCATACTGCTTGTAGTCTGATTCACATTTTAGATAATGCAATTTCATTGGAAGCCAAGAAGATTGGTCATTCAGTGTTTAAAAAGTATCCAATTATTATTCACTTTTTCCCCCTTCTTTTCTCCTTTTTTTGATCGGCCCCCTCCTCTTTTCACACAACATTTCTTCTTTTATGTGCAAAATGTATTTATAATTGTGTGCTGGTGATACCAGGACAAGGTTCATGTAGGTAAGGATAGGTTGTTTGCAAGAGTGGTTCTAGGACTAAAAATTATTTCACATTTTTTTTTGTTCACAATTCTAAGGTGGCAGACTATAAGAGTTTTTCTATTATTTACACATAGACTTACTATTTTTTTTGTACTATTCATGCCCGTGTAAAATTACAGTTTTGGCAATGAATAGTGTTTTAGTCTATATGATTAATGTCAACTTTCTTTCTTTTCGCACACTGGGCAAGTGGCAGACAATAAATTAGGCTTTCAATTGGTTTAGCTACCATGATTACTAATGCAATGTGGCAATGTTTGTGTCCAAATCCTATCTGATTCTGGATATCAGTCAATTTTTTAGCTTGTTTGATTACATCAACTTGTCAAAGATTTAGGAGGAACTGACATTATTTTATTAAAATTGATAACATTTAAGTTACTTATTAAAACAAGGTTAACAGGATCCCCAGTTGTCCTAAAATTGAGCATTACCTGGTTCAATGCTTATAATGATAAGTTTAAATAGTTTTTCACTTAGCTTGAGCATTTTTATCCGAGTTTCTAAAAAAGTACATATTTTACACTCTAAAAATCTATTTTATCTATTCTACTAACTCAGTTTACAATACATCCAACATCCCATTTCTTACTTTTACATACAACTCAATAAAATAATATAAACTACACAATCAAATAACATTAAAAAATCTATTTCTCTCTCTTCTTTCCCATCTCTCTCTTCTACCCAACAATAAAATATGATATTTTAGTTTTACCATCAAGCTACAGCAATTCTAATATTTAAGAACCTACTTTTCATAGTTCCTAAATTTTTTTAGCGATAGCCACCCAGATAATTGTGGTTTTAAGGAATGTGTGGATCTAAAATAGCTTTTTGGAGGTGTTTTACATCCCCAATGCTAATACTAATGCTAATGTTCTTGTGTGTGTTTGTCTATAATTATTCATGTATTCTGTAAGCTTAGTTGTACGTAGATGCTTAAAGACATTTTTGTATATAGGCTAGGCTAGATTAGCTTGCCCATCATAGTAGTATACTAGGGCCCTTAAAACATTCCTTAATTATTCATGAAAATCCAACTATTCGTTAATTATTCATGAAAATTATAATTAAGGTTTATATTACATATCCTTTATATTCATAATTGAGTGATTATTCTTCATACGGTTCTATATAAAAGAAATTTGAAGAAATTTTCTAACGGAATTTGTGTTGATGATCTTCATAACATTTCATAACAGCAAAAGAAAAAAAAAAGTCTTTTTTCTTTTTTTTCTCTTTTTGGACAAATGAAGGTATCTAAACATTTTTGAGTATCTGCTATTTCCAATGCAGTCTCTCATCCTACACACACCAGGCTATTATAGGGAAGAATTCCTTGAAGGTGCCCTAAGATGATGGTAAAAAGTTTCATACTCAGAATCTCATGGATATTCATATAATCATATTATGAGGCCTTAAGGAACTTCTTATCTTCACATAAAACGGTATCTTCTTGCTTCTTTCTTGGTAATTAATTCATGCATGCATTAATTGAGATTTGAAACTATGGTATTAGCCACAAATCCATATTTATAGTAGACCGAAGTGGTATTAGGCCCAAAGGTCAGTAGTGAACATAGCAACATTAGTATTGAGCTACAATTTTCCAACCTTTTTTTTTTTTAGAAACAAACACACACACACCCACAAGGGAGAGGGAAAGGGGTTCTAACACAAAGGCACACTACAACTCTACTCAAAAGTCATGGTAACTTTTAAGGGAGGGTGGGGCAAGTTATATACAATTTTCCAACTTGACAAGATGCAACTTGTGATAAACTATATCTTTGAACTGTTCTTTGGATAAAACTGAAAAATGTCACCTTTTTGACAAAAACTAATGGATTGATAGAGAAAATGTGATGAATAAACTTTTTTTTTAGTTATTTTTATTTATACATATTGAATTCAATTTGCCTCTTAAACATGTACAATTTTGTACAGTTTGGAATTATTAGGGTGTCTTACTTGTGCCGTATTAGTGTCATACCTATGTCAGTGTCCCATAGGCCATATAATGTTATAATGTTTTTTAAATTGCTCATGTCGTCGTATCATACCTATATCCATATTCGTATCTGAGTCGGTGTCCGTGTCCGTGTCCGTGTATCCTCTTTCTTAAGCGAATATATAATGTGATTCCAACAATGATAAATATAAGTAAGACAATGCCCAAAAGAATGAAAATTAGTGTCATAACTTTATTCCAATTTTTAACAACAGGATTGTGGCTAATTGTAGAAGGGCAAGCCTTCAATCCAGTGGCATTGCCACACAACCCGTTATTATTTCTAAATACTTTTATAGGTGCCTCATGAAAAATTAAAAATTATTCAGGATTTGGAGTAATTCTTAGGTATTCCTAGAGTACAGAGAATGG
Source organism: Quercus alba (assembly GCA_036321655.1). NCBI lineage: Eukaryota > Viridiplantae > Streptophyta > Magnoliopsida > Fagales > Fagaceae > Quercus > Quercus alba. The sequence goes on from CM070300.1 coordinate 17,911,552, forward strand.
TAATCCGTATTTTCACATTTATGGTGGGCTCATTAAATGCATTGTGGGGTCGACCATGAATGTGAGAGGGGATAGCACAATTTCTCCGTGCTTCAGGAGTATTTAAGAATTTTCCTAAGATTTGATGTAGGTTTTGTAATCACGAAATAATCATACTCTCAGAGTTTAGACAAATTTAAAACACTAGGATTCTTTTTTGTTGGTGTACAAATTAATAACACTAGATAAGATTCACTAATAATAGTAAATTCTCTCTTTTTTTAATACAATGGGTCCTTTTTCAATTTGGTGGCCTTATACCATTAACTAAGTAGCCTAGTGAATAAGCTAACCTTGGCAATCATTTATGGTATTTTGGTTGGGATGGTTTTTCAGAGGATGGAAAAAGAGAAGTGGAAAATAAGAGAGAAGATGGATGGGAGGGGTGTTTGGTTGGAAGGGTATAGGGAAAGGAAAATTGGTGGGCCTAACTATTATATCTCTGGGACCACCAAAACTTGATCTCCCAAAATTAGGTATCTAGAAAATGAAAGTAAAAAGAGGAATGTGTGATTTTGATAAAATTGTCATTCCCCACCTACAAGCAAGTTTTTTGTATTTTTCTTCTTTTGATTTTTCAGTTTCTTGAATTTCACTTGGTTCTAGGTTTCCTTTTCCTCTATTATTTTTGTGCTCATCTAACTTTTTCACTTTTTCTTTTTAATGTTTTTAGCTGTTTCTGCTGTTTTTTATCCTCTTATTTTTTTACCCTTCTAATCTAACGGACCTATTTCATTAATCTCTCTTTATTAGCTAGATTTTGGAAGCTTTTTCATTCAAGCATCTTAAGAAATATGGGCTAAATGTTCTTATGTATAAAACTTTTGTGAAGACGCTTTATGTCTCATCGATATAGGAGGTTAATTATTATGGACCACCTTTATAATTTTTGGTCCCATTAATAACTAATCATTATATATACAGTACCCAAAAATATATATATATATACAGTACATCCGAATTATTTGGGATGCAAATATTTTATTTCGAAAGTTTTGTGATATCAAATTTATAGTTTATGACTTTGGTTGAGAGGGCTAGAAGATGGAAAAGATTTGAAGAATAGAATATAGGAAAGATTTATACTTTCCACCACGTGTTTGCTATGGAAGATAGACGGAAACTAAATTATTATTAAGCCCTTGGTAATGATAGAAAGATTGAGGGAAAATTTTGAAATTTTCTTTTCAATGTTATTATTTTTCCACCCTTTTTTATTTTTGGATTAAAAAAAATAGGTCTTGATGAAAAACTCCAATCACCTCTTTTCTTTTTTCTCATATTTCATGCTAGCAAATGAAAAATATAACTATCCTCTTCATTTCCTTTTTCCATTTTTTCATCATCTCCATATTCAGTTTCCACACTACCAAACACAGCATACATGTGATTGTCAAAAAGGCACCAATTATTTTGAATGCTTTCGTTTTCATTTTCTCGCATATGATTTGTTAGAGAAGACTCACAAATCACAACCATTGCTTTAATTAGTATCTCTCCTTCTGTCACTAACTACCATACTGCTTGTGGTCTGATTCACATTTTAGATAATGCAATTTCATTGGAAGCCAAGAAGACTGGTCATTCAGTGTTTAAAAAGTATCCAATTCTTATTCACTTTTTTCCCCTTCCTTTTCTCCTCCTGTTTTTTTGACCGGACCCCTCTTCTTTTCACACAACGTTTCTTCTTTTATGTGCAAAATGTATTTATGATTGTATATTGTTGATAACAGGACAAATGGACAAGGGGTAGGTAGGTAAGGATAGGTTGGCACTAAAAGCTAGTTCACATTTTATTTTATTTTTATTTTTATTTTTACAATACTAATGTGACAGACTATAAGAGTTTTCCAATCATTTACACATATACTTATCATTTTTTTTCTCTACTACTTATACTCTGCCCATATTACAGTTTTGGCAAAAAATAGTGTCTTGGTCTCTATGATTAATGTCAACTTTCTTTCTTTTGGCACACTTGGCAAGTGGCAGATGTAAGGTTGAATTTAATCAACAATGTGTTGGCTTTATTCCATGACAAATTTGCTTGTAATACAGCACTTAGAAACCTTGTATTTAGGTGGGAATCATGTAAGGGTAGTGTGTGAGAGAGTGTGAAGAAATGCTCAAGATAGTGCAGTGAAGCAGAGACTCGCGGCTAGGACTCGCGGGTGGCTCGCGGCTTGCAAGCCGCCAAAAGTTGCTCACGTGCAGAGCATGCAGGGGAGCTGAACAGTCATGCCACTTGGAGCACTACACGACAAAAATCCAGATTGGCCATTGAGTTAGCTCGCGGCTTGAACTCGCGACTCAGTTAAGTCGCGAGGTCAAGTCGCCAACCAGCCCTGTTTTTGGAAAAACTGACTCTTCGCATTCCATTCTCACACCAGTATAAATACCCCTCATTCCCACAAGATATGTGTGGCTATTCAGAAAGAAAAACCCTAAGAAAGGTTTCTTTAAAACACCCACCCAATTAGAGAGAGCTACTCATTCTTAGAGAGAAATCTTTGTAGTCTCTTCTCATTCCCTCTCTCATTGTCATACCTATTGAGAGGAGATTTCTATCCAAACACTACCCACACCCATTTAGAGTGTTGAGTGTTTTTGGAGTTTTGGGAAACATTGGAAGATGCCAAGGATGGCGGATGCTATGGTCTAGTAGCGGAATCCGGTAAGCTAGAAAAGAAAAAGGTTCGGCGCAACCTCGTTGGAGCAAGAAGCTTGGAGGGCTTAGGTACATCGGGTAGATTAGGCTTGGAGGGTCTATTGCTGTTCATGTATCCCAACTATATTTTCTAGTGGATTATTGACCGTTTGGAGGGCGGCGGAGAGGTCTTACGCCGAGGGCTTCGGTTTCCTCTTCGATAACACATCGTGTGTTGTCCTTGTGTTTGCATCTCTCTTCCCTTTATCTTTGCCTTTTATTTTCTGCTGTGGATGTGATTTTAATTGGCTTAGATTGTTTACCAATTCTATATTAAGCTTTTGTTCATGTTCCGCACATTAATTGTTTGATATAAAGCTTGAATTGGTAATTTGTATTTTGGGGGTCTAAACGTTCAAAGGTGTTTGTACACGTTTTTGAACTTTCATTTGATATCAGAGCGGGTACACTTGTTGTGGTTTAAATACCTAAGTGTGATCCTTGACCCCTTGTATTTATTTGCCATGGATTGTGCTCTGTATGACTCTTTGCATGATTTGGTTGGTGTTGAATGTAACATGCCATGTGTTTGTGAAAATACCTCTATGAGTGTTAATCCTTATAAGTGTGATGACATGTTATTTGAATCTATGGGTGTTGTTGGTAAACTCTTGAAGAAAAATGCTAAGAAGTTTCAAAAGAATTTAAGCAAGTTATTTTGTGAAAATGATGATTTGATTGCTAAGCTCAATGAATCCAACAAATTGGTTGAGAAATATAAAAAACTTGCTGAAGATTCTCTTGAAAAGCTAAAAGAGTTTGAATGTTTAAATAAGGACTTGGATGCTAAACTTGTTTTGTCTAACAAACTTGTTGATGATCTTAAATCTGAAAATGAATCTCTTAAGATGCATGCCAAGTGTTTGATTGTTGAACCTGTTGCTAAAATGGAAGAAAATATATGTTGCAATCATGTTGTGGTACCCGATTTTGTGCCTATTGTGTGTTCTACCTCAAAGGACAAATCAGTGTACATTCCTTCACACAAAAGAAATCAAAATGTGGAGAGAAAGACTCTTAAGCCAAAGCCTCTGTTTAGGTCTCAACCTAAGGCTTTGGATGGATCTAAGTTTGTTCCAACTTGCCACCATTGTGGTGTGATTGGTCATATAAGACCTCAATGTCATAAATTGAAGAGGGAACAAAACCATGATGCTAGATCCCTTCCCAAAAAGCCTAGTGGATCTAAACACATTGTTTGTCACCATTGTGGTGTCTTTGGTCATTTAAGACCTCAATGCTCTAAGTTTCATGCTTTTAAAAGAATCAAAAGAAAAGAAAAACTTGAGCTTTTTGGAAGTTGTGCTAAAAAGAGTAAACCGATTTTGAGTGAAAATAGCATGTTGTTAAAGAAAATGTTTAATGCTCTTAACTCCTTGACTATGTGCATCTTTGGTTCTCATTCTTCCAACCTTCGTCTCACTTCCCATGAGACACTCATTCCAAACAATCATTCCGTTTGGATGAGGAAGGGTTCCTATGGTTGAGCTTTTGCTCTTTTGGTCCTTGATCTAATTCTTTCGATCTTTGTAGGACCCTTCATGCATTAAATGTCATAACTTCATGCATTTTGTGCATCTTGCATTTATTTGTATGCATTGTTTCGTTTTTTATCTTACTTTTATGTTTCTGTTTTGTGTGAGTAAAAATCCAAAACCACATAAAAAGTGAAAAATTCAAAAAGTTTGATCGTATTTGTTTGAGCACATATCACATGTGAGTTTGGCCTTGTACCTTTGTACAAATGGCTTTGTGCATTTTCGAGCTTAGCTTGTTATTTTTGCACTCATATCTTTGTGGGAAAAATCTTGACACCTATGTGTGATTGTTGTAAATCGATTTTCAAGCTTGTCATGAATGATTAGTCAATAGTCATGTTGATTTTGATACATGCGTAGACTTGTGCTTATATCTCTTCCCACTCTTTTATTTTTATTACTTAAAGAGCTCAATAAATGTAAATCTCAAAATGAAAAGAGATAATGAGCTGCAAAAGCCGTCGCACATACTAGTATTCGACTAGGAAAAAGGGAAAGCGACTTATATGAAAATGTATGATGCCCAAAAAGCCAAAGGCTTGTTCATCAAATTGAAATATGAAAAATTTCAGGCATCAATCTCAAAAATGAGTTGTATTGATTCAAAATGATCAAATGATATGAATTGTAAGAAGCCAAATGAAAAGCTTTAATCTTATGTAATCATTTTCTTGTGGGAGGTCATATATGTTCATTTCTATAATTGAGATAGACCACTTGACTTAGTACTAGTTGTGTATGACTTGATTGAATTGATCATTGAACCTTCACTCTAGACTAAGGACTATTCCACATTTGATACACACACATAACACACTTGCCTAATGTTCAATGAATGTCTTATTCATTTGTTAGATTGTACTTGTCTAAATGTGATGTGTGTGTGCTCAATCTTATATGGATTAATCCAAAAAGATTTTTGATCATTTTATATGTTTTTGGAAGTGATTTTCATCACTTTTTGTGTTTATGTTTAGTGCTTATGTTTAGTGCTTACTTTGTTTTTCAATGTTTAAACATGCTCTGAATTGAAAAACAGGTGTCAGAGTTTTTCGCGGCTCAACTGGCAACTCGCCAGTCGCGAAACCCAAGTCGCGAGTTCATCCAGAAGCTTTTGGCGGCTCACTCGCGGCTTGCTCGCGACTTACTCACGACTCACGAAAATTTTCGTGACTGAAACTCGCGACTTGCAGCTTTCTCGCGACTCACTCGCGACTCGCGAAAATTTTCGCGACTGAATCTCACGACTCGCCCAGTCACGAATCGCCCAGAAACAGCTTTTTAAAGGGCTTTTTGTGGGAAACTTGTTTTAAACCTCTCCCATCCTCTCTAAAACCCCTCTTTCAATATTTTTACATCAAAACCTAATCAATTTGAATGGTTTTTCAATCCATTAACATCTCTAAGGTAATTATAAACTCTTTTCATTGATTTTGATCCTTAGATTATGTTTTGGAGAGTTTTGTGCTCTTGGTTGGGATTTTCATCATAGGGGTTGGGAAAACTTATTTTTTGTCAAATTTCTTCATGGGATTGGTTTCTTTTGTTGATTTGCATTGGATGTTGGCCCCTTGTGGTAGAAAGATCATGTATTAAGGGTGGATTTCATGTTGTTCATGCATTGTTTCACATTATTGTTCATAGTGTGCATGCTAGGTGTTTGATAAAATGCCTCTTAGACATTTTCTCCCTTGTTTGGACTCCGATAAGTACCAAACTTTGGGGTTTATCATGTTTTCTCATTAGGAACATGTTTGGTTCATTAGTTGTGTATTTAACACACCTTGCCCCACATGTGCATTTTTCATGCATTGGTCATGCATTGCACTTAGCCACCTCTTGCACACACCTTTGCTATCCTTGTCATGCATTGGTCTATACCTTGCTTCTTCATCCTAGCATGTCATGTTTACCTTATGCTTTGTAGCATTTTACTTTGTCTTGGGTTTGAGCTTCATTTTCTCATTCATCTTGCACCCCTCATGCATCATTATCATTGTTTGTTCATTCATCTCTTGCCCTCTTTTCTCCTTGACCCTTTGTCTATTCCTGACAAAAAGGGAGAGAGCATACTCTAGAGAGTATACCGGAGTGTTTTGTCATTTCTATATGACTCTTATTATGACTCTTGTGCACATCCTTAGGGGGAGAAATTCTATTTCTCGTGCACATTTGTAGGGGGAGAGTTTTTCCATAGTGGAGATGCATATACCAAGGGGGAGAAGACATTGTGTTAACTTGAAAACTTTGTTCTGTTTGTTTTCTTGTTGGCTTTATGGTGTTTTGAGTTATGCTTTGTTGTTCTCATTGCATCATGTTTGTGCTTTGGACATGCATATATCCCTATGCTATTATGCTTCATTGAATGCATGTTCGGATGATCATTTGCTTTGCTATGTGATCATTGTAGTCATTTCTATATGACTGTTTTGGTGTTTGATCAAGATGCTCACATGTTTCACATCATGTTTACTTGATCGCAATTTACTTGTTACATTATACTTGTCCTTTTATTACTAGCTTTACCTTGAGGGTCTAATGTGTTTTGTGCAAGTGTTTCAGGTTATAAGTATATATTTTCTAAGTGCATCACAGCTTCTTATCACTTTGAAGGGGAGAAATTTTAAGCACTTTTAGTTTATATTGTTTAAGTTTTTATTCAATATAATGTGCTTTGTACCCATGTGCTTTTGTAAGCTTTTAGGGTTAATGTTTTTATGCATATTCTGTAGGCTTTATGGTTTGTACCATACTTTATGCAGCCTTTTATATTTTGATTAAATCAGTACTTTTCACTAAATGTCATGCATTTTCTTGTTTAGTACTGTCACTCTTGTGCCCTTGTAGGATTGTACCTAGATACATATACTTAGTGTATTATGCATTGGTTAAGTGTTGGGCATACAAGTAACTAGCTTTGTTCTTGTTAACCTGTATGTTCAAATGTTCATTCCAAGTGTGAATGAGCATTGTGATCACTATCTTGCAGTGATTACTTGTTTGATCAAGCCATAGTTTGTTTCGTAACTTCATCTTTGCTTGATCACTTTATGCCTGTCTCATATGCATTTCATGTTTTCTGCATACAATGATCATGTTGTATTGTTGTGTTTCAGGAGCTTCATGTTCATATGATTCAAGAGTTGCACAGCTTCTAGATTTAGGTGTGAGTGAGTTTTACCACTGTTCCCAAACTCACGTTTAAGCCTAGAGTCTGTTTTAGGGTGTTTTGTCATGGAATAGCCAAAGGGGGAGATTGTAAGGTTGAATTTAATCAACCATGTGTTGGCTTTATTCCATGACAAATTTGCTTGTAATACAGCACTTAGAAACCTTGTATTTAGGTGGAAATCATGTAAGGGTAGTGTGTGAGAGAGTGTGAAGAAATGCTCAAGATAGTGCAGTGAAGCAGAGACTCGCGGCTAGGACTCGCGGGTGGCTCGCGGCTTGCAAGCCGCCAAAAGTTGCTCACGTGCAGAGCATGCAGGGGAGCTGAACAGTCATGCCACTTGGAGCACTACACGACAAAAATCCAGACTGGCCATTAAGTTAGCTCACGGCTTGAACTCGCGACTCAGTTAAGTCGCAAGGTCAAGCCGCCAGCCAGCCCTGTTTTTGGAAAAACTGACTCTTCGCATTCCATTCCCACATCAGTATAAATACCCCTTATTCCCACAAGATATGTGTGGCTATTCAGAAAGAAAAACCCTAAGAAAGGTTTCTTTAAAACACCCACCCAATTAGAGAGAGCTACTCATTCTTAGAGAGAAATCTTTGTAGTCTCTTCTCATTCCCTCTCTCATTGTCATACCTATTGAGAGGAGATTTCTATCCAAACACTACCCACACCCATTTAGAGTGTTGAATGTTTTTGGAGTTTTGGGAAACATTGGAAGATGCCAAGGATGGCGGATGCTATGGTCTAGTAGCAGAATCCGGTAAGCTAGAAAAGAAAAAGGTTCGGCGCAACCTCGTTGGAGCAAGAAGCTTGGAGGGCTTAGGTACATCGGGTAGATTAGGCTTGGAGGGTCTATTGCTGTTCATGTATCCCAACTATATTTTCTAGTGGATTATTGACCGCTTGGAGGGCGGCGGAGAGGTTTTACGCCGAGGGCTTCGGTTTCCTCTTCGATAACACATCGTGTGTTGTCCTTGTGTTTGCATCTCTCTTCCCTTTATCTTTGCCTTTTATTTTCTGCTGTGGATGTGATTTTAATTGGCTTAGATTGTTTACCAATTCTATATTAAGCTTTTGTTCATGTTCCGCACATTAATTGTTTGATATAAAGCTTGAATTGGTAATTTGTATTTTGGGGGTCTAAACGTTCAAAGGTGTTTGTACACGTTTTTGAACTTTCAGCAGACAATAAATTAGTCTTTCAATTGTTTTGACAACCATGATTACTAAGGCAATGTGACATTGTTTGGGTCCAAACTCCAAATCCTATCTGATTTTGGATATCAATCAACTTGTTAGCTTGTTTGATTGCATCAACTTGTCAAAGATTTTGGAGGAACTAAGGGTTCATCGTTACCATGTGTTATTATTTTATTAAAATTGATAACATTTAAGTTACTTATTAAAACAAGGTTAACAAGATCCCCAATTTGGCTAAGATTGAACGTTGCCTAGCTCAATTCTTATACTGAACAGTTTAAACTATCTTTTACTCTGCTTATAGTAGCTTTGTGTGTTTGTATATGTATAATTATGTATGTATGTATGTATTTATTTATATGTTTATAAACATATAATTTAAAATCTATATTTTTTTTAAGCCTAAGTACAATTATTAAATTAACACCTATAAGCTTTATTGTACGTAGAAGCTTATTCAATGCATTGGCATTTGTGGACATAGCAACATCACCACAGAGCCCAACAACTATGTGAGAGAACATTTATAGGTGGAGGGGTTGCTTACCCTAAACTTTGAACTACTTTTCCGAGTTGTTTCAATACCATTTAATTTGCATGTGAAGTCTTGCTATCAGTATCATGGATAGTTGCTATGTCATTAGGCTTTTTACTCCTATGACTTTGAAAATTTCCGTAAGCATGTTTAGCACTTGCATCAACTTTGAGCTTCTTTGGATTGAATCAAAATATAAGTCCTTATATTCAAAAAATAAAGTTGACAAAGTAGAATATGGAAAAAAATATTTGTGGTAATTCAAGTGGGTGGTTAGTTTTATTTTTTAAAAAGTTTCTTAATGCACAGAGGATAAGCATAAAAATAATAAAGCTTATTTTGTTTGTGGTTTCATGAAGAAAGCCCTATTGAACAACCATAATCATTAATTAACCAACCATTCCTTAATTACTCATAGAAATCCAACTATTCTTTAATTATTAATGAAAATATTAATTAAGGTTTTTATTACATATCCTTTATATTCATAATTGAGTGATTATTCTCCATAAGGTTCAATATAAAAGAAATTTGGAGAAATTTTCTAAGGGAGTTTGTGTTATTGATCCTCATAACATTTCATAACAACAAAAAAACTTCTTCTTCTTCTTTTTTCACTCTTTTCGGACAAACGAAGGTATCTAGACATCTTTGAGTACTGCTAATCCCAATGCAATTCCTCGTCCAACATGCACGAGGTTATTATAGGGAGGAATCCCTTAAGGGTAACCCAAGATGACGGCAAAAAGTTTCGTACTCAAGATCTCATGGATATTCATATTATGATGACTTAAGGAACTTCTTTTCTTTTCTTTTTTCTTTTTTGTTTTTATATATATAAGATAAAAATTTTACTCTATCATAATTTAAATGTATATGTGTATGAAGTTCCCTTCTGGAGACTTGAACCCCGACTCTTACCCCCTACACTCCGCAAGTATTTATACTTATGCAATGACCATTGTATCATGGATGTGTTGTGGTACATAATCATTTATTGTTGATTCTGTCTTGGTAATTAATTCATGCATTCATTAAATGAAATTTGAAACTATGGTATCACCCACAAATCCATATTTATAGAAGACCAAACTGGTATTAGGCGCAGAGGTTAGTAGTGAACAATAGCAAGTAGCAACATTAATATTTTACTAAAAATTTCCAACTCGTCGAGATACAACCTGTGATAAACAGTATCTTTGAACTGTCCTTTGGATAAAACTGAAAAATGTCACCCTTTTGACAAAAACTAATGGATAGATAGAGAAAATGTGATGCATATGTTTTTTTTTTTTTTTTTTTTTTTTTTTGGGTAGTTATTTTTATTTATACATATATTGAATTCAATTTGCCTCTTAAATATGTACAATTTTGTACTTGGAAGTTTGAAATTATTAGGGTGACGTGTTTCTATATCATAACGGTGTCCTATATACCATATCATTTTATAATTTTTTTAAAATTGCTTGTGTTGCCATATCGTACCATACTTATATACTTATTGCGTCGGTGACCGTGCATCCTCCCTTTATCAATGAAACATTTTGAAGAATCATAAAACCATAAGTCAAATCATTGCAAACAAGCCCTTGAGTTCTAAAACGCAGGTTTAAAACTATAGTTGATGCCAAATGTAGCAGGCCGTAACAACAAAGCCCTCTAGATCTGCAACCACCACCAGTTTCTGCAGAATATTATGTTTATGAATCAAAAAGTGGGTAAATCAGCTTGATATCTTGCACATTTTTCTGGAAGCTGTGTCCTAGCAATTACAAACAACATTAGCAGTGACACAAGAGCATAATGAGTATTTGTGGTGCTGTAGGATTTCAAGAGCGGCTAAAGCATTAATCTTGATGAGTCGATCTGGAAGGAAGGAATGCAGTCTGTGTTTCTGAGATTCTTACCTGATCATAGCAAAACCGTGACTGGGCTGGCCCACGCCATTGAATTCAGGCCCATTAGGTGGTTTAGTCTTTTATTAAGTAGTCGGAATGGGCTTGATCCGAATATGGTTCAGTCACACCGCATTAGCATTGGAGAATGCTAATGCTATATCTAAGGAAAATTTAGCATTTGTAGACTTAAAATCACCTGCATCAGAAAATTCTAAAAGCAACTATTCTAAATTTTTTCCAATACTTGCTACAGTGCAATTCTATCTTTAGAATTGCACTGTAGCAGTATTCTAAAAAAAAAATTAATATTTTATCTCTACTCTCTCTCCTCTGTCTCTCATCTTTCTCATTTTTTCCTGATCTCTTCTCTCTCTTCCGTCTCTGCTTCTCTATGCTCTCTCGGCTCTACTCTCCATCTGCTCTCTCATCTCTCTCATTTTTTTGAATGGGTTTGCTCTACTCTCCATCTGCTTCTCTATGCTCTCCGGTGATGATTTTTTTTTAATGGGTTTGCTCCGGAGGCTCCGGTATCTCTACTCTCTCTCCTCTGTCTCTCATCTCTCTCATTTTTTCTGTTCTCTTCTCTCTCTTCTGTTTCTGCTTCTCCATTTGCTCTCCATCTGCTCTCTCATTTTTTTGAATGGGTTTGCTCCGGTTGCTCCGGTGATATTTTTTTTGAATGGGTTTGCTCCAGTGGCTCCGGTGATGATGTTTTTTGAATGGGTTTGAATGGGTTTGCTCCGGTGATTATTTTTTTTGAATGGGTTTGAATGGGTTTGCTCCGGTGATTATTTTTTTTGAATGGGTTTGATCCGGTGGCTCCAGTGATGATTTTTTTTGAATGGGTTTGAATGGGTTTGCTCTGGAGATTATTTTTTTTGGATGGGTTTGCTCCGGTGATGATTTTTTTTTTTGAATGGGTTTGAATGAGCTTGCTCCGATGATGATTTTTTTGATCAGTGGCCTGGGTTTTAAATCGGCGGCGTGGGTTTCAGATCGGTGGCTTGGGTTTGCTGATCGGTGGACTGGTTTGATGGTTTGTGAGTGTGGCTCTGTTGATGGTATGTGTTTGTGTGTGGCTCTTTGTTGCTGGTTTGATGTTTGTGTGTGGCACTTTGTTGCTGGTTTGATGTTTGTGTTTGTGTTTGTGTGTGTGGGTGTGGTGATGGGTTTGGGTAGGATGATCGGTGTATCATGGGTGTGTGCGTGTTGTGTGTTGAACCGGTGCTAGAGGTTGAGAGAGAGGAATAAAAATTGCTGTTGGAAAGCCTAGGAAAGCCCAGGAAAACGGTTGGAAACAAAATAATAAAGAAAGGTAAAAAAATAATATTTTAATAAAAATAGAGTTTTGGGATGTGGAGAAATTGTAAAATGGTATGGTATATTGATAAAGTAGTGTTTTAGAATGGTAAAATAGAATAGCATTGGAATTTTCCAATGCTAATGCTCTATGCATTTCTACCAGCTCCAATCTGATGAAGGTCAACTGGTCAAGTATTTCTACTATCTCCAATTTGATGTTGAATTTTTTATTTTATTTATTTATTTATTTATTTTTTCATGTCACTTAACTTCAAAATCTTTCTCCATGACTAATTAAGAAGAAAAAAAATATCTAATATATATTTTTTTTAATCTAAAAGCAATATTATTCATTTTAGGGATACGATATTTTGTTTAGAATAAGAACTTGAAAGCAAATGCAAATGGAAATAGAACATTTTCCACTTTCAAACAAGGTTTAAAAATGACAATGCAAAATGGTCCAGTTGAGGAACGATTACATAGGAACCCTTTATGAAGGAAGCATTAGTTAAAAATGATAATCGCCTGATATATGCCAGAATGCTTGGTGCCAAAATGGGTTCTACCCCCATAAAACTCCTTAAGGGCATGAAATGGTTTAGAATTTTTTATAATTAAAATTTTAACATCATTCTATTTTTCTAGCTTTATTATTTCATTAAGTTGCATGTATGGTCTCATAACATACGGGCTGATTTAGAACAACATACACTCCCATTGTATAAAGAAAGGAGCAGAGTTCTACGCAATTGCAAGTTTGCAACAAATAGTTCTACCAAACCTCCTAAGAACCCAGGTAAAAGTGAAATGGAACAAACCCATGCCAGGATGGATGAAGTTCAATATAGATGGATTAGCCATGGGGAGCTCCAGAAAGAATTCATTAGAAATTTAAGGACCACTTCTAGTATTAAGGCAGAACTTTGGGTCCTTAAAAATGACCTTATTCTAGCTCTGTAGTAGGAATTTAATAACATTAATGCAAAAATGGATGCTGAAGTTCTTGTTCATATGTTTACGAGTCCATGAACTATTAACCTTATGTTGAAACCCCTCTTATTTAACTATAGGAACCTGCTAAGATCCTTCCTTAAATTTACCGTGACTCATATATTCAAAGAAGCAAATAGATGTGCCAATAGTTTAGCTAAAATTGACTGGCCAAAATGGTCAAATAACTTCTTTGGTGGAAATATTTGGTGATTTAATACTGTTTGCGAAATAATTAGAAATGTATCACTCTTTTTGAACTCGAGTTTGTGAAACTCGAGTCCTTTGAAAAATGGTCACCGAGTTTGCCGTGTTTGGCCAAAATGGGCTTTTACCCTTTCTTACAAACTTTCCAGCAAAATGCCCTATGTCTGAAACTAATTAGAGAAATGCTCCTGTTTTGAAATTCAATTTTCTAAAAATCGAGTTATAATGAACGTGGACTTAGAATTTTTTTTTTTTTGAAACTCAAGTTCCATGTAAAGTACTCGAGTTCATGGAACTCGAGTTCCACTTGAATTTTTTCAAGGAACTCGAGTTCCATGAACTCAAGTACTTCACATGGAACTCGAGTTCCTTGAATGGAACTCAAGTTTTAGAATTTTTTTTTTTTTCAATTCGCTATAACTCGATTGTCCAAAAATCGACTTTTAAATTGAAACTCGATTTTTAGAAAATTAAGTTTCAAAATAGGGGTATTTCCCTAAATAGTTTCAAATATGGGACACTCTGCTAAAAAGTTTTGGCAAAAGGGGCAAATGCCGATTTTCTCTATGTAACTTGAGTTCCATAAAAAATAGAATGGCAAATTTGAAAGCTATTTTTCAAAGAAATCGAGTTACACGGCAAACTGGAGTTCCAAAAGAGTGGTGCATTCATATATATTTTCAAAACAGTAGTAAATCGCTAAATATTTTGGCCAACATTGGTCTTTGGCCATTTCGCCACACCACACAATTAATAGACTCCTTTATTTTGTATGAACCACCATTTGTGGTGAAAGATTGGCTCACTTTTGATTAAGTTGAGCTATTTTGGGAGCAATAAACATATTTGTGATTAGTTAATATTATGATCTATTTAATAAAAAAAAATCTTATAACTCTTGATTCGATCCTTTAATTCTTCATCTGATCCACTATTTCTTTTCCTTGACGTATATTGGAATTTTTTTAACCCAGTCAGTATCCTTACTCTAGCCTATTGTTGCGTACTTTTCCATAATGACCGTACTGAAAATGGGGCTGTCATCTAGAATTTTACATCTCTCTCTCAACTAGATTTTGCATTGTTTTCTATGACTTGTGTGAAGTGGAAAGCAGGCTGGGTTGATTGGGTTTTGAGTTTGGCTCAACTGAGTTCAGGTTGAAAACATTCCATCCTAAATCAATTGCAAAACGGTTTGGGTTAATCAGGGTATAAGTTAGGTCAATCTCGTTCTGGTTGAATTGTATTTTCACTTAATAATAATGTACTTATTTTCATTTTATTACAAATACAAGAATAAATAACGAAATGGCAAAAAATAAAAGTTAAATCTTACAAATATTTTTACGGTTACACAATCCAGAGTTCAAAAATCTTGTCATCTCCACAAAATAACGAGAGAAAAAACTATGGACATAAGAAAATTGCACATGTTCACAACAAGCTAAGGTATAAACCCTCTACATATCAAAATAAAATTAAAATAAGATTATACCAAAACCCACCATAACTTAAAACAAGGCGATTGTAAAAATGTTGTGAGATTGTGTTGTATACTTAAATTTTCACTATTGTAATATGTTGAGTGGAGGAATTATTCTTCGAATTATTCTACAAATTAAGTTGTAAGAGAGATTGAGTTTGCCTACGAATACAACAATTCCCACACTTAATTTCACAACTTGTTGAATTATGATATTGTGAGAAGTTTACATAAGGTGGTGGAAGCACAAGGAAAAAAATGCCCGCCACTCACAATTGCACAACTTAGTAGATTGTGAAATTGAGTGTGTAACTAGTTGTATCCATCATATTCGAGGATTCTTCTTCAATCCATTTAGTGGTTGTCTATATTATAATTTTTTTTTGCCGTTGCTGAAATGAAGGTTTCTTTATTTCATAATTCTTACTTGTCTCCAATAGGTTATGATGATCTTTGCAATTGTTCAATTGCTTTGTTAACTAACTAGTCATGCTTGGCAATCAACTTGTCGTACATTAGAAGGAAGTATCATGTTAGGTTTTCTAAAAAATTGAAGTGTTGGCATAAAATATATAAATCAGATTGACTTAATTGTTCTACTTTTTTACTTTCTTACTTATGTTGATGGGCTTTCAATTGTTTTGTTCACTAACTGACCATTAGGGTGGAAAGATCAACTAGCCGTGTGTTTTGGGGAAGGACTAAATGAGTCATGCTGCATTCGTGGGAGATGGGAAGGACTGACTTGTTCGAGCATCATGATTTGTTATTGAGATTGCATTTATTTTAAACTAAAAAAATTTTGATAATAAATATTTTCAAGGAAACAATTTTTTTTATTGGTTCAATTGTGTTCTTGAAAATGTCCTGAAAAACATTTTCAAAGGTTTGGTTTGTATGGGACATTAAAAAAAAAAAAAAAAAAAAAATCATATTTTCATCCTGAAATAAAAATAATCCAAGAAAAAAATTTACCATTCTAACATTTTACAGAGAATAATCTCGCAAAATTTAACACAAATCCATAGTACCAACAAATCCGTAATACCAAGATCTACTGTGAATTTCACAAAATATAATATAACAAACAAAAAATTCATTATTATTTTTTGAAATACCTGTAAATATTGAAAATACATTCAATAACACTTTACATCAAAATAAACATAGTCTAAATTCAAAATTTATGACTAACGTCAACATTAATTGGAAGATTCATTATAATTGTTGAACCATAGAAATAAGATAAGACTGCAAAATTCTCCATAAATAATTGAGGAGTTAGTTAAAGTAATAAGATTTGACTACAAATTCTCCATAGACAATTGAGGAGTTAGTTGAAGTGTAAGAAAGAGTTAGTGGAGCGTGTTGAATGGAGCTGAATATTCAATCCATTTATAGCCTTATTACTATTGCCCCTGCACAAAATTCCACTAATATTAGATAGATTATTAGATTCAAAATAAAATAAAATAATTGAAATTGATCATATTTTGATTGTTTTCCACAAAATAGGGGATGTATGCAAAGTTGCGAACCAAAGCACAATTCTACTTCAAGAATTATAATAAGGGAAAATTAAAGTAAACCCACCTGTGGTTTGTCCCCTTTTCACTTTGCTTGCCTGTGGTTTAAAACCTAACGCTTTGCCCACCTGAGCTTCAATCCATTTGCTCTCTGTTACCCACCTTACCCTCAGATGTTAGAAAAACACTTTTTTTAATAAAAATCACAATATAACACGAATCAAAACCACGAACCCTTTGAAGATTACTACTGAACAGAAAAGTTGAAAATTTGCCTGTAAGTGGTAAAGCCGTTCCCTGAAAGAAGAAAATGTTTTCGGCTCCTCTACAACCTGCTAAATTTATTTAAAAAAGAAAAACTAATGTCACCTCTTGGTTGATTTTATTGAATCCCATATCACAAGGAATAGAAGTATAAAAAGTCACATCTAATCTAGAAAGAAAAGAAAATTACTCTATGGGTGTTCAAGCTTTGTATTTGCTTCTATAGGATGATGATAGTGCCCCATCGCTCTGTGGGAAACGGCTTCATCTTCTGTTCTCTAGCAATCATTAAAAAGAAAAAAAGTGAGAAAAATAGCGACATTAACGCTATTACCACATAATGCAAAATTTATTAAATCTGAAACATTTATATATGGGGGGAAAATTCGAACCAACTACTCATACGATTATAACATACATGAAGATCTAAATCTTTCATGTAAGCAACCTTCTTCTTATTGTTCAATCTTTTAAAGATCCGACATCTTGCAGCTAAGAATGGCTCAAGCTTAGTAGTTTCTTCTGGAGGTATCTCTTCAAACTTTGCTCTTTTAGATGAAATTAGCCTTGACCCAGCCTTCTTCTTATTTTGGAGAAGGAATTTCATGATTCTAGGGCTTGTGAGGAAAGATTTGAAAGGGTTCGTGTTTTGATCCGTGTTATGTTGTGATTTGTATTAATTTTTTTTTAATGTTTGAGGGTGAGGCGAGTAATGGAGGGCAAACGGGTTGAAGCTCAGGTAGGCAAAGTGTTAAGTTTTAAACCACAGGTAGACAAAGTGAAAAGGGGTCAAACCATAGGTGGGTTTACTGTAATCTCCCCTGATAATAATTTGATATTTACAGTAAGAGATGAGAAACTTAAAACTCTGTCCTATTGGTAGTTGGAGCCCAGGACTCCAAACATATTTCGTGCCAAATTTGGATTCAGGCCTTCTAAATTTCCTAAGATACTCTACCAATAGATTTCCTTAAATCCTAACCACACTTTTATGATTTAAAGGTCTAGATTCTGCCATGTCAACATTAACAATACCCTTAAAATAATAAAATAATATTGCAAACAAAACAATTAAGATTATTGTTAGTGGAATGTTAACATGCCAAAATCTAGACCCTTAAATCATTAAAGAATAGTTAAGATTTAAGGAAATCAATTTGGTAGAATACCCTAGGAAATCTAGAAGATTTGAATCCGCCAAATTTTGTCCTTTTTTTAATTGAGTTTAAAACTTTAAATTCTATACCAATTTCTATAAAATCTTATATATTTATACTTTCCGTTAAAATATTGTTATATTTAATTTAAATAATAAAATAATAAATAAATACAATCACAATCATATAAATATCTATAAATAGCTATCAAAATTATCAAATTTTATATTTAAATATTAAAATTAAAATAGAAATAAAAATCATATTTTGTTGAAATTTTCAATACATTACACAGTATTCACTAATAACTCTCTCTTCTTCTTTTTTTCTTTTTTAATAAGAAGCAACAGTTGCGCTTGGATATGATGATTTAAATTTGAAGAAAAAATGTTATTACAAATTGCTCAATACAAATTATTATTAAACATACACCATATTTTCTTACATTATTTTTTCTATAAGGTAAGATCTTATGAGGCCAAAAGAGTTTGGGAAGCACTGGATATCAATGGAAGTAAATAGGATTTTTTTAATTGAGTTTAAAACTTTAAATTCTATACCAATTTCTATAAAAACTTATATATTTATACTTTCCATTAAAATATTGTCATATTTAATTTAAATAATAAAATAATAAATAAATACAATCACAATCATATAAATATCTATAAATAACTATCAAAATTATCAAATTTTATATTTAAATATTAAAAGTAAAACAGAAATAAAAATCATATTTTGTTGAAATTTAAAATACATTACACAGTATTCACTAATAACTATTTTTTATTTGTTTAAAAAGCAACAGTTGCGCTTGGATATGATGATTTAAATTTGAAGAAAAAATGTTATTACAAATTGCTCAATACAAATTATTAACAAACATACACCATATTTTCTTACATTATTTTTTCTGTAAGGGAAGATCTTATGAGGCCGAAAGAGTTTGGGGCTTCCTCCATCTATAAATCCCCCGCTACTTTCAAGTATCAGCATATTCCCTAGAAGATTTCGTTCCCACAAGCCATCTAGCTTATTTGGCTTCACAAGAATAAATTTGCAGGTAACAAAATATTATGGTCGCATAACATAAGGGCTGATTGAGAACAACATCTACTCCTATTGTACAAAAGAAAGGAGCAAAGTTTTATGCAATTGCAACAAATAGTTCTACCAAACCAATATGCCGTATTAAGCTTGCTCCAGTTGAATGGTGAACATAAACATATAAAAAAGAAAGACTGTTTAGAGTGGTAAAAGAACGGAATTTGAGATGTAGAGTGTATTATAATAATAGTTAGTTAAGTAGAATTTTTTTTAAAGAGCCAAAATAGATAAATTGTATATTACTAAATGTGAATGCTTTTTTTTTTTTTTTTTCTTTTTTGAACTTAATATTTATTCATAATTTGTAATCCATGTATAATTTATAATTATATATGGGATTGTCTGGGATCCACTTATTTTGTTGAAACTGAAAACTTTTTATTGAAAGTATTGTAGGTAAAGGTAAAAGTTAGTTGAAATAGTATAGTTGGGCCCATGAATAATATCAAAAAGTGTAGTGGGACCCTTGAATAATAGCAAAAATAAGCTGAATAGTAAAATAAGTTGGCAAAAATAATTTTTTCCAAACACACACTTAAAGTCAAAAGTTTTGACTCTTTTGTTGTATTCTGTTAATTTTGATGGGAAATTATTGTATACTCCCGGAGTACCATAAATGTGTACTCCCTCCTTTCATATGAATGGTGAGTTCCACTAATTAAATTTATGGTAGAATCCGTCATTTATGTGAGAGAATGAAGTACGCATTTATGGTACTTTAGGAGTACATATAAGTTTTTGAAAGCTTAAATATTTACACCTTATGTTTTATAACCTCCATTAAAATATTGTAATGTCATGTTTAATTTAAGGGAAACTTAGATATAATACCTTATGTACTGTTCATTAAGTACCCCATTTAAACTGTCTAATTAAATAATTTTGTTAATAGGCGTTAACACTTGCCAAATATTGTTAAAGGATTGTTGATTTAAAGAAGCCATTGGGTTCTAAGATTGTGCGTGAAAAATCTGAGTTTGTTGTCGATGTGATGCTCACGAGCCAATACCTTTGCCATTCTTTGCTTGATTTTTATTAGAACTCTGAGAGTTTGGGTTTCAGAAGCATAATAGCCATCGGATTCTTTTGAGTTCTGACTTCTGAGATTGTGAGTGAGAAGTTTCAAGTCTAAGAAGCGATCAGGTTTTCTTATTGAAAGAGTCGGTGAAAAAAAAGAAGAAAAAAAAATTAAAGAGACGATGTTAAACTCCCATTAATTAGCTAAGTTATTTCTGAAATTTCAGATGAGTATCTAAGGAATAGTATATAAGGTACTATATCTAAATTTTACCTTTAATTTAAATAATAGAATAAATGATTAAATAATAAATATATACAAACATAATCATATAAATATTTATGAATAAATATTATTATCAAATTCTATATTTAAATATTAAAAGAGATGGAAAGAAAAATCATATTTTGCTAAACTTTTCAATGCATTATACGAATATTGACTAGTAAACCATTATTTTTAAAAGAAGCGATGGTTGCATTTAGATATGATGTGATAAGGGTAATTTTGTAATTAATCCATGATGAAACAAAAGGTGACGGACATAACAAGGTTGTCAACTTCACTCATGAGAGACAACCTTGTTGTAAAGTCTACAACTCCATCCCATACTTGACGGCTGCATGTTGGGCACAGTAAGTTGAAGACAGTAAGCTGAAGACAGTAAGCTGAAGAGGATAAGCTAAAGAGAGTAAGCTGAAGGGGATATATAAATCTCTGACGTGGCCTTGCTTGGTCTCCACGCATGCGTGTATAAGGAAATATCTTGCGCCCCATGCTTGACTCTAAGCAAGGAGACTCCTACAAAGAAAGAATTCCGCAAGATACGCAAAATAAAGAGTTTCTCTCCTACAAGGAAACATCTTCTTAATCAAGGTATGGATGTCAATCCTACGCTACTATAAAAACCCTATGACCCACACAAATCAAGGTGCGCACAATTTCTCTAAAGCATAAACTCTCAAGCATTGTTGGAGCTCTCTTCTGATTTAACCTTCGAAGGGTCTTTGGCCGGTACCCCACCGGTGCCCTTTATTTGGTTCTTCTCTTTTGTTCTTCAGGTGCACTAATTGACGTGTATGGATGATCAACCCATTGACGATTTTTTGTGCATGATGATGATGATTTAAATTTGAAGAACAAATGTTTTTAAAAATTGCTCAATACAAATTATTATTAAACATACATCACATTTTTCTTACATCAATTTTTTTGTAAGGTAAGATCTTATTATTATTTTTTTTTTTTTGGTTAATAAGGTAAGATCTTATGATTCGACTTTATAATGGCCAAAAGAGTTTGGGTAGCATTGGATATCAATGGAACTAAACATTTTTTTTTTTTTTTTTTTTTGGGGTGGTGGGGGGGGGGGGGGGGGGGTTTCTTCCATCTAAGCGGTTGAAAAGGAACAGTGAATCCCAAACTACTTTCAAGCATCCGCATATTCTCTGAATGATTTCGTTCCCACAAGCCATCTAACTTATTTGGCTTCACAAGAATAAATTTGAAGGTAACATAAGGGCTGATTGAGAAAAACATCCACATCCACTGTATAAGAAAGGAGCAGAGTTTTATGCAATATTAATTGCAACAAATAGTTCTACCAAACCTCGCAAGAACCCAGGCACAAGTGAAATGGAACAAACCCATGCCATTATGCCAAGATGGGTGAAGATCAATATAGATGGATTAGTCATTGGGAGCTGCAAAAAGGCTTGTGGATGTGGTGTTCTTCGTAATAGTGCAAGTGATTGGATATTGGGCTTCATTAGAAATTTAGGGACCACTTCTAGTATTAAGGCAGAACACTGGGCCTTAAAAATGACCTTATCTCTGTAGTTGGTATTTATTAACGTTAATGCAAAAATGGATGCTGAAGTTCTTGTTCATATGTATATGAGTCCATCAACTATTAACCTTATGTTGGAACCCTTCTTATCTGACGGTAGGAACCTGCTAAGGACCTTCCTTAACTCTACCATGACTCATATATTCATATTCAAAGAGGCAAACAGTTTAGCTAAAATTGGCACCGTACAATTAATAGACTTCTATGTTTTGAATGAACCACTAAGTGTCGATGGTGGCACCTTTGCTCACTTTTGATAAACTTGAGCTATTTTGTAATAAATGTATTTGTGATTAGTTAATACTTAATATTATGATCTATTTAGTAAAAAAATCTTATAATTCTTTATCTAATCCACTAATTGTTGATCTAATCTTCTAATTTTTTTTCATAACAGTTGAATTGATAAGTTTTTACTCTTTATTGATTTTTATCTAAATTCACGTCACCTTTTTAACTACTAATAACCATATGAGATAAAATTTCTCTCCAAACTATCTTGAAGAGAAACCTTTCAAACTTCTTCTAAATATTTTTATGGGATGTGAATTTTGAAAACCTAACTGTTAGATTTCATATACCTTGTATTCTTAATACATTAGTAAAATTTCATTCAAATCATATTTTATTTACTATTTGGTCAATAAACTTATGTTTTACGCACAATTTTATATCATAAAACTTAAAATTTAATGACATAGCTATTGATTTTTAATCTTCTTGAAAAATTTCAAGTATTTAGGATATAATGAAAATATGCAATCTAGCAAAGTTTGAAGAGTTTCCAAGAAACTTTGTCCAACCATATGTGTGAATTTTATTTTATTCAGCATTTTTTTTTTTTTTTGTTTCTTTTTTGTGTTATTGAATGATGAATACCAAATTTAGACATGGCAAAACGGGGTGAAATTTTCTGACCCTATAAGAACCCAACCCATGACCTGCCTGTTTTTTTGCTAGCCAACCTAACCCGACCCGGCTAACTTGTGACTCAACCTATTTAGACTACATGCAAAGGTGCTAGGTACATAGACATAAAAGCACAAAGCACTCCACTTGCACTACCTAGCCATTTAGTAGCCACAAGTGGCAATGGTATACCACTATACCCCCATTTATTAAAAAAAAAAATTAATTAAAAGGAAAACAAATACAAAAGGAAAAAGCATCTACAACTACATGTCTATATTACCATATGTCTAACGCTAAGTTAAATAATAAGACTAAGTTACTAACGCTAAGTCTAACCAGCACAAAAATGCTAATGTAAAAATAAATAAAAAATTTATATCATTTGTGAATTCTGAATCTGAAGTGTGTAAATTTAAAATATATACTTTTTGGTGCTCCTTAGAATCTATCTTTCTTTCAAGTTGTAAATTTGTAATTAAAAGCATTCTAACTATGAGTTATTAACATGAAAAATTTTGTTATCATAACTGTAAAGAATTTTAACAATGCTCAAAACTATTAGAGTTGGAAGGATATGGAAAAATTGATATTTTTTGTTTTGTTTGTTTTTTTCCCTTTGCATGTATAATAATAACACAAATAATATAATAATAATTGTCAGTACTTAACCAAAAAAGAAAAAAAAAACAAATGGTATTAGGTACAATTCCTTTCCTTTATTGATTTAATTCATTCTCTCTAAAAATTTGGTTATTAAAATTTTTTTTAATGTGAAAATACCGGTTGGCTTGAATAACCCTCCAGCAACCCAATTTGGCTCGAACCTGTTTTCAACCTGTTTAAAATGACCATTTTTAACTCAATTCATTTTTACTTCTAACCTGATTGACTTGACCCGACCAACTGACCGTTTGCCAGGTCTGAATGATTCTAACCAAACTAAAAGCTGGGGTTTAGGGTTTTTGGCTGAGAGAGTCTCCATTGGATTTAGGTGGTGATCCTCGAAGAGCTTTGTCGACGGAGGGTCTGTCAATATTGAGGGAAGTGATATTACTAGTCCTCTCTCACTGGTGGGGACTCCAAATGGCGCTACAGAATAAATCCATGGTTGGACACAAACTTGGCAATGATATTGTCTCTTGGTTCACTTGCTCCAAAGTCCCTTTTTTTGGGTTAAAAATGTCTTTTTTTTTTTTTTTGGGGGGGGTTATTGATTGGCTTTGTGTGGTTGGAATTATCTAATTGTGATTGGAATACGATATAATTTGGAAATTTGGTCGAAATTAACAAAATTGGTTTTCTTTTTGACATGGAAATTAGAGGTTTAATTTTGTTTTATTAACTAATGGGTCTTTTTTAATCTATATAATGTAGTAAATTTTGTAGTGAAAATGGATTTTTTTTTTTTATATATATATAATTAATTTGCTTTTCTGTATAGGAAACTTGATTTCGCAAAGCAAAGTAGCCTAAGTAGGATTGATAAGGATTTTTATGATATGAACTTCCTCAAGAAATCTTGCAATTACAAACAACATTAGCAGTGATAATGGGTCCTGTGATAACGTAGGATTTTAAGAGCGATTAAAGCATTACACGTGATGAGTGTATCTGGAACTGGAAGGAAAGAATGCAGTCTCTGTTGCTGAGATAATCTGATAGGGAGAATAGAGTTCAACCTGTTCGATCATAGCAGAAACCAGAGTCAATTGGATTTGGGCCCTTTAGGCGGTTGAGTCTCTAATTAGGCAGTCATGGCGTGGGCTTGATCCGTATATGATTTAGTCATACCCGGCCCATTAGTTTGCCCATGATCCGTATAAGATTTGGTCCCCAATTGCTTCAAACAGGCCCCTTGTTTTTACATAAGTCGTCAAATGATGTCGAATATTTTCTTTTTTCTTGTCACTGAGCTCCAAACTATTTCTCCATGACTAAGAAAAAATCTTTCTGATATTTTTCATTTTAGGGATACGATATTTTATTCATAATAAGAATTCGAAAGCAAATCCTAATGGAAACATAACATCTACCTAGGTCTAAAAAAGACTGCAAAATGATATATGCCAGAATGCTTGGTGCCAAAAATGGGTTCTACCCCATAAAACTTCTCCAGGGCATGAAATGGTTTAAAGTGTATTAGGATTTTTTTTTAAAATTTTTTATTTTTTTTATCATCACTCTATTTGTCTAGCTTTATTATTTCATTAAGTTGCATGTAACAAACATTTTCAGATGATTATATATTTGTGGAATTTCTGATATATAGGAACCTTTTTTTAATAATGTTCAAATCCTTTTATTATGAAAATTATCTATGACGCTCAATTTTTAGGAAGTGCAAACTAGTTGAGATATAAGACTTTTGGTGCCTAATATGCACTCAAATGACAGTTTTTGTGCATATCCTTATGTGCATTAAAACATTATAAAATTGTTATTTGTATAAACTATAACCAATGTCAATAGTAATATCATGTGGAGTTTGTGGATGTTTTTGGGGATCCTTTTTCAATTTTTTAATAAGCCTTTACAACATTAATACTTCTACGGCTATAAATTAAAAAAAAAAATCAAAGTTATTATTGTTATTATTTAAAAGCAAAACCATAATTCAAAGGTATAGCTATACCAATAACCAAATTATAAAAAACAAAAAATAAAAAAAAAACAAAAAAAACTATTAAATAAAAGGTAAAATTGTAGTATAAATTCTTTTCAAAACTTTATACAAAAACTTGAGTTGTCGTAAGTCCTTTTTATTCAAATTATCACAGCCAAAAGCTGTAAGACACTAAATATTATCCATGATAGCAAGAATCAAGGATCTCACTTAGGATGTTAATCCAATCAGAGTGAACTCGCTCTGGTACCACTTGTTTGCTTGTTTAAACCCCTATAAATCAGATTTGTTTAACCTAATTAATTAATCAAGTAGTTACTTAGGTTGATTTTTTAGATCTAGGTTAAACACATGCAATCATATTACTAAGTACGGAAAAGTAAAGAAGACAGTAATATGATGACTCAGGAAAACCAATGAAACCAACAGTTTCAAGGTGAAAAACTTGGAGAATTTAACCTAACTATCCTCAAGATAAACAAATTCACTATGATAGAATTGAAGTTTACAATAGATTTTCTCCCTAAAATCTAAAGCTACCTCATATAGAACTTACACACACGACCACGTCTAACTCTGAATCTATGGACTCTTTTATCTTGAATCTGTAGCACACAAGCACCCCTGTTTGTGACTTTGAGATACCACTCAAAGATTTTAGATCACCATCAGTAGTTGATCTTTATGCAGCAACTTGTTTCGACTAGTTCTTGATTGTAAATCTTGTTCCAGTAGAAACTTATTGAGTTAGAAGGTTATAGAAACCTCTTAAATCTCATAGGAGTAACTCACAAGACTTCTAAGAGTTTGAAAATGTAGTTAGAGTTTTCCTTTTATACCTTACAGTGTTATACTAAAACCCTACATGTTTTCACGGGCTTTGGGCCTGATTTAAAATTTGCAAAAAACGACTTTCAATCGGTCGAACCTTTCTTTCGATCAGTTGAGCTTTATGGAATCTGAACTCTTCTTTCTATAGCTTATCTATTCTTGAATCCTGACTTGAACAATCTTGAGCAATTTCTAACACCTAAACTAGACATGTTTTTGTTCTTGGTTTACCACAATCATAAATTTATAATCCAAACATTTATCCTAAATATTTAGAACCTAACAAAAGCACTCTCTCTTAATGCACAAGGCTGAATACAAAGCTCAATACTGCATCTAAAACAAGAAGAAGTTTTTGCTTCTCTAAAATTGCTGCACAGCCTCCTTCATACACACAGCCCTCTTCAAAGAGATCTCTCACACTTGCATTTTGCCACTCCATTCCTTTACAATTTCTGCTACACACAATTTGTTAGACTAGCCACACAAACCAAATAAGAGAGCATCAGATATATATTTAATCATGAGGAAACCAAAGTGAACAACGACGGATGGGCTGCTGTACACACAAATATATGCATTTAATGTAGGTGTGAAACTAAAGCCACGCATGAATGGTCCAGCAAAAATTTGACTAAACCCCAACTTAACTTGAATTCAATACAAACCTGAAAAGAAAAAAATCTGCTGTCATCTTCATTAAAGCCCCTATTGGTTATCTCAAATTGCAAACCCCATATATTCAAAATATGAATATAAAGCAAAATCTAAAAAATCTTCGCCATACAATCTTTTAGAGAAGTTCATTAAATAATTTCTCCTTAATTCAAAAACAAAAATTACAAATTTTGCCAAACACTACAACCATTCTCCACAATGGCGAAATTATTAGATCACCAATTTTAATCAAATTCTTGTCCACCTTGTAGAGACTTCTCTCAAGCCTCAAATGTTTCAAATGCCAAATCAAAACTAAGCCCAACCAACAGACCCAAGTTCAGATTATTTCCAAATATGCCAATAGGCTCCAAATACGTTCAAAGATGGTCTTAAAACCAAATTAGAGGCCAAACAAATGAACAAAATGCACATAATCCCAAAGTAACTCCAAATATGCCAGTACAAGCAAAATGCATCTAATTTCTAATAGTTTTAGCTTCTTAATATCCTTTTGTACTAATTAATTTTGGAATTATGGTTTATTTAGTATCCACCTCTTTTCCCAGGACTTCATCTTTTAAATCTAATCCTAGCTTCAACATTATCTTTAAAATAGCTATGATCGCCTCCACAAAAAGAAACAAACAATTCACCATGAATGTTTCTTGAGGCCGTAAGTAAGAAACCATTTATCAAAAACCAATAAAAAATCCAATTGAAGAAAAACTCCACAAGGTCAAAACACTAATACAACAACCAAACCTGTAATAAATTTCTAGCTACAATCTCATGGCAGGAATTGACAGAAGTAAAAGATTTACATTTAAAGACGGGATTTATTTTTTTTCTGTTAAAATTCTTTTGTAGGTTAAAATTTTTTTTTGCTAGTTGTCGGAAGTTACGTGAGAGTTCTACACGCCTAAAATTCTATCATCCAAACTCCCAAGACTTTTTGGACAGAAGAAAATTTTTGACAATTTCATACCACCCATTCATTAAAAAAAAAAAAAAAAAAAAAAAAACAAAACAAAACAACAACAACAACAACAAAGCCAGGGCATTTTAAGTTTGTCTTGATAGCTTGTCGAAGCCTAGCCATGTGTTTCATACAAATTTTTGTTTTTAAATAAGCACATCATTTTTCATGAACTTGGATACAAATTGCATGCTCCTAGTGTTTTTGTATTCCAATCTTCTTAAGCTTGGTTCACCTTCACCCCAAACATCTATTGTAAAACTTGTTACAATTCTTGAGCTTAATATATATATATAAATATATATAGAAAAAACTACCTGGGCTGTAAAAGGATCTCAATCAATCAAAGTAGGTAATTCATGCGCAATGCTTCCCATGCCTCTTCCCTCCATTGCTGCCTACTTAAATTAAGGCTCCCCATTGTAGTTCAGTTTTGCCTGTTTCCTTGGCCTTATCTTTTGAGTTTCTTTCATTTCATTCTCGTTGGGAGAGAGTTTCAATGCACAATTGTCTAGATGTACGGAATCCCATTTTACATTGGCATAGGCCTAAACGAATTACTTTTGGCATGTTTTGAATAGTAACAAGGAGAGGGGAATTCCTGTTTTTATTCCTGTCTTGTCGATGAGTTGTGTGGTCAGAAACAATGAAAGCAAGTGTAAAGATACCTACGACATTGGCAGAGAGAGACACTTGAGAAGAACTAATTCTCTAGAACTTGATACAACATCTCAAATGGCAATCTCATATAAACATAATCAATAAGAACTGTAATAAAATAGAAGGAACCCAAAGAACATACAATGATAAGTTCGAAGCCAGTGTTCTGATTGTCCTTGACCAAATATGTTTCCCACACCTTGAGAGCTTTAGGACCACAAAAAAGAGAGAGCTCGGCTTCCATTTGGGTTGAAGAGCTTTGGTCAACAGGCATGGAGGCTCTGACAGTAAGATGGTGGCTTGGATGGGTTGAAGATGAACAATGAAGCTGCAGAAGATGAATAGTCATGGAAATTGTGGTTTTTGAAGTATTGGCCTTAAAAATATTTAAAAATTTACATGAGGAAGTAATGTATATAAGCAAAATACCATACATGAGATATGTAAACACTTATGAAGCTTCATTCAAATTCCCGAGATCAATGAGCTCTCTTAATGTGATCATGTGCAAAGGCTTTGTGAAAGGAGATTTCCAATTTAACAGCTTCTGATAAACTTGTTGCATGGTGGGACGAGATTGTGGACTGGTGTGTAAGCATGCTAATGCTATCTTTGCCACTAAAAGCACCTTATCTGCAACTCTATTTGTAGGATGTGCGAGACGTTGATCCAATATATCTTGTAGTAGCACATCATGGGACGATAATGAAAATGATGATGACAGAAATGATGAGAGCAAATCACCCGGATGCCTTCCAATAATTACTTCCAATGCGACTACTCCAAATCTGTAAACGTCACACTTTTCGCTTACTTCCATTGTGTATGCATGCTCTGAAAGTAAAATATCAAAGTTAAATTCTACTTTCACCAAGTAATTCAACTTACCATACAATCTTTTGGTTGTGGTATATATATTACTTCTTTAAGTTTATAAAAATTCGAAATATATACTAACATATATATTCATATAGGAACAACTCTACAAGTTAAGCTGGAAGTACTAAACTCTTGAAAATATTAGAATTTTGGAATTAGGTGGGGGAGGCAACTTCTAAGGATAATACTTTTTTATTTTTTGGAGTGAGCAGGTGTGGGTCTCTATGTCATCTTAAAAACTTTGCATTAAACCTAGGCCGTATAAGAAATAATTATCCAGTTTGAAAGAATTGTACAATGAGAAGACAAAGTTTCACGAAGTAAAATGTGATTCTTCAACCATGAATTATTTGGGGGTATTTATGAACAATTAACTTCATCTAAAAGACCATGGTTTTTGAGTGGAGCTGTGGTGGTGTTAGACCTCTTTTCCCTCTCCCCTGTGTATGTGTTTGTTTCTCAAAAAAAAAAAAAAACCTTCATCTAAAAGGATTCCAAAAAAAAGGGGAAAATGGCTTAATCAAATAGATTATAATCTTAACTAAATTTAAACATTACCTTCTCTTCTTTTCTTTTCTTTTTTTTTTAATTGTAATTGTGATTATGAGCACAAAAAAAAAAAGAATGAAGTGACTGTATAAAATATCATAGATTGCAACTATACATCACATTATGTAGTGCGACGAATTTCAATAAGGCCTCTTTGAAGGCAAACAATACCAATTGAAATAACATTAATACAAATATAGTTATCAAAATGTGAATTATATTATAAGTAGAATTTTGATTTTTCTATATTGTGTATTGTAAGATACAAGAATGCTCAATAAAATTATATAAAAAAAAAAATTATAGATATACGTATATAAAAAATCATAAAAAATTATAGATATACATATATAAAAAAACATAAAAAAATTATAGATATACATATATAAAAAATCATAAAAAATTATAGATATATATACATAAAATGTATATTCAATATAAATTTGGAATATATTCAATTAATAACCAATTTAATGATTACTTTTTTTTTTTAGAAATTTAATGATTACTTATGTAATAATATTTAACAAAGCTAACTAAATAAATCAAACTAGTCTCATTACATGCGCTCTGCACTTGCAGTGAGACTCTTTTTTATTTTGAGTTTAATGTAATTTTTAAATTTGAATTTGTCTATTGTTAGTGAGGTTACATAGGAAGAGATTTGTAAGAAGTTAAATTTTAGGATTTCGAAAGGCTGTAAACTGTTGTGCAAATTTTTAGGAAAAAAATGTATCAAACGTGATGTGTGCTAATTTTTAGGAAAAAAGGGTTTTCTGGTAGTTTTATTTATTAATTTTGTTGAATTACAATTTTAACCCTTTTTAATTTTTTAGAAATAAAGATTTTCTTATTCAATTAGGGGAATTTTCGACAGTTTTTGAAGTTATAACTAATTTTCTGAATCCTCTTAATATATAGAGATTAACTTTATAACATACACATACAAATTGATTAAACTCAGAAGTGACAATACATGATGTATGAGCCAATTAATAATTTCTCTTCATCATCTTGCCTAATCAACTCTATCTAAGTCAATGTTATTATCATGTTAATCATCTTGCAAAATTATTTTTTCATTGACATTTTCTTCATTATCATCAACATTTACAATATTTTTTTTATTCTAATAAATTTTTCATTATATTCTTTTCTTGACATTCTAACTTTTTAGATTTATAACAATAATAAAAAAAATTAAAAAATTAAAAATTTTATTTAATACATTATTCATAGTATAGAAAAGAAATTTGCAAATATGAAAGTGAATTGTCATGTGTATAGTCCAAATTTTGTAGGAGAAATAGAAGAGGGGGAAAAAACTCATGGACATGTTATTTTATTAGACTTAATTAAATTTCCCAATAATTTTTTGTTTAAACAAAGTCTTCGAACTTGTTTTCTCAATAATTGTGTTAAAAAAAGTATAACAAGTTGTTTAATTCAAATAAAACCACAAATTTTAACCAAAAAAAAAAAAAACTCATTTTAAACCCACATGTCTATGCATCATACGTAAGATTTAGTAATACTATATGATTTATACAATACACACCTATGTATCGGACGATTCTTGATCACTTACGATACAGAATTTTTTGGACATGATACGATACACATCGTCTGATAAAGATAACTTTGAATACAACTAGAGATACAATATTTTACATAATTAGTGATTTAAAATACTATAACGATTTATGATTACTTATGATACAGAATTTTTTGTACACGATAAGATACATATTGTACGATATATATCACGTATCATATGATACTAAAAACTATGAATACGACTAGAGACACAATATTTTACATAATTAGTTATTTAAAATACTATAATTCGTACTAAAAAGAGTGATGGTAGAAAGTCTATGTAAAAGCTAAAAGCCTTATAGCTAAATTGGCATCTTTTGATGTTTCCAACTGAAATGCCTAGCGTTCAAATTCCCCCACCCTTGATTATCAATTTATCTAAAGCAAGAAAAAAGAAAGAAAGTATATGTACAAGTGATGTTACTTTAATCATATCTTATCATATTAGCAATTGTGAAAATTTTAATATTGCCAACATTACTTAAATAACATACCTGGAGCAGTGTATCCAATGGTACTTGCAAATGAAGTCCAATAAGATGCGTTGCAACTCATAATCCTAGCTGTGCCAAAGTCAGAGACATGAGATTCATAATCTGAATCTAGTAGAACATTCTTGCTTGATATATCACGATGAATTATTGGACTGGAGCAGTCATGATGCATATAAGACAGAGCACTTGCCACACCTTTAACAACATTTACCCTCTTTACCCAGTCAAACTCCAATGCTAATTCATCATTGTATAATATCTTTTCCAAGCTCCCACCTTCCAAGAATTGATAAACTAAAAGCAAGTGTCGTGGATGTGAGCAAAAACCATGAAGCTTTACAATGTTGCAGTGTTGTATTTCAGCTAAACTACGTATCTCATTGGTGAAAGCTTTTAGATTGACCACAGTATCTTCTGCGAGTGGGTAAAGTTTCTTTATAGCAACAACTTGACTTGTAGATAATTCAGCTTTATAAACAATTCTATGGCCACCTACACCAATAATATGTTTGTCATCAAAATCCTCTGTTGCTTCAATAATTTTTTCATAAACCATTTTCCTATCATAGCTCCATACAGCAAACATATTTTGACGTTCTTCTTCTTTTGGCTTAATCTCTGTCTTTATCTTTCTTGAGCGAATATATAATGTGATTCCAACAATGATAAATATAAGTAAGACAATGCCCAAAAGGATGAAAATCAGTGTCATAACTTTATTCCACTTTTTAACAAGAGGATTGTGGCTAATTATAGAAGGGCAAGCTTTCAATCCAGTGGCATTTCCACACAAACCCTTATTATTTCTAAATACTTTTATAGGTGCCACATGAAATGCATTGAAATTTGGAATAGGACCCTCCAGTTGATTGTACGACAAATCAATGGAGGTCAAGCTTAACATTTTCTCAAAACTAGAAGGTATAGAGCCAGAGAGCACATTGTGGGAAAGATTCAAAACTTCTAATACTTTCAATTCTCCAAATTGTTGAGGTATCTCTCCAATTAAAATTTTTTGGCTAGATCAAGGTATTGGAGAAATATCATATTGCAAATTTGAAGTGGGATGTATTTGCTTAACTGATTATTGCTCAAATTCAAGATCAACAGGTTTTTACAATTCCCTAGTTCAGGAATCGGGCCACTTAGACTATTTTTGGCAAGATTAAGATGCACTAGATTTGATAGCATCCCAAAATTGTAAGGAATGTGTCCAAAAATTTTGTTATTGCCTAGATTAAGCTCGAACAAAAATATTAGCTTACCTAATTCCTTTGGAATCTCCCCATATAGCTTATTTGAGGAGAGGTCAAGTAAATGTAATTGACTTGCATCTCCAAGGTTAGGAGATATTCTACCAGAAATATCATTGTTAGAGATTTTCAAGCTTGTCAAGTTTTGACATTGCCCCCAATTAGTTGAAAGTTCACCGTAAAATGTATTATAACTCAATTCCTTGTAGTCTAAGTGTGGGTATACTCCAAAATTGTCTCCTATATTTCAAGTGAGTTGATTTCCCTCAAGTCGGACTCTGAAAAGGCTAGTGCAATTTCTCATTGATTTTGGTATTGAACCAATAAAATGATTAAAGCTTGCGAAGAATTGCTTAAGCAATCCACCAAGGCACACATTTTCAAGCAAATGACCAGTGAATTGGTTATATGATAAAGAAAATATTTTTAAGTGAGTGAGATTGTTCATTTCAAAAGGAACTGAACCATGAAACTTATTTGAGAACATTAATAAAAACAAGAGCTTGGTTAAGTTTCCAAGAGAAATAAGGATGGTACCTGTCAGATTGGTTATTGATAATGAAAGGTTAGTTAGAGAACTTAGCATTCCTAATTCTTAAGGGATGGAACCAGAAAGTTGGTTCTCATCAAGATATAGACTAGTTAGGTTGCTTAAGTTTCCAAGAGAAGCAGGGATGGTACCATGGAGATGGTTCTTATGAAGATATAGCTTGTTTAGGTTGCTTAAGTTTCCAAGAGAGGTAGGAATGACACTTGTGAGATTATTTGCTGATAAATCAAGCTCACTCAGAAAACTTAGCATTCCTAATTCATGAGGGACAGAACTAGAAAGTTGGTTCTTCCGAAGATATAGAACAGTTAGGTTGCTTAAATTTCCAAGTGAAGCAGGGATGGTACCTGTGAGACTGTTTGTTAATAACTCAAGGTCAGTTTGAGAACTTAACATTCCTAATTCTTGAGGAATGGAACCAGAAAGTTGGTTCATATGAAGATATAGAGTGGTTAGGTTGCTTAAGTTTCCAAGAGAAGCAGGGATGGTACTTGTGAGATTGTTTCTTGATAACTCGAGGCCAATCAGAGAACTTAGCATTCCTAATTCTTAAGGGATGGAACCAGAAAGTTAGTTCTCATCAAGATATAAAATAGTTATGTTACTTAAGTTTCTAAGAGAAGCAGGGATAGTACCTATGAGACTGTTGAATGATAACCTAAGGTCATTAAGAGAAATTAGCATTCCTAATTCTTGAGGGATGGAGCTAGATAGTTGGAAGATATGAAGATATAGAGTGGTTAGGTTGCTTAAGTTTCCAATAGAAGCAAGGATGGTACTTGTGAGACTATTTGTTGATAACTCAAGGTCAGTAAGAGATCTTAACATTCCTAATTCATGTGGGATGGAACCAGATAGTTGGTTATCATTAAGATATAGAGTGGTTAGGTTGCTTAAGTTTCTAAGAGAAGCAGGGATAGTACCTGTGAGACTGTTGAATGATAACTAAGGTCATTAAGAGAATTTAGCATTCCTAATTCTTAAGGGATGGAACCGGATAGTTAGTTCATATGAAGATATAGAGTGGTTAGGTTGCTTAAGTTTCTAAGAGAAGTAGGGATAGTACTTGTGAGATTGTTGAATGATAACCTAAGGTCATTAAGAGAACTTAACATTCCTAATTCTTAAGGGGTGGAACCAGATAGTTGGTTCATATGAAGATATAGAGTGGTTAGGTTGCTTAAGTTTCCAAGAGAAGTAGGGACGGTACCTGTGAGACTGTTTGTTGATAACTCAAGGTTAGTCAGAGGACTTAGCATTCCTAATTCTCGAGGGATGGAACCAGAAAGTTGGTTCCTATAAAGATATAGGGTAGTTATGTTGCTTAAGTTTCCAAGAGAAGCAGGGATGGTACCTATGAGATTATTTGATGATAAATCAAGTTCATTAAAAGAAGTTAACCCTCCTAATTCTTGAGGGATAAGGCCACTCATATGATTTGCAGCAAGGTAAAAGACGTGAAGACTTGTCAATTGGCCTGTTTCAGAAGGAATTCTCCCAGTGAATTGATTATGAGAAGGGTTTAAAGCAGAGAGTTTGGAGAGGTGAACAATATTTGAGGGGATGGTTCCAAATAGTGAGTTGTAAGAAAGGTCAACACTGTGTAGATTGGGGAAGGATTGAAAGCTTAGATTGTGAAGTGTACCTCTCAAATGGTAACTTGAAAGGTTTAGATGGGTGACGCTTCCAAACTTGTCGCAATTATTCCAACCCAATTGCAAGGATTGCTTCCAGTCCAAGAGGGCAAGAAAGACTGGCTTTTACTGTGAAGGTTGGTTTTCCATTTTAGAAGAGCCTTTGCTTCCTTTCTGTCTTCTGCTACCTTGACCTTATTGTTAGTGTAAACGAAAGGAGAAGTTACAGAGGAAACATAAGCAGTGGACGAACTGATGAAATCAAGGATAATAACAAGGAGGAAGAAGACTAGAGATGAAATGAATTGGTTGTGGAGTGGTTTGTTTGAAAGGGATGTCATTATGTTGGTGGATGAAGGATGAACTTTTACACTATGGTTGGAGTAGTGGATGAATGAGTTCAAATGGATTGAGAGGTATTTATAGAAGGGATTGGAATATTTGGTTGGCTAAATTTTTGGTTAAATATATTTAGAGGAATCTTCTTACGTGTTCGGTTATTATCTAGGTGTGCTTTACTGCTTTTATCATATGACCATTAAGTCAACTAAAATGATCACGTGACAATTAAATCGTTCTGTGATCTAAAAATATTCACATGTACCGTACTAATAAATTGAAGTGAGTAGAAACAATATTAACTATTGCTTACTTTTCCATGTAGACCATACTAAGGAAATTAATTGCAAATTATTTGGAACATGTCTACAGGAATGGGGCAGTCCCTAGGAACAGATTAATGTAGTTTTGAGGCTTTAAGTGACAACTTTAAATGCGATTTTTGCTTATAATAATATTTATTTAATAATTTTTTTTAAGTTATAATGTTGGATTTTAGTAATGACTTTGTCTAGAGAACTATAATAGAGAGAGAAAGAAAGAGTTTATTGACTCTATTCAACTTTTTTGTGTTTAGGAGATTGGAGATTCGCACTCTAAAAGTATTGCAAATAGAATAAAGTGATAGAGTGCAGAACGTTTAAAGAAGGATTGTTTTTTTAAATAATTTTTATTGATTAAAATTCTAGGGCTTCATAAAATTTTGTCATTGTGAAATATATAGAGTGCATTCTATTTGTCAATAAAGAACATTATTTATTTATAGGAAAGACTTAGGTATAGTATTTAAGTGTTATTCCTTAAGTTTCCTTCTTAAAATTCAATCATGTGGATTTTTTCTCATGGAATGGGGGTGTATTTTTTAGTTAAGTAGTAATATGGCTGAATCTTAAGAGGGAAATTTAAAGAACAACACCTAAAGTACTGTACCTAAGTTTTATTATTTATTTATTTATTTATTGCGAAGTGAATGTCCTTTATTTATTTATTTCCAGGTGGACCTTAAATAAAATTTCTACACTTTAATTAACACAGATACATAGGAGTATATTCTAATAACATATAGAGTGGATCCTTCTTTCATTTAGGGGCCTTAGCTTGTCTCTCCTTTTGTCACTCACTACCATACTGCTTGATTCACCTTTCAGAGAATGCAATTTCATTGGAAGATTGGTCGTTCAGTGTTAAGAAGTACGTATCGAATATAATACAATAAAAAAAGTAAGAGCACTTTTTTTCCCTCATTTTCTCCTTTTTCTTTTTCTTTTTCTTTTTTCTTGACCGGCCCCTCTTCTTTTCATACAACTTTTCTTCTTTTATGTGCTAAATGTATTTATAATAGTATACAGGACAAGGGGTAGGTTGGGAAGAATTGGTTGTTTGCAAGTGGCTTTAAGACTAAAATCTATTTTACTTTTTTTTTTCCCCCACAATTCTAACGTGGTAAATTATAAGAGTTTTCCTATCATGTATACATAAATTTACCATTTTTTCTCTACTACTTATACTCTACCACATTATAGTTTTGGCAAAAAAATTGTGAAATAGTTTATATTTTTTCATTAAAGAATAGTGTTTTGGGCTATCTGATTAATGTCAACTTTTCTTCTTTTCACACACTCACAAGTAGTAGACAATTAATTAGGCTTTCAATTGGTTTGGCTAGTTAAACCATGATTACTAACTTAACATGGCATTGTTTGGGTCTAAATCCTATCTAATTTTTTATATCAATCAACTTGTTAGCTTGTTTGATTACATCAACTTGTCAAAGATTTAGGAGGAACTAAGGGTTCATCGTTACCATATGGCATTATTTTATTAAAATTGATAACATTTAATTTACTTAAAATAAGGTTAATTAACAGGATCCCCAATTTGCCTAAAATTGAGCGTTATTCGACTCAATTATTATACTCAACAGTTTAAACAGTCTTCTACTCGGCTTATAGCGGCTGTGTGTTTGTATTTTTTTTTTTTTTTTTTTGCTGCGTGTGTGTTTGTATATAATTATGTATGTATTTATTTATTTATATGTTTATAAACATATAATTTAAAATCTTCATTTTTTTTTTTTTGAAGTGGAAGAATATATCATTAAAACTTGAAAGGAATACACAGCAGAGAGACAAACACAGCAGGGCAGTAGGCCAAATACAACACCACAGAGGAACAAAGACAGCAGCCCAACAACAACACAACAGAGGGGCAAACACGGCAGGGCATTAGGCCAAATACAACAAGTCATTTTGGACTAACACAGACACAGCAGGGGGGGAAACCCCATACCACGAGCATGAAGATTCACTACACCGCGCCAGCTGAGCAAGCTCATGCACTACAACATTAAAAACTCTATTTACATGCTTAAAAGAGCAGAACTCAAAAGATTCACGCAAAAGCTGAATTCCTTGTCATATATGGCCTAACTCATTTCCTGTAGAGTTGTCATTCAAGGCTTGGACCACAGCAAATGCATCACTCTCCAGAATGACCCGAGACAAGTGCAACTCCTGAGCAAGTAAAATGCCCTGCTCCATTGCTAGAGCTTCCACTTGGTCTGCTGCAAATCTGCTTGGCAGATATTTACTAAGAGCTGCCACGACAAGGCCATTACAATCCCTTGTAATCACTCCAATGCTGAAATTTCTTCCATGGTCAAAAGTTGCTCCATCAACATTAATTTTGAAAACTCCTTGAGGAGGAGCCTCCCACCTATTTTGAGAATGTCTTGAGGGAAGGATATATAAGGAATCGGCCATTTTGAAGTCCTCCAAGGTATAGATTGCCAGATTCCAAACCTGAGAAGGAGAGAGAGGAGAATCATTATGCACTAATTTATTTCTATTAGACCAAATAGCCTAAGATAATACAAAAAATAAATCCAGGACCTGTGGGGCATTAGAATGAATTAAATGCAAGGCCATGTCTAGGAAAGACCAATTGTGACTCTAAGGAGGTCTTGGAAAATCTGACCAATAACTCCAAACAAGGAAGGCAGCCACACAATGGAGGAGGGCATGATTGATGTCTTCAGGCTCCAAACCACAATTGGGGCAAGCAGTGCCGCAATTGATCCCTCTTTTGCTTATATTATCATAGGTGGGCAGCCCATTTACACAAGCCCTCTAAGCAAAAATTTTAATTTTTGTAGGGAGGTTTAGATGCCAAAGTTTCCTCCAAAGCAGACTATTGGGGTCCCCAGAAGAGCATTCACCCTCTTTAGATGAATCAATCATACTATGGGCTATGTGATAAGCATTTTTCTCGAAAATTCTCCTTTCTTGTTTCCAATCCAGATAAGTTTGTTTTCCGGCAGATTATAACTTAGCGAAATCTTCAGAATGGTTTCCATCTCAAAGGGGAGAAAAGTAGAACGAAGAACTTCTACTTTCCACCATTTAGTGTTTGGGTCTATGAGTGAGGAGACCATAGGGAATTCAAAATTGTGGATCTGGGGAGAGATAACTTTATAGGTGGAAGGTGTTGGGAGCCATCTATCCTCCCATATATGAATTTGTTTCCCATTACCAACTCTCCACCTGTTACCTCGCCTTATAATTTCTAAGCTACTATGAATGCTTCTACAGGAATAAGAGGGGGAAGAACCAAGCTTAGCATTAAGAATATCACTTGTGGGAAAGTACTTAGCTTTAAGTACTTTGGCCACCAAAGAGCTCAGATCAGTGAGAATTCTCCAAGCTTGCTTGGCAAGCATGGCCAAATTAAAAGCTTTCAAATTTATGAACCCCAAACTGCCATTTGCCTTTGAAATGCACATCCTCTTCCAACTAATCCAACTTAACTTTGCTTCCTGCTGCCTTTGGCCCCACCAAAAGTTTTTCATCATTCTTTCCATGTCATCACATAGGCTTTGAGGAAGTAGGAAGCAACTCATAGTATATGTTGGAATTGCTTATGCCACTGCCTTGATGAGAATT
Source organism: Quercus alba (assembly GCA_036321655.1). NCBI lineage: Eukaryota > Viridiplantae > Streptophyta > Magnoliopsida > Fagales > Fagaceae > Quercus > Quercus alba. The sequence goes on from CM070300.1 coordinate 17,951,453, forward strand.
TCTTTCACACCCGTAGAAAGAAGCTTACCTTTCCAACCCGCAAGTTTTTGTCCAACCCTCTCCTTTAAAATTGCAAAGACTTGATTTTTTGATCTGCTAATGAGAGAGGGAAGGCCTAGATATTTAGTGTGCCTTGTATTCTGCATAGGGCCTAGGATATTAAAAACCTCATCTCTAGTTTCTGGGGCTGTATTGGGGCTAAAAAAGATAGAGGATTTTTCTGTGTTAACTTTTTGACCCAAAGCTTCTCTATAATCCATCAAGATTGATCTTAGCAAGTGGCATTCTTCTGAGACTGCTTTACAAAAAAGGATGCTGTCGTCGGCATAGAAAAGGTGGGTCACCTTTGGGCAACCCCTAGTAATGGAGATGTTGGTAATGAGTTTATTCCTAGCAGCCTGGTGAATGAGTGTTGAAAGACCTTCAGCACAAAGAAGAAAAAGGCTTGGGGAGAGAGGGTCACCTTGACGGAGGCCTCTCGAGGGATGTATGATTCCATGAGCAACTCCGTTAATAAGGACAAAGTACGTTACCGATGTGATACATTGCATAACCAAGTCTCTCCATCTGCTGCAAAATCCCATTTTTTCCATAAAATTTGTTATGAAACCCCATTCAACCCTATCAAATGCCTTGCTCATGTCTAGCTTAACAACCATAAAGCCCTCTTTCCCAGTTGTTTTGTGATCTAAGTAGTGCATTAACTCAAAAGCCACAAGTACATTATCTGTGATAAGCCTATCAGAGGTGAAGGCACTTTAATTTTTTGATATAATATTGGGTAGGAGAGCTTTTAGACGATTGGCAAGAGTTTTAGAAATGAGCTTATAGACTACATTGCATAGGCTGATGGGATGAAAGTCCGTCATTCTTTTGGGATTATTTATTTTTGGAATTAGGGAGATATCGGTTTTGTTGAGCTCTAGTATGGGTAAGTTATGGTTGAGGACATTTAGGACCATGTCCGTAACATTATTACCAACAATACTCCAATATTTAAAAAAAAAAAACGGTGGACATACCATCTGGTCCTAGAGCCTTATTGGGGTGAATTTGTTTTAGTGCAGCTACCACTTCTTCTCTGGTGAATCCTCTTATTAAGCTTTCATTCATATCATCGGTCACCTTATAAGGGATAGCTTCGGTTACTTCCTCAATTTGGTTTGGGTGGGAGGAGCTGTATAAGCTGTCAAAATAAGATATGGCAGCTTGAGCAATGCTTTCTTCATCATCACACCATCTTCCCTGCTCATCCCAAATGCCCACAATAGTATTCTATTTTCCCCTTTCCGATGCTTGCGCATGGAAAAACTTAGTGTTTCTATCACCCTCTTTTAGCTAGTGAGCTTTTGCCGTTTGACCCCAATAACTTTCCTCATCATCAAGAAGAACATTAATCTCTCCCCTTAGCCTGTTAATCTCCAAACTTAGATCTTCATCTTTTTCTCTCATGGCTAGGGCATTTAGCCTATTTCTTTTTTCTTGAATTTTCTTTGGAATTTGCCCATTTACTGCTGAATTCCATCTGGAAAGTTCAGCAGCACAGATTCTTAGATTTTTTGAAATACCATCTGGTGTACTAAGATCCACTCCAAACCCCCAAGAGGCCTCAATAATGGCCTTGCAATCTTCTCTTTTAGTCCAATGAGCTTTAAAGTGAAAGCGTCGGACCCTTGGTCGGTGCCTAGTTTTGGAATCAGTAACAAGCAAAGCACAGTGGTCTGAAGTAGAATCCACTAAATGGTATACTTTTATCTCTCCAAATTTGGCAGACCACTCTGGGGTAGCCAAAGCCCTATCTAGTCTAAGGCAAATTCTACTCTCCCCCTCTTGCATATTACTCCATGTATAATCCGAACCACAATAACCCAAGTCATGGAAACCACAATAATTTACAACTCCCCTAAAACCATCCATTTGTTGCTGTGAGCGATTTGCTCCCCCAAATTTCTCATTCATTGAAAGAATTTCATTAAAATCTCCTAAGCATAACCAGGGTAGTTGAAATTGATTATAAAGAAAAGCAAGAAGGTGCCAAGATTCGTACCTTTTATGTGTCTCTGGATGGCTGTAAAAACCGATTAATCTCCATTTGTAATCGTTGCTGGTCTCGGAGATTACTACATCAATGTGGAATCTTGTATAGCTCTTAACCTCCAAATTAATTTCCCTTGTCCAGAGAAGAGCAATTCACCCACTTCTGCCAACACTTGGCACAATTAAACCATTTGCAAATCCAATTCTATTCTTTATTCTTTCCATGCGATTCTTCTTTAATTTTGTCTCCATAAGGAAGACAATTTTGGGTTTCCAATGCTGCACAAGATCATGCAACGCCTTAACTGACTGGGGATTCCCCAGTCCTCGGCAGTTCCAACTTATGGGATTCATGGCTCTCGGCGATGCTACCTAGCAGACACCGCCAATCTCTCTTCTTTCTTATTTAAGAGCTTGGTAGAATCAGAAAAAAGTTTCTTTTGAGCTGGAACTTCTTCTTCTGAGAGAGTTATTCCCCCCCCTCCCCCCCCCCCCACCTCCGTCTAGCCCCTAAAATTTGAGTTTGAACTTCAGAAGTTGGGCTTTTAATTTTTACCTATTTCTCTTGCTATTTTTTTCCAGTGGTGTTTTGCCTTTCCATTTCGTTCTTCCTTTGGGCTTGAGTTGTCCTCCGAGCATGCCTTAGTGTTTGTTGGGCTTGCCATTAGCTTTATTGGACTAGAAACCTCCATCATCTCTTTTTCAATATTGGAGTGCTGGCCCACAACTGAAAAAATGTAATCAGCCCTCATTTCTGGGCAAAAATGGCCCATTACCATCAATTGTGAAAATAATTTGTTTAAAAACACTGTTTCCAAACTATTCAGCAAAGTACCACTTTTTTTGGGTACTCGAGCTTGGTGAGCTCGAGTACTATGTTTTTTAATCCACCTGGCACCGTGACATGGAAATAAGGAATTAAAAAAATAGCTTGGTACCCAAGCTCAGGAAGCTCGAGTACCAGAAAAGCCCGTTGTCCCCCTGTTACCCACAAACCAAACCATTTGTTAGACTGCTACCCACACTTACACTTGCTCAAACTCCCTCTCAATCTCAGATATCACTTTCTCAAACTCCCTCTCAAAATCTCGCCATCACTTTTTCAATCTCCCTCTCAATCTCGCTATCATCTTCCTCACGCTCTCAATCTCGCTATCATCTTCCTCACGCTCTCAATCTCCCTATCAGTCTCGCGGTCGCTCTCATTCTGAGTCTCGTTCTTGTTCTTGCTCTCGGTCTCGCTCGCGGTCTCCCTCTCAGTGTCGCCGGTCTCGCTCGCGGTCTCCCTCTCAGTGTCGCCTGTCGCCGGTCTCGCTCGCGGTCTCCCTCTCAGTCTCGCCGGTCTCGCTTGCGGTCTCCCTCTCAGTCTCGCGCTCGCTCTCACTATCACTGTCGGTCTGCATCTTCAGTTTGGATTCACCAGGTATGTCTCCTTATCTCAATATTTGTTTCAGCATTGGGTATTTGTGGGTCTTTGTGGGTATTTGTGGGTATATGTGGGTCTTTGTGGGTATTTGTAGAGGAGATGCTGTAAATGTTATTTTGTAGTTACAGAACCATTCTCTGGAGCCAGATTGGAGCATTGGGTATACTTGATCGTAGATTTTTGGTTTCAAAATTATCTTTCCATTATAGCTTATACAAATTGAACATTTACTCTACACTGACAAGAAGAGGCTTATGATACATGTGTCAATAAGCCAACTTATATTGAGGGTAAACCTTAACTAGGAAGTGACCTATGTGTGATTTGTGTTAATTTTCACTTGATTTTAGTAATGTTTAAATTTAAAAATGCATATAGTTTTACAGACTGGGATTGGGTCCAGTGCTCTAGTGCATTGGATCAAAGCTTTGACCCTAGTTTTACTAAGATTCAACATGAAGTCCAAGATGCTAATGATGTAAGATAACGCTTTTTTTTTTTTGGAAGCAGACACGTGAATTGTGATTTGTGAGTTAGGGCCATATTTGTCTCTTAAGTCATAAACATGTACTGGAGCTGAAATGCTGAACTCTGGATTAGCAACTCAGTAAGCTCAAACAAGAAGAGTTGTTCAATTCGTATTTGGAAACTCTCTAACCTAGAGAATGGTGTTGAAAAGTAATTCAATTGTTAGTATAAGATTCTATAAAATATAAAATTTTTATTTGACATATATTAGAGCAGTTCGTCCCTATATAACATAAATGTTTTGTTCATGCTGTCTCATAAAAAGCTATGAGTGATACCGAAACAGTGAGAATAATACTTTAGGAGTTTGTTGCAAATTAACAAAATTTGACATGGTTCTGCCCCATTCTAATTTCCTGGTAGGGCTGATTATATGCGATGGAAGGAATGGAAATATTTTTTACTTGTGTCAAATGTTATAGAGAGATGAGGAATGTTTATATTTGATTAAATTGCACTTTGTTTCTTAAAGTACGTGGTCATTTTATTTGATTAAATTTATTTCGAATTAGATTACTTCAAATCCATTGCATTGGAAATAACTTAGATATCGGTACTTAGTTTCTTAGAAATTGTAGTCATTCTAGTCTTTGTCTTTCATTGTTACTTGCATTACAACAAAGGTCCTCTTAAATGAGGTGTTTCCAAACCTCAAACTCTAATCCACAAAGTTAGATCTCATTTCATGCCAAAATTTTGTCCAAATGGCCAATTTAGGCTTCTGACTTTTGACAAAGACAAAAATATTAGGTATATAGTGTACCTATTTATGTACCAGAACGGAATATTCTGGTTAGAATGGAATGAAAGTCAAAATATTACTGATAAATGCAAAACAAATAGATGGAAAAAAAAATAGTGTTTAAAAAAAAAAAAAAAATCTTTTGACAAATGTGAACTAATTGAATGGACATGAAATATATTTTATTGTTTTCTCCACAAGTAATTAGTATTTTTTTTTTAAATGCAAAGATTAAGGAAATAAAAAGGGATCTTCCTGATACACATATATACACCATAAAGGCAGCATATCGTACTATTTAGTGATTAATAGGAAATTAGGAATTATCTGTGTAATCTTATGCCATGTTTCAAAGCGTGAAACTATAGGAGATAGGAGATATTTAGCAATAGTTTCGAAATATTTATTATAACCTAATATAGGCTTATTAAAGTAACACCTATATATAGAACAAATTCATGTGGCAGTGTTTTAAGATATATAGCCTCTAAACTCTTACACACAAATAGAATTCATTGTCGCACTTCTAATGTTTCACTTTTTTGCATTAAGCTTGAAAGTTGAAACAGATCACATATAATGATGTTGCATATAACCATATGAGCTACTATATATATATAGTTATATATTCCTTATTCCTAGTAAATAATATTTTTTTTTCTCTGCATTAATAGAACTGGTTTTCAAGAAAATCCAAATTGGCTGTCCATAAATTGATGGTCTAAAAACATGTAACTATCATGAATACTGTTTTATGAAATTAATAAAGAAGTCTCAATAGCAGATAGCGATCAGCATCAATGTAGTTATGAGCTTATCATCATTAGCAAATTGGTGTCTCAAAGTGGAAAAACCATATGGCTTCAATTTTTATTTGTAACTCTTTAGAAAGCCATATCACAAAATGAGGTTGTACTATTTTAAAAAATATCAATTTGTAATATATTTTTTTTAAACCATCATCTTTCTTTTGGCTGTGTGCTCCTGTGCTTTGTGCAGTCGGCATTGTAGGTGACCTTACTATCATTCTTTTTTTTTTTTTTGTTTTTTTTTGTTTTTTTTTTTTTTGATAATCAACCTTACTATCATTCACTCATGTTAAAGGCTAACCATTCGTTTTCCTTTTCACTAGCCTTTTTACCCACCTATCAATTCCAACTGCGGTACCATTCATTCTATTCATCAATTCTATACCATCACATGACGGATAAATACTGAAATACTGAAAGACACAAAAAGAAAAACTGAAAGAAGATACAAAACCATTCTAATTAATTCTCGCCAATTCAAAAAAAAAAAGAGAATTACCCATGTACTGAGCTTGGTGGACTCGGGTACTAATCTAACAGTCATTTTTTTTTCCAGGAAAGAGGCAGCTTGGTACCCGAGCTTGATGAACTCGGGTACCAACCTGCCAATTTTCAAAATTGTCAACGTGGTACCCAGGCCAATTTTCAAAATTGGCAGGTTGGTACCCGAGCTTCTTGGACTCGGGTACCTTGTGAAGTACCCGAGTCTAGAAAACTCGGGTACCAACCTGCAAATATGACTGGGTACAATGTTGACAATTTTGAAAATTTTTGAAAACTGGCAGGTTGGTACCCGAGCTTGGTAGACTCGGGTACTTCACAAGGTACCCGAGTTCAGCAAGCTCGGGTACCGACCTGCCAATTTTCAAAAATAGGGCTGGGTAAACCAATGTTGACGATTTTGCAAAATTGTCAACATTGGTACCCAGTCCTATTTTTTTCAGAACTACTTTTGGGCTGCACGTGCTAGCCAATACCAACATAGTGATATACTTGTAAGCTTTCACCCATAATATAAATCCCACATCTACAATAAAGTCCAATTCAGACACATATAATATAGTCATGAAATAATGAAAGAATATTGTTACATGTCATAAAAATTGATCTTTCTCTTCTTCACTAATTAAATCGTCTTCTTTTTAGTCACAAAATTAAAACAACATATAAATTACATTCCCATCAACATATTTGGACCCACCAGCCATCTAGGAGACTCTGGAACGAAGAATAATCCCATTAGTTGTACAAGACATGGAGTAGTACCTGAAAATGAAACCAATTTTATTGTTTTAACAGATTTCCCTTCAGATGACCATAATTTAGTGACTAGTGAAGGACCAAGAGTGTCTCTCTCTCTACTGTATCTAAGGTAGAGTGCTTATGTTAGTGATTTTTTAGGGAGGGTAAATAGTAAACACCTAGGCCATCATCTACTCCTAGTGTCCAGACCACATTTGATCCCAAATGCATAAACCTTTCGCTCACATTCTTTAAAAATCCCTAAAGCTTTTTTTTTTTTTTTCTTGAGAAACCCAATCCACTCATTAAACACTAAAAGTTCCAACTTAACTTATTTTATAATTTGTTATGCTTCCACAAAATACACTATTTTTTGCTTCAAATTTATTTCTACTAAGGTGACCCCACTATTTGGACACTTAAGGTAAAGAGCACTGAGCACATAGACTTGTGGAGTATATATTCCACTTCAAAAGTTCTTATGTGATCATTTAATATCAAAAAGTCTACCAAATAACTTAATCAAAACCAAATCTAACCCAAATACCAAAGTCAAAACCAATCCAGCCAAAATACCCAAACCTATATCATATATATTAACCAAAAAAAAAAAAAAAAAACCTTTATGGGTAGTGGCAAATTTGTTGGTTATGGGTTCTATAATGAGTAACTGGAAACTTTATAGTTGGCATGCTTTTCATAAGAATAACCCACCAAATTGTTCAAACAATTTTTCAAAGGAAGAAAGCATAGTTAACAATAACTAAGGCGCAAGTTAGAATGGCGCAGATAATAACATTTAGCATCTCTATAAAATTATTTTATGATTTCTCAGGTTTCTTTCTTGACTGTTCAAACTACCAACCCATAGTAAAATATTTACTGCTTAAGCAACCAATTAAAAAATGTAGCAAATGCAAACAATAACTCAATTGAGCCCCCAATATGATGTGAGAAAATAAAGATCCAAAGCTTCAAATCAGCAAACTATGATGTGTGAAAATAAAGTGGTGAAAGAATGGAAGTCATATTCATAAAATATAATATGGTCACTCAATTTAGTGCCACTGATCTCCTATTCTCTCGCAATACATTTATCAAAAAACTGATACGCCTTTTTGACTAACATTGTTCTTTTGAAAGAAAGGAAAATAACCTCCAAAGACTTTATATGCTTCCTCACCAAAGCATCTCTAATGATGCCAACACAAAGTGTGCAGAAAATTATGAAAGGATTAAATGATTATAAACCAACTAAAGATGAATGACCCATATAGGCTAAGAACTACAATAATACAGTGGAAAAAATGTCCACATTTAGTGGGGATATTGCAAGCAGAAGAACAAAGACAAAGGCAAACACAAAACTCAAATGATATGATCCATACAGGCTAAGAATTGCAATAATTCTTTGCATCGGAGTGGTAAAGGTTGGGCATGAGAAAATCAATTCCTAGCTATAAGTAATTATAGATATAAACATGTTTAGAACTCTATTTTAAAAGAATCCAGCCACAAGAAATTACAAATGGCTACACATATAATTCCTATGTCATTATTTGTTGTTGAAAATGTAACTTGATCTAAAATATAACTCAGTTAAATATGATTAAGCAGGATGAGAATGGTATGGACATACCAGAAATATTTCAAGACCAAAGAAGATATTGTCATTCATCTCTTTGAAGGCTTATAAGATGCAAAGATAAAGTGCATATACTGAGGCTAAACTGTCTACAATACAAAAATAAATATAAACATAGTTAGGCTACAACATTTAAGTTGCTCCACATCAAACACGTGGTGAGGGAAACTATCTAAACAAAAGCTAATTGTAAAATCACATTTCAAACAAAACATACATACACATGCATTTAGGTTACCAATCTCAGCATGTAATACAAAGTTTGAAGAGTATCAACCCAGACCCACAAACAAAAAGTAAATGATTTTTGTGTTCTATCCTCAGTTAATAGGTTGAGTCAAAATAATAAACAAATAGATAACATATCTTTCCGATTTCAATGCCTTAAAAACAAATATTTACCAACCAACTAACTAAATTTGAATGCTGAAACTAAAACTCTTTTCGATTCTCAATGCATCTATTTGGCTACATTGAACTTAAAAAAAAATAACATTGACTCAAAATTCAATAGAATTCACCCCCTCACATCATAATCAATAATTGTTCAACAGCTATAGTTTTACATGTAGCTAATTATTTATGTAGATTTTTGTCAACTGTGTTTCTTTTGTAAACTAACTCCAAAACTAATCATAAATTAATCTCAAAAACCAAATCTTGTTGGAATTTGAACATATAGCACAAATTAATCAACCATTTATTAACAAAAGATTAAATTAAGAATGGGACAATTAAGGGGGAAATTCATAAAAACTTACCTTTCAAAATTTTTGGTGCTCGTTCTAATGCAATGACGTAATCACTATAATCTGTGAACGCTGTAACCTATGTATCGCAACTACAAGGAAAAAATTAAATTTGATTTTAATTTTTTTAATAAAAAGCATTCAAATAACTTGACAAAAACGAACAAAGAGAACATTAGAAACAAGAACATAGGAAGAAGGAATGAAATAAATACCAATAAAAAAAAATAAAAAAAAATAAAAACATAAATAAAAAGGCATGCATGTTGATTTTAAACAGATACCCAAAACAAATGCAACCAAAATAGACAAAAACAAAAACAATTCTAATCCAATTTCTTTAGGCAAAACCCAATATAACCCAAATACCAAAAAATAAAAAATAAAAAACAAAAGAACCATCAGTCCGTGCTGACAGTGGAGGCAACCCACAGATTTCAATCTCTACCTTACAGACTCAGACTCTCTCTCAGTTGTATAGGTCTATATCATCAGTCCATTTTTTCCTGTTGTTAAAAAATAGAGAGAATGACATGGGATTAGGCAAAAATGGAACCAAATTATGATCAGTGAAACTTCAAAGTGGAAATATTAGAGAGAGAGAGAGCATTTACCTATAGTGTGTTAGCTGAAAATACCAAAAATGGAACCAAATCCCCTTTCTCTATGATCTATTTCTCTCTCCCTCTTTGAATATCTTCTCACCTTAGAAAGGAGAAACTTCAATTAAACTTACCTACACTAAGTTCCAAAATCACCAACACAACCTCACAAGTCACAGCACCCACACAATCAAACTAGTTAAGTTCTTCACAACACATTATTCACCAAAAACTAAAACCCAAATAAAAAACTTAGTGGGAACCACAAATTCAATGAATTCTAACCCATTCCCATTATCACTGACCCTCATGCAAGAAAAGAAAACAGTCTTATCCACCTACAGAAACAGATAGAGAACAGCCTCAGAAGAAAATCATAATCAAACGGCCCAAAGAAATTATTGACCTGGACTAGGTCAGTCAGGATGGAAGTCCTAGTTTTGAGTTCCGGAAGACTAAAAGAATAGTTGAATTATCAAATACTGCAAAGCACGGGAGGTTCTTCTGAAGTTGGATGTTTGTGAGGAGGAGATTGCGAAACTGACTAGGTGGCACCATATTGCTATGATACGCAAACTTTCAAGTGAGCAAGCTGCATCGGGGATACAGATTGATCCCACAACTATCAGCAAGTATGCGCGTGGCCAGCAGATGTCATTTCTTCAACTGCAACAGCAGACAAGGGAGAAGTGTCAGGAGATTTGGGAACGACAAGTTCAGAGTCTTTCTGCCTTAGATCGTGAAAATGAGAGTGACTTTGAAGGAAATAGTGATCTTGATTCATTTGCTGGGGATTTAGAGAATCTTCTTGATGCAGAGGAATGTGAGGAAGAAGTAGGTAACTATGAGTCAAAGCATGACAAAGCAGATGGTGTTAAGGGGCTCAAAATGAGAAGGCGCCCATCCATAGCTCAGGCAGAAGAGGAAAATGAAGATGAAGCCGTTGAAGCTGCCGAATTATGCAGGTTACTCATGGAAGATGATGAGGCTGAAAGGAGGAAGAAGAAAAAGACTAAAATTGTGAGGGAGGAAACAGGGCTGGCTTTGGGCTTGCAACCAAGTTTTGGTTTTGAGAACACAAATCGGATCAAGCAAATTGTCAGTACTGCCCAACCTGATGGGTCTTATTCTTCCAAAGAGATATTTAATAAAGACATGAAGGAGGTAGAAAATGTTATTGCGAAAAAAGGCAAGTATGGAAAGCTTTAGGTGAAAGCTTTAACGAAAAAGAATGATATCACAAGTGTTGGTCTAGTCAGTAAGAAAATCAAAATATCGGGAGATAAAGTCAAGGTTTTTAAGGACAAGAAATCTGCAAGAGAGAGTTTTGTTTGTGGGGCATGTGGTCAGCTTGGACATATGAGGACAAACAAGACAGGAAACATGAAAAATATGGATTTTAGGGTGAGATGGCCAGGGGATGCGCACCCTCAAAACCTTTTTCTTTTTCCCAGAGAATACACACCCCACAACCTTAATTATGGACTAACCTTTTTTTTGCTGTGAGGTGGACTTATTCTAGTAATGATCTCCTTTTCAATAATAGAATCCTAAACTAAATTTATACATTAAGAGAATCATGAAGCACATGCAGGAAACACAATTCTTGTGTCACCCCAAAGACAATTATGTGGTCCATCTTATCTTAATTTGGTCCGTACTAACAATGCCCCCCTTCTTTCTTTCTTTTTTTAGTGGAAATCGCCATTTTGTTAAATGATAGATTTGTAGTAGTATCTCTTTTCATTTACAATGAATGCTGGGGGTTTAATAATGTGGATTTGTTTGTCTATAACGTAAGTTTACATTATTAGTGCAATTTATATTCTCCTTATTTACATATAACAGTTGAATTAAAAACACTATCAATTTTGACAAATGGATGTATAGGAGAGGGAAAAAATGACTGCACTAGTTATGACATCCTTAACGCAGCAGTGATATAAAGCTAATTCCTACAATCTTTTTCAGCTTATAAATAGCGTACTTGCAAAAAGTAACCAGCATAGGTCACAAGGAAAATCTAGACTATATTATTTTCTTAACGAAATAAGTCCCCAGAATCCATGTCAACGAGATATTAACATTAAGCCTAATGCACAGGTACGCTACCACAATTAATTTTTCTATTTTTCTACTCGAAAAACTGAGTAGGATAGGTCCATTTTGAAAATTTTGACATTTTGGTCGAAGTCAAAGATCTCAAAATGCATGTTTGGTAATCCAAACATGCATTTTCTAACTGCACTTTTTCAGAGCACAGCTTTTTTGAACTTCAATTTTTTCCTAGGTGAAGCTTTCTCAAACAACCCCATTTTCAAAAGGCTGAAAAATAAGTTATGCAATACAAAAATATTACCTCTTCTGCTCAGCAGCTTGGAGCTTCGTTTCAAGGCGCTAACCAAGATCTTCCTCATTAGATGAGGACCGTGATGGGCTTCTGGGCTTTGCTCGAGCCTTGTTTGACAATTTCCCATCGCATTGCTGCACCCAAAACAACATGACAGAATAAAGCTCATGTAAGATTCACTATTCAGAGGGACTAAGAACAATTAAAAAAAACCAATGTAGGATTCATGACTACAAAAAACTATTTTAAAAAATGGGTACAAAACTAAATTTCTTATTGAAAAAGTAAGGGATAATTTAAATTCAATTCAACAAGTAATCATTTTTTTTTTTAAGGAAAGAATGTTAAAAAGCAAAATATTTTGAAAATGGAACAAAGAGACGCCCACCAGACGTGAAAAGGAAAGACCAGAAAGTGCAAAATAGAAAAAACTCAAACAGAAGAAGCACCCACCTTTACCTAACAACCCCCCCCCCCCCCCCCCCCCCAAAAAAAAAATAAAACCTTCAATACAAAGCTTTTAACTTTTAACCTCCCAAAAAATTTTTATTTATAAATAAATAACATAACCCATGATTCTTTGAGATTCAGGAAGCTTATATCCAAATCCTATTACCATGTTTGGTTACCAAGATAAAAAAAATCAAAATTTTGATCTGGCTCCTGAGAAAATTACAGACTATACCAACTTTTATGAAACGATCACACCGTTTGGTGATCTCTGAAGATTTTCTGTAAATGAAATTCAGATTGATAAGTCTTCAAAATGTTTAATTAACTAATCAGCACGTTTAAAACAAGAATCTTTAACCACCTGAAGAATTACTTGGCTCAGTTAAGTGCCAAGTAATTTCACAAACCAAGAACCACACCAAAAAGAGAGAGAGAGAGAGAGAGAGAGAGAGAGACCTGGCGGCGAAGATCGGCGTGGCGGAGCTTCGCTTCGATATCTTCGACAGTACAGTTCTGCGGGGACTTAGACTCCGACAGTCTCCGGCGAAGCCTGCGAGGCAATTTGGGTGGACAAAGGGCGAAGAAGAAGAGGAGGACGAAAACGCCATCGCACCACTGTCATCCAACGGAAAGTCCATTACCATCGCTCCTCCAACAACCACCGCTTTCCCTTCCCCTCTTCCCTCAGGCGGCGACGGCGACGGAGACCACGATTCCACTCCCCCGACCATCATCGATACGCGAAACAGATCACAACGACGTCGTTCGTTTCAGTCTCTTAAGACAGTGAGAGAGTTGAGAGGTCGCCGCCGATGGTGTGAGGGTTTGGGGTTTGTATGTTTAGGTGTAAGTGAGAGTGAGAGTGAGAGTGAGAGTGAGAATGTGTTCTGGGTAGGTGAGAGTGAGAAGTGAGAGATAATAGTGTGTTTTTAGGGCTGTCTACCTCACATGTCAGCAGGCCAGGGTGGATTAAAAAAACATGGTACTCGAGCTCACCAAGCTCGAGTATCCGAAAAAGTGGTACTTTGCTGAATAGTTCGGAAACAGTGTTTTTAAACAAATTATTTTCACAATTGATGGTAATGGGCCATTTTTGCCCTCATTTCTGTGTCCATAACACCGGTAGGCCCATTTGGGGAGTAGTCCAAGTTGGCATGTGAGGAAGTTGGCTGCCCATAAGCGTGTTCCATTTGAATTTGAATAGAACTGTTCCATCCATCTGGTTTTTGCTCTGGCCGACACATTGGACTTCCCTTGACTTCCCATCCCATCATGCCCCCTTTGTCGCTTAGTGTTTGCTTCCCACTGTTCCCAGAGCTTCCCTCACCACCTTTCGCCTCCGTTGCTTGAGAGTTTCTTGCCGTTGTCTGAATATTTTCTGCATCTCTATCTCCGCCATTTTCATCTCTTTCCCCACTACTAGTAGACCACGTCTTATCAGAACCCACCTTGCCATTTGCTCTTAACCAGTCTCCGTATTGCTTAAGGGCATTGCGCCAATCTAAAGTTCCTGGGCAATGTTTGTCATCATGCCCCATTTTGCCACAAAGGAAGCAAAAAGTTGGGAGCCTTTCATACTTGAAGGTTACCCAAAATTTCCCCCCCTCCATATTAGTTATCATTTCCCCACGTCGGAGAGGCTTTTCCAGTGGAAGATTGACTCTAATCCTCATAAACTTCGCTTGATCCGCTTGCCCAAATCTTTTATCCGACTCTTTGAACTTTTCCAAACTATTTCCGAGCTCCTTTCCCACTTCATCATCCATCATTTCAAATGGAAGCCCCCAAAACTGAACCCAAAATGGAGAATAAGCTTAAGTACAATTATTGAATTAATACTTGCAAGCTTAGTTTTACGTAAATGCGTATCCAATGCACTTGCATCTATGGACATAGCAACATCACCACTAAGCCCAACAACTGTGCGATTGAAAACATTTATAAGTGGAGGTGATGTTGAGTTGCTCACCCTGTCATTAGGCTTTTTACTCCTATGACTTACACCTTCAAAAAATTTCGTAAGCAAGTTTAGCTCTTGCATCAACTTTGAGATTCCTTTTAGTTTTTATTGAATATGAAACCACAAAAAACAAAAATATGAAAATTTTTAATTCAAAATTTAAAGTTGACAAAGAAGAATTTGGAAAGAAAAACTGTGGTAATACAAGTAAGAGGTAGTTTTATTTTAAGCTTATTTTGTTTGTGATTTCATTAAGAATGTCTATTGAACAACCACAATCATTAATTAATCAACTGTATCAAAAAGTTTTCACAATACCTTGTTACTGACAAAATCAACATATACTCAATCATGGAATATATTTTAAAGACATCCTATGTCTGTGTATATAAGCTAGGTTAGATTATAAGCTTGCCCATCATAGTTGTAAACTAGGGCTCTTAAGTCTTAATCCATTCCTTAATTATTCATGAAAATCCATCTATTCTTTAATTATTCATGAAAATCCTTATTGGGGTTTATATCCTTTATATTCATAATTGAGTGCTTATTCTCCATAAGGTTCTATATAAAAGAAATTTGGAGAAATTTCTAAGGGAGTTTGTGTTGTTGATCTTCGTAACATTTCATAACTACAAAAGACTCCTTTTTTTTTTTTTCTTTTTTTTTGGTGGGACAAATAAGGGTATCTAGACATCTACTAGTATCTGATTATTCTCATGGGTATATGCAGTCTATCCCAGACACACCAAATTATTATAGGAAGTAATCCCTTAAGGGTGGTCCCAAAATTGTGACATAAAGTTTCGTACTCAAGATCTCATGAATATTATATGGCTCTAAGAAATTTCTTTGTCTTTACATAAAATAATATCCTCTTGCTTCTTTTTTTGGGATTGGTAATTAATTCATGCATGCATTAAAAGGGATTTGAAACTATGGTTTCACCCACTACTCCATATTTATAGACCAAAGTGGTATTAGGCCTAGAGGTTAGTAGTGAACAATAGCAACATTAGTAATGAGCTAAAATTTTCCAACTCCACAATAAGCAACCTGTGATAAACTGTATCTCTAAACTCTATTTTGATAAAACTGAAAAATGTCACCATTTTCACAAAAACTAGCGGTTTGATAGAGAAAATATGATGAATAAATGTTTTTTTGTGGTAAAAGTTGATGTGAGTGGGTGTGGTGTAATTGCACGTATTGCACCATATCCAAATCCTTGAGACTTAACTTAACTTTCGGTGCATTAATTAAGGCATCATTTCACGTATAAAAAATAGAGCACCGACTTTGGTTGTGCATTAGGGGACACACTAATTGCGTGATGACAGACTTGTTGTGCATTAGGAGGTCAAATTTTGTATATGTAACATAAGAAGTTATACCACCGCACATCCTTGGTGCAATGGTCACTTAATAAGTATAAGTGCTTGTGGGGTGTGGGGAGAAAGCTCAGGAGTTCAAGTCTTCAGGAGGAAACTTCACACACATATACACTTAGATTAGACTAGAGTAGAATTCTATCTTATAAAAAAAAAAATTAAAAAAAGAAGAAGAAGAAGAAGTTATGAGTAAATATTGTACTTGCAATTGGTTTATATGCAGCTCATTAGGAGATGGAATTTGTTGACTTCAATTAGCCCAACAAAACCATTTCCTGAAGAGCTATAAATATTTTCCTATAACAAAATTCAATCTTATAATAAACGTTCAATAAGATTGCTGAGCTCAATTAATCCTCGTCCCCGTACCTGGTGCCTATTTACAATGGTGAATTCTTGGAGTATTTTCTTTGACATTCTGAAATCCCAATTTCAGATCCTCGCTTGGTCTCTTTTACTGATTTTTCCTTTTTTGGGGGAAAATTACCATGGCAGACGTCTCTTATGCTTTATTTTTGTATTGTGGTTAATAAATAAATTTATAATACTAATTGCATCATCAAATAAAATTAAATAAAATGATTTATTTACCCAATTTAGCACAAGCCCAAATCACACAATTGCCATTGTTTCCTTGAGAAAACAATGGCAATTCTAGTAGAAATCATCAAGGTTTGTTTGATCGATCGTCAATGCTTTGATGCATGCATGCAATTCTAGTTATCATGTGCAAACTTATACTAATTTTAGATAATCGTGGATTCTAGTTAGCTAAACTGCTGAAGTCTTTAATGGGGAAAAAATTGGCTTTTGCCCCTTTCAAAAAAACAATCCAGCTTTTTGCCTTCTTTCCCAAATTAATTAGGGAAATGCCCCTCTTTTGAAACTCGATTTTCTCAAAATTGAGTTAAGGCCTATAATGACATTTTTAAGGAGCCTATAGTGACGTTTTAAGGACTTATAGTGGTGTTTTGTAATCCGGTCTCCATGAAGTCGAGTTATAGGTAAAAAAAAGAAAAAAAAATTGCATGTAACTCGACTTCATGGAGATTGGATTACAAAACGCCACTATAGGTCATTAAAACGTCACTATAGGCTCCTTAAAACGCCACTATAGCGCTCCAGATTTTTTTTTTTTTAAATAACTCGATTTTGAGAAAATCGAGTTTCAAAAGAGGGGCATTTTCCTAATTAGTTTGGGAAAGAGGGAAAAATGCTAGTTTTTTTTTTTTTTTTTGAAAGAGGCATTTGCCCATTTTCTCCCTTTCATAGTTAAATATAAGATTTGGGGGTTCAATCCCCACTTACACTAAAAACTGATTGGTGTATTGGTCTGATAATAAAAGAGCATAATTATAAAAAACTAAGGCCATAGGTTGAAATTCTAAAAAAAAAAAATATTAGAATAATTATTTAGTGTTATGGGAGCACAATAAATGTGTGCTACCCTTTCTCACAAGATAGTTGGTCTCACTAATTAAATTCATGGTAAAAACCATTAATCATGTGAGAGAGGAGAACACACATTTTTTGTGTTGTAGGACCACTAAATAATTATACATAATATTATTATTTTACAGGTTTGTGGAACATCGATCAACTTGTGAAGAAAATCATTGAATGAATCATGTTAAAGATACTTTGATATCAAATAAATTGGAGGAAATATAATAATAATAAATAAATAAATAAATACATATATATATATATATATATACATATATATATATATATATATATATATATATATATTGTATATGCAAAAGCATAAAATAGAGTAGCATAAGAATACAAAAAAAAAAAAAAAAAAAAAAAAATTTACATGGTTTGGTCTCCATAGAGGAAATTTGAGTTAATAAGTCTTTTTTCTCATTTGAACATTTGAGTGTTTTGACGTGCAATCTGTTTACATGTTTTAATAATGGATTACTAGAAAAAAAAAAAATTGTGGGTCAAATTTGTATGGTATTCATTAAATTGTTTTCTTGAAAAGTTTAAATTTGATATGAAGTTGGTTCTTGTTCTTTTGAATTACTCATGAAGTATTATAGCAAGTTCTAGCCCATATCTTTTTTTTTTTTTCCTTATTAGTTTTTTTAATTGAAGGTTTTAGGTTGTAACTTAGTTGGTTGATATTTTGTCACTACCATTTTTTTCATAGTCATGGTGTGACTAATTAGAGCTATCCTTACAAGCATAATTTGGTAGTTTCTATTCAGCTAACGGCTTCTATATACTATAATTGGAGATGGGAAAATTATAGAATACATCAAGAGTATCATAAATACATACTCTCTCTTCTCATAAATTTTTGATCTCATCATGAATTTAATTAATCGAACATACTATTATGTAAATGGGAGAGCACACATTTATAATACTCTAAAAGTATTTTATAATTACTCATGGAGAAGGACTTGGCGTGTGTTCAACATTTTTTTAGTGGGTCCCATGGGTACTATTCACGTACCACCAAACTTAGCAAAATGCAAATTTCTAGGTAAATTTGGGTCTCACAGTACAATTTACATCTTTAAAAATTATTTTGTTACGGTGTTTTCAGCAATAAATTTTTAGTTTTTAACAAATAAGCGGTATCCAAACACATCCTTGGTGCAGGATATAAATAAATGTTCCTTGGGAGAACAACCAATGTGGAGACGTAGACTATCTTGCAGTTTATTTTTGTTGTTGGCTACCCAGCAATGGTGGATAGGGTTTGGCACATTAACCCATGGGCCAAGGGTCTTCGGCCAACATCGAAGCTCTACCTTGACAACTCCAACAAATATCCAATGACTTTTATTGCCTCACTTGGTGACATGTCTACGTTACCTAACTCGGCGACTATCTTGCAATTTACGACTGTAAATTAATTCCTACTGCCATAGAATTTAATCATGACGTAATTATAATCTCTATAGGATTTGGTGCAGGTTTTGTAATCACAAAATAATTATAATCTCAAAGTTCAAACTAATTTAAAACACTAAGATTCTTTCCTATCGATGTACAAATTAAAAACACTAGCTAGGATTCACTAATAATAGTATATTCTATTTTTTTTTTTTTTTTTAATACAATGGGTCCTTTTTCAATTTGGTGGCCTTATACCATTAACTAAGTGGCCTAGAGATTGAGCTAACCTCAACAATCATTTATGGTAATTTGGTTGGGATGATTTTTGAGAGAATGGAAAAAGAGAAGTGAAAAATAGGAGAGAAGACGGGTGGGAGGTGCGTTTGGTTGGAAGGGTATAGGGGAGAGAAAAATGGTGGGGTTTGACTATTTTCTCTCTGAGACCACCAAAACTTAATCTCCCAAAATTAGGTAGCTAGAAAATGAAAGTAAAAAGAAAAAGGTGCAATTTTGATAAAATTGTCATTCCCCACCTACAAGCAAGTTTTTTGTCTTTTTCTTCATTTGATTTTTCAATTTCTTGTATTTAACTTGGTTCTAGGCTTCTTTTTCCTCTATGTTTTTTTTTTTTCGTGCTCATCTAACTTTTTCTCTTTTTGTTTTTATTTGTGTCTGCAATTGCTGTTCTCGTTCTTTTTTTATTTTATATTTTATTTTATCATCTGTTTTGGATCCACTTTTCTATCATCTCAATCAAACAAATACAAGAGAAAACTACATTTCTTCTATCCTCTCACTTGTCTATCCCTTTTCTAATTTTTATCCTCTTATTTTTTTCACCATTCCAACCAAACGGTTTCATTACATTAATCTCTCTTTATTAGCTAGACTTTGGAAACTTTTTCATTCAAGCACCTTAAGAAATATGGGCTACATGTTCTTGTGTATAAAACTTTTGTGAAGACGCTTTATGTTTCATCGATATAGGAGGTTAATTATTACCGGCCACCTTTATAATTTTTGGTCCCATTAATAACTAGTAATTATATACACAGTACCCATAAAAAAATTTATATATACATTACATCCGAAGTATTTGGGATGAAAATATTTTATTTCAAAAGGTTTGTGATACCAAATTTATACTTTATGACTTTGGTTGAGAGGGCTAGAGGATGGAAAAGATTTGAAGAATTGAATATAGGAAAGATTTATACTTTCCACCACGTGTTTGGTATGGAAGATAAGACAGAAAGTAAATTATTATTAAGCCCTTAGTATATAAAAGTGAAAGGATGGAAAGATTGAGGGAAAATTTTGAAATTTTCTTTTCAATTTTATTAAGTTTTCACCCTTTTTTTAAAAAAAAAAAAAAAAATTGGATTAAAAAATGATATAGGTCTTGACAAAAAATTTCAATCACATCTTTTCTTTTCTCTCATATTTCACGCTAGCAAATGAAAAATATCACTATCCTCTTCATTTCCTTTTTCCATTTTTTCATCATCTCCCTATTCAGTTTCCACACTACCAAACACAGCATACATGTGATTGTCAAAAAGGCACCAATTACTTTGAATGCTTTTGTTTTTATTTTCTCACGTATGATTAGTTAGAGAAGACTCACAAGTCACAACCATTGCTTTAATCAATGTCTCTCCTTCTGTCACTAACCACCATACTGCTTGTAGTCCGATTCACGTTTTAGATAATGCAATTTCATTGGAAGCCAAGAAGACTGGTCATTTAGTGTTTAAAAAGTATCCAATTATTATTCTCCTTTTTTCCCCCTTCTTTTCTCCTTTTTTTTTGACTGGTCCCCTCTTCTTTTCACACAACTTTTCTTCTTTTATGTGCAAAATGTATTTATAATTGTATAGTGGTGATAA
This sequence comes from Quercus alba, assembly GCA_036321655.1. NCBI lineage: Eukaryota > Viridiplantae > Streptophyta > Magnoliopsida > Fagales > Fagaceae > Quercus > Quercus alba. Next base: position 17,972,135 of record CM070300.1, read on the forward strand.
CTAGACAACTGGACAAGATGTAGGTAGGTAGGGATAGGTTGTTTGCTAGAGTGGTTCTAAAAACTATTTCAATTTTTTTTCTTCAAAATACTAATGTGACAGACTATAAGAGTTTTCCAATCATTTATACATAGACTTATCATTTTTTCTCTACTACTTACACATTGTCGCATTACAGTTTTGGCAAACAATAGTGTCTTGGTCTATATGATTAATGTCAACTTTCTTTCTTTGGCACACTTGGCAAGTGGCAAACAATAAATTAGGCTTTCAATTGGCTTGGCTACCATGATTACTAAGGCAATGTGACATTGTTTGGGTCCAAACTCCAAATCCTATCTAATTTTGGATATCAATCAACTTGTTAGCTTGTTTGATTACATCAACTTGTCAAAGATTTTGGAGACTAAGGGTTCATCGTTACCATGTGGCATTATTTTATTAAAATTGATAACATTTAAGTTACTTATTAAAACAAGGTTAATAGGACCCCCAATTTGCCTAAGATTGAACGTTACCTAGCTCAATTCCTATATTGAATAGTTTAAACTTTCTTATACTCTGCTTATAGTAGTTTTGTGTGTTTGTATATACATAATTATGTATGTATGTATTTATTTATTTAGGCTTTCAATTGGTTTAACTACCACAATTACTAATGCAATGTGGCATTGTTTGGGTCCAAATCCTATCTGATTCTGGATATCAATCAATTTGTTAGCTTGTTTGATTACATCAACTTGTCAAAGATTTAGGAGGAAATGGCATTATTTTATTAAAATTTGATGGTTTTTAGACCCCTTAAATAATTGATTTAACCTAAGTAATTAGCCAAGTTGTTACTTAGTCCAATTAAACAAGTCTAAGTTATCATAATATAAAAGATCATATCATGCAAAAAAACGGAAAATAAATAATACAAGATATGATCACCCAGGAAACCAAACGGGTAAAAACCTGGGGAGGATTTGACCTAGCTATCCTCAAGGTAAACTTGTATCCACTATCTTGAAAGAATCGAAGTTCATACAATAAGACTTACAAGCCCCCACGCTCGACTTCTTATTGCTACCAACCAGTAGAACTTACTGACACGATCACATGTAAGCTCCAAATCCACGGACTTCTTCTTTCTTGGATTCACCACCAGATACAAGCACACCCGCTTGTGTTTTCTTTAAGCTTCAATGGCAGCAACTGAATTGATCATCAAGGCATAGATAAATCTTCTCCTTGAAAACCCTAAGTTTGTGTAAAGGAAAGCTCCTCTAGATCTCACAAGAGATTTACACAAACCGCAAATATGAGCAACACTAAAACGTGGCTAGGGTTTGCCTTTATACTTAGGACAAATAAGAAACCCTAAAAACGTTTTAAAACAACTAGGGCTGAGTTGGACGAATATGCAGAAAAGAATTCTGCCCGAGTTTCGATCGATTGAGCCTGTCTTTCGATCAATCGAGCCAGGCTGAAAGGCACAATGCTTCTTGCTTTAACTCAATTCCAACTTTACATAAAATCACAACTTTGAGCTAGACTTAAACACTTCTAAACACATTATTTTGATCATGGTTTGCCAACAATACACATTCGAATTCTAAATACATAAAATCCTAAGCTTTAGAACCTAACAAAATTGATAACATTTAAGTTACTTATTAAAACAAGGTTAACAGGATCCCCAATTTGCCTAAAATTGAGCATTGCCTGGTTCAATTCTTATACTGATCAGTATAAACAGTTTTTTATTTAGCTTGAGCACTTTTATCCAAGTTTCTAAAAAAGTACCTATTTTACACTCTAAAAATCTATTTTATTTATTTTACTAACTCAGTTTACAATATACTCAACATCTCATTTCTTATTTTTACATACAACCCAATAAAATAATATAAACTACACAATCAAATAACATTAAAAATATATTTCTCTCTCTTCTCTCCCATCTCTCTCTTCTACCCAACTATAAAATATGATATTTTAGTTTTACCATCAAGCTACAATAATTCTTATATTTAAGAACCTACTTTTCATAGTTCCTAATTTTTTTTAGCAATAGCCACCCGGATAATTGTGGTTTTAAAGAATGTGTGGATCTAAAATAGCTATTTGGAGGTGTTTTACATCCCCAATGCTAATGCTAATGCTCTTGTGTGTGTTTGTCTACAATTATTTATGTATTTATTTATTTATCTATTTATAAACATGTAATTTAAAATCTACATATTTTATAAGCTAAGTACAATTATTGAATTAACACCTATAAGCTTAGTTGTACGTAGATCCTTAAAGACAACTGTGTATATAGGCTAGGTTAGATTAGCTTGCCCATCATAGTAGTATACAAGGGCTCTTAAACCATTCCTTAATTATTCATGAAAATCCAACTATTCTTTAATTATTCATGAAAATCCTAATTAAGGTTTATATTACATATCCTTTATATTCATAATTGAGTGATTATTCTCCATATGGTTCCATATAAAAGAAATTTTGAGAAATTTTCTAAGGGAATTTGTGTTGATGATCATATCATTTCATAACAACAAAAGATTTTTTTTTTTTCTCTTTTTGGACAAACGAAAGTATCCAGACATTTTTGAGTATCTGCAATTTTCAATGCAATTCCTCATCCCACATGCACCAGGTTATTATAGGGAAGAATCCCTTGAAAGTGTCCCAAGATGGTGGCAAAAAGTTTCATACTTAGGATCTCATGGATATTCATATTATAAGGCCTTAAGGAACTTCTTATATTTACATAAAACAGTATCTTCTTGCTTCTTTCTTGGTAATTAATTCATGCATGCATTAATTGAGATTTGAAACTATGGTATCAGCCACAAATCCATACTTATAGTAGACCAAAGTGGTATTAGGCCCAGAGGTCAGTAGTGAACAATAGCAACATTAGTATTGAGCTACAATTTTCCAACTCAACAAGATGCAACCTGTGATAAACTATATCTTTGAATTGTTCTTTAAATAAAACTGAAAAATGTCACCTTTTTGACAAAAACTAATGTATTGATAGAGAAAATGTGATGAATAAACGTTTTTTTTTTCTAGTTATTTTTATTTATACATATTGAATTCAATTTGCCTCTTAAACATGTACAATTTTGTACTTGGAAGTTTGAAATTCTTAGGGTACCGTACCTGCAGTGTTATATTAGTGTCATACCTGTGTCGATGTTCTATATGCCATATCATGTTATAATTTTTTTAAAATTGCTCGTGTCACTGTATCGTACTCGTATCCGTATTTGTGTCAGTGTCTATGTCCATGTATCCTCTTTCTTGAGTGAATATATAATGTGATTCCAACGATGATAAATATTAGACAATGCCTAAAAGGATGAAATTCAGTGTCATAACTTTATTCCACTTTTTAACAAGAAGATTGTGGCTAATTGTAGAAGGGCAAGCTTTCAATCCAGTGGTGTTGCCACACAACCCCTTATTTTTTCTCAATAGTTGTATAGGTGCCTCATGAAAAATTAAAAATTATACTAGAGGTAATTAGAAATTATTCAAGATTTGGAGTAATTCTTTGGTACACCCGGTGTACAGAGAATAGTACTCTCTCCTCTCATATTTATGGTGAGATCCACTCATTAAATGCATTGTGGGGTCTACTACGAATATGAGAAGCGGGAGCACAATTTCTTCGTGCTACAGGAATATGTAAGAATTTTCCTAGGATTTAATGCAAGTTTTCTAATCACGAAATAATTATAATCTCAGAGTTCAGACAAATTTAAAACACTAGGATTCTTTCTAGCTGGTGTACAAATTAAAAACACTAGCTAAGATTCACTAATAATAGTATATTCTTTTTTTTCTTTTTTTAACACAATGGGTCTTTTTTCAATTTGGTGGCCTTATACCATTAACTAAGTGCACTGTGATTGAGCTAACCTCGACAATCATTTATGGTATTTTGGTAGGGATGATTTTTGAGAGGATGGAAAAAAAGAAGTGGAAAATAGGAGAGAAGATGGGTGGGACTTGACTATTTTATCTCCGGGACCACCAAAACTTGACCTCCCAAAATCAGGTAGCCAGAAAATGAAAGTAAAAAGAAGAATGTGTGATTTTGATAAAATTGTCATTCCCCACCTACAAGCAAGTTTTTTGTAATTTTCTTCTTTTGATTTTTAAGTTTCTTGAATTTCACTTGGTTCTAGGTTTCTTTTTCCTCGATTATTTTTGTGCTCATCTAACTTTATCTCTTTTTCACTTTATTGTTTTTATATGTTTCTGTCTTTCTTGTTGTCGTTCTTTTTTTAATTTTATTTTATCATCTGTTTTGGTCTTTTGGATCCACTTTTCTATCATCTCAATTAAACAAATATAAGAGAAAACTACATTTTTCCTATCCTCTTACTTGTCTATGCCTTTTCCATTTTTCACCCTCTTATTTTTTCACCCTTCTATCCAAACGGATCCATTACATCAATCTCTATTTATTAGCTAGATTTTGGAAACTTTTTCATTCAAGCACCTTAAGAAATATGGGCTACATGTTCTTATGTATAAAACTTTTGTGAAGAGATATAGGAGGTTAATTATTATGGGCCACCTTTATAATTTTTGGTCCCATTAATAACTAATCATTATATATAAAGTACCCATAAATATATACAGTACATCCGAATTATTTGGGATGAAAATCTTTTATTTCAAAAGGTTTGTGATAGCAAATTTATACTTTATGACTTTGGTTGAGAGGGGTAGGGGATGGAAAAGATTTGAAGAATAGAATATAGGAAAGATTTATACTTTCCACCACGTGCTTGGTACGGAATATAGACAGAAAATAAATTATTATTAAGCTCTTAGTATATAAAAGTGAAAGGATAGAAAGATTGAGGGAAAACTTTGAAATTTTCTTTTCAATGTTATTATTTTTCCACCCTTTTTTTTTAATTTGAATTAAAAAATGATAGGTCTTGATGAAAAATTAGAATCACCTCTTTTCTTTTCTATCATATTTCATGCTAACAAATGAAAAATATCACTATCCTCTTCATTTCCTTTTTTCATTTTTCATCATCTCCCTATTCAGTTTCCACACTACCAAACACAACATACATGTGATTGTCAAAAAGGCACCAATTATATTGAATGCTTTTTTTTTTTTTTTTTTTTTTTCTCACATATGATTAGTTAGAGAAGACTCACAAGTCACAACCATTGCTCTAATCAGTGTCTCTTCTTCTGTCACTAACTACCATAATGCAATTTCATTGGAAGCCAAGAAGACTGGTCATTCAGTGTTTAAAAAGTATCCAATTATTATTCACTTTTTCCCCCTTCTTTTCTCCTTTCTTTTTTTTGACCGGCCTCCTCTTCTTTTCGCACAACTTTTCTTCTTTTATGTGCAAAATGTATTTATAATTGTATAGTGGTGATAACTGGACAACTGGACAAGATGTAGGTAGGTAGGGATAGGTTCATTTGTAAGTGGAGGGGTTGCTTACCATAAACTTTGAACTACTTTTCCGAGAACAGTTCAATACCATTTGCATGTGAAGTCTTGCTATCAGTATCATGGATAGTTGCTATGTCATTAGGCTTTTTACTCCTATGACTTCAAAAAATTCTGTAAGCAAGTTTAGCACTTGCATCAACTTTGAGCTCCTTTGAATTGAATCTGAAACCACAAAAAAACAAAAATATAAAAACCTTAAATTCAAAAAATAAAGTTGACAAGGTAGAATATGGAAAAAAAAAATATTTATGGTAATTCAAGTGGGAGGTTAATTTTATTTTTAAAAAAGTTTCTTAATGCACAAAGGATAAGCATAAAAATAATAAAGCTTATTTTGTTTGTGGTTTCATGAAGAATGCCCTATTGAACAACCATAATCATCAATTAATCAACCATTCCTTAATTATTCATGAAAATCCAACTATTCTTTAATTATTAATGAAAATATTAATTAAGGTTTTTATTACATATCCTTTATATTCATAATTGAGTGATTTTTCACCATAAGGTTCTATATAAAAGAAATTTGGAGAAATTTTCTAAGGGAGTTTGTGTTGTTGATCCTCAGAACATTTCATAACAACAAAAACTTTTTTTTTTCTCTCTTTTTGGACAAACGAAGGTATCTAGACATCTTTGAGTATATGCTATTCCCAATGCAGTCTCCCGTCCAATACGTACTAGGTTATTATAGGGAAGAATCCCTTAAGGGTAAGCCAAGATGATGGCAAAAAGTTTCAAACTTAGGATTTCATGGATATTCATATTATGACAACTTAAGGAACTTCTTATCTTTTTATCTTTTTTTTTTTATTATTTATATAAAATAAAAATTCTACTCTAGTATAATCTAAGTGTATATGTGTATAAAACCCTTTTCTAGAGATTTAAACTCCGGCCCTTACCTCTCACACCCGCAAGCATTTATACTTGTACAATGATTATCGTACCAAGGATGTGTTGTGGTACATAAGCATTTATTCTTGATTCTGTCTTGGTAATTAATTCATGCACTCATTAAATGAAATTTGAAACTATGGTATCACCCACAAATCCATATTTATAGAAGACCAAAGTGGTATTAGGCCCAGAGGTCAGTAGTGAACAATAGCAACATTAGTATTTAACTAAAATTTTCCAACTCGACAAGATTCAACCTGTGATAAACTATATCTTTGAACCGTACTTTGGATAAAACTAAAAAATGTCACCTTTTTGACAAAAACTAATGGATAGATAGAGAAAATGTGATGAATAAAGTTTTTTTTTTTTTTTGGGTGTAGTTATTTTTATTTATACATATATTGAATTCAATTTGCCTCTTAAATATGTACAATTTTGTATTTGGATGTTTGAAATTATTAGGGTGCAGTACTCTTGTGTCGTAACAATGTCCTATATGTTATATCATGTTATAATTTGGACACAACTTATTGTTTTGTTTTTTTATCTAGTTTGGACACAAAGTTTCTCTGACAATAAGAGAGGGGTCCTAGACTCTTTGCCTCTTAGGCAGCAGAAGTGAGAGTTCCTTCTTGTAAGGCTGTTAGCTTCCCTAGGGTAACTAGTTTACCGGTAGGGCTAGCGGGTTGTCTTTTCTTTTGGGGTTAGGGACACACAAGAGGAGGGATGGAGAACTTGATGGAGCATTGGCGTAATTTGTCTCTCAATGAAAGGGAGGGAGGCAAGCTAGCAGTGAAGAAGGATAGAGCCAACTAAAAGTTTACTCTCATGGCTAAATTTCTAACAAAACGTGTATTGAACACTGAGGCAATTGTGAGGACATTCAGCCCTTTGTGGCGAGCCAAAAATGGTTTTAAAGTTCGTGATGCAAGCGAACATATGATGTTATTTGTGTTTGATAATGCCGAAGAAGTGAACAAAAATTTGATGAGTGAACCCTGGAGTTTTGACAGGCATCTAGTGATCCTTCAACCATTAGAGAGCGCTACCTCGATGAATGCATTGAAGTTGGATTCAGTATTGTTATGGGTCTAGGTGCACCATATTCCAGTGGGCTATCTGAACAGAGGTGTGGCTGAGGATTTGTGCGAAGCAATAGGCGTGGTGGATAGAAGTGCAAAGGATACTGAAGTAGATCGTGGCAGTTTCTTCCAAATTCAGGTGCATGTTGATATGTCAGGGTCAAGTGTTATCAATGGAGGATGGCAAAGAGTGTTGGGTGTCATTCAAATATGAACGTCTTCCCAATATTTGTTATTGGTGTGGATGTCTAGATCACTCCAATAGGGACTGTGCAAGATGGATTGAAAGTGATGGAACATTAGATAGTAGGGAGAGTGAGTATGGTCCTTGGATTCAGGCAGCACCAACCCAAACAAGGAGGAAATCTGTGGTGGTGGTTCCTGGTTACTATGAGGCTAGGAAGAAGGATAGTCTTTAAGCCAACACTTCGGTGACTGAGATGCAAAAACCAGTGAGGAAAGAGTGCAGGGGGCAGACCAAACATGCCAACTCAGTGGCAGAGAGGGTAGCAGTAAACTCAAAAGAGGAAATTACAAAAGAAATTAACGTGCATGAGAATTCCAAACCTGAAACCGTAGAGGTGTTAACTAAGAATAATTGCGACATTTATGGAGAGAATAATAGTGGAAATTATGGAGTTATTTATGGACATAATGGGGACCCGTTGGAGGATCAGATTCTAGAGATTGATAGAGAATTGAATAGCATTGAAATCACTGAAAGAATTGAAAGGGGGGAGGCGGCATTAAACAAGGAGACACACGTGGACAACCCTAACGCTGAATCACCTAATAAGATCCCAGGAATTTTAGAAAAGGGTTTGGAGGCAGATGCTGGTCACGTGGCTGCTTTAAATCCCTTAACTGATGAACCAAGGAAAAAAATAAACCCGATACTCAGGGAAGGGCTTCTAGCCGTGAGGGAGAGCAAGGCCAAGCTAAAACTAGAACTTGGACTCTGGTAGCTCGCTTTGCTCAGAAAGGGGATGCTCAGGCGAAGGCAGAAACAACTGGTACTTCAAAACGCTTTTTCATGGAGATTGATGGTTGTGAATTACCAAACAAGAAGAGATTAGTTGATCATGTCAGTCAAAAAAAATTTTCAATGGTGAAGGCTTCTGGGCAGCCCCGCCAGAAGCAATGAATATTTTATGTTGGAACTGCCGAAGGCTTGGGAACCAATCGACAGAACAAGAGCTTGGGGATATTATCCGGGCACAAGATCCCTTAGTTGTGTTTTTAGCAGAAACATGGCTGGATAAGGCTAGGCTAGAAGATATTCGGGTCAAACTAAATTTTGGTGGTATGATTGAAGTGTGTAGAGATACGAGAGGAGGGCGGATAGTAATTTTCTGGAGAAAGGAAGTAGATTTTTCTCTAGGTACCTTCTCCCCAAATCACATTGATGGTGTTTTGAATAAGGGTAAGGAGGATGAATAGAGGTTCACGGGGTTCTATGGAGAATTTAAGACAAGTAATCACTATTTATCATGGGCTTGTCTAAGGAGACTAAAGGGTAGAAATTCAATCCCATGGCTTTGTGCAGGTGATTTTAATGAGATTGCATGAAGTCATGAGAAACTTGGAGGGAGGCAAAGACCAACTAGACAAATGGAAGAGTTTAGAGATGTTCTGGATGAGTGTGGATTTCGGGACCTTGGCTTTACGGGAGGAAAATTTGCATGGTGTAATGGACATCCAGATGGCTGTACAATTTGGGAGAGGTTGGATAGAGCGGTTGCTACGATGGAATGGCTAGATAAATTTCCTACAACTAAGGTAATTCATTTGGATGTGGTTCATCTGATCATAAACCTATTCTTATTTGTCTCAAGGGTATCCCAAAAATCCGACAAAAGCAGTGGCGTTTTAAGCATATGTGGCTAGAGGAAGAGGGTTGTAGAGATACAGTAGAAACAGCTTGGCTTTTCAATGCACCCGGTTAAGCTATAACTAGGGTGGAGGGGAAGATCAGTCATTGCCAAAAACAACTCAAGTGGTGGAGTTGGGTTGCAATTGGGAATATTACTAGACTATTGAAGGAAAAAAAAAAAAGAGTTGCTAAGAAAGGCAGAAGAGGAGGCAATAAGGGGGAGGTCTATAAACCGAGTGACAAGGTTGAAAAGAGAGATAAATGATTTGTTATCAAAAGAAGAGAAAATGTGGAAACAAAGATCTAGAGAATTGTGGCTGCATGAAGGAGATAAAAATACCCGGTATTTCCATAGTAGAGCTACTCACAGGTATCACCGAAACAAAATTGAGGAGCTGGAGAACCATTTGGGTGAGAGGTGTGTGGATGAGAATGGCATAGCAAATATTTTGGTGGATTTTTACCAAAATTTATTCACTTCATCCTCACCAAACCGGATTGAGGAAGCTTTAGAAGCAACACCATGGGTGGTAACGGAGGAGATAAATCATGAGCTTGTTGCTCCTTTTGGGAGAGCCAAGGTTGTCATTGCCTTAAATCAAATGGACCCCTTGAAATCTCCAGGACCTGATGGGATGCCTCCATTGCTTTTCTAGCAATTCTAGTCGGTTATTGGTGATGAAGTAGCTGATGCAGTTCTCACATGCCTCAATACAAGTTCAATCCCACCTTTAATAAACCGAACTTTTATCACTCTCATCCCAAAGGTTAAAAGCCCGATAAGAGTTTCTGAATATCGCCCAATTGCACTTTGTAATATTTTGTATAAGCTTATTTCTAAAGTTTTAGCAAATAAACTTAAGAAGATTTTACCTAGCATTATTTCAGAATCTCAAAGTGCCTTTCAATCTAGTGAAGCAATCACTGATAATATTATGGTTGCCTTTGAGACCCTACACCATATGAAAAACCAAAAATCCAAAAAAATGGGTTTTGTGGCCATGAAGTTAGATATGAGTAAGGCATATGACTGGGTAGAGTGGAGCTATTTAAGAAAGATTATGGAGAAATTGATTTTTTGTGAAAGGTGGGTGTCTCTTGTTCTAGAGTGTATTAGCACAGTATCCTAGTTGATTCTGGTGAATGGAGAGTCTAAGGGAGATATTAGGCCATCAAGGGGTTTAAGACAAGGAGATCCTTTGTCTCCATACCTTTTTTTGTTGTGTTCAGAAGGTTTGAATAGGATGTTGCAGCAGGCAACCACAAATGACAGAATAAGGGGATTCTCTTTATGTAAAAGGGGTCCAAAAATCTCACACTTATTTTTTGCAGATGACAGCCTATTATTTTGTAGAGCTTCTTTGGCAGATTTACAGGCAATCCAAGATATGCTGTCACTATATAAACAAGCTTTGGGTCAAAAGCTAAACTGGGAGAAGACAACCATCTTTTTTAGCAAGGCAGTGAGTGAAGACACAAAGGCCCAAATTTCGGATTTTTTACAAGTACTGGAGCTGAAAGAGTATGAGAAGTACCTTGGCTTGCCGGCGGTGGTGGGAAGGAATAGGAAAGCAAGTCTAAATTTCATCAAAGAAAGGGTGTGGAGCAAACTTCAAGGGTGGAAGGAAAAGCTATTGTCCCAAGCGGGTAGAGAGATTTTACTCAAAGCAGTGGTGCAAGTGATTCCTACATTCGCAATGGGTTGCTTCAAATTACCGGTGGGTCTGTGTCAAGAAATTGTGGCATTAATCCGGAAATTCTTTTGGGGACAAAAGGGTGAGCAGTGGAAAATTCATTGGAAAAGATGGGAGGTTCTTTGTCAGCCTAAATCAGAAGGAGGGTTAGGCTTCAAAGACTTGGAAAAATTCAATGATGCAATGTTGGCAAAAAAAGTGTAGAGACTATTGAAGGACCAATCCTCTCTTTTTTATCGGGTCTTTAAAGCGAAGTATTTTCCCAAGGGGTCCATTTTTAAAGCCTCAGCAGCCACTAGTTCTTATGCTTGGCAGAGTATCCTTAAGTCAAGAAAGGTGATTTTGATGGGTATGAGATGGAGAATAGGAGATGGGAAGAGTATAGATATATATGGAGAAAATTGGTTGCCAAGGAAGGGGTCTGCTAGGATCGTTTCTCCTCAGGTAGCAGCATTAAAAGGATCTCAAGTTGCTACACTAATAAATCCAAACACTCGGTCTTGGAATATTAATCTGCTCAACCGGCATTTTTTGAGTTTTGAGGTTACTAGAATAAAAGCAATTCCACTGAGCTGGACTGAATAGAAAGATCGCCTCATTTGACCTGACAATCATGATGGGGAGTATTCGGTTAAGGCGGGGTATCAAATGCTGTGTAAGGAAGCAAACTCCAGCGCTGCATCAAGCTCAGACTCGTCACACAGATCAACTTTCTGGAATCGCCTTTGGAAGCTTCACATTCCTAACAAAATCAAGTTTTTTCTTTGGAGGGTCTACTCTAATGCGCTGCCCACAAAGGATAATTTGAAGAAGAGAAAAATTCTTGAGAATGCGAGGTGCAGTGCCTGCCTTCTAGATCAGGAAACAACGTTCCATGCGTTGTGGAGTTGTGAGACACTTAAAGAAATTTGGAACCCCTGTTTCAGCTGGGTCTGAACAGTGTTCCCTCATCTTTAGGACATGCAAGAATTAATAAACCTAGTCGGACAGAGGGCAAAGGGACTGGAGCTATTTGGGGTGGTGGCTTGGTTTATCTAGACTCAAAGAAACAAGTTGAGGCTGAATGAGAAAGGGGTGCCGAGAGATAAGCTTTTTGAAACAGCTAGAAGGTACCTCTCGGATTTCCAATCAAAAATCCAAGAGACCAAGGTGTAGCAATGAAGGGAAAATACAAAATGGATACCTCCAGGGGTCGGAATGTATAAAGCAAATTATGATGGTGTCGTGTTCACCGAGTCAGAGGAAGCAGGGATAGGGGTTATAGTTAGAGATGGTAAGGGGGATGTGATTGCTGCCTTAGCTGAAAAAATACCTTACCCGGGTTCTGTGGAGGTGCTAGAAGCATTAGTTGCAAGAAGAGCAGCAAATTTGTTGTGGAATTAGGCTTATCGGTTGCTGAATTTGAAGGAGATTCTGAGGTAGTTTGGAGGGCTTTGAAGGCAGCGGACGGGGCTCATTCAGCCATGGGGGTGATTATCAAAGACATAATGTCTATTGTAGGTTCGCTTAGAACCTTTTCTTTCTCTCATACTAGGTGGCAGGATAATTGCGCAGCCCATGCTTTAACTAAGAAAGCAATTGTTTCTTTTCCTTTATTAGTCTGGATGGAGCATGTTTCAATAGAGTCATGTTGTTATTTATGATTTTCCAGCATCATAATAATAATACTCTGTTTTGACTCTCAAAAAAAAAAAAATGTTATAATTTTTTAAAAATTGCTCTTGTTGCAATATTGTATCCATACCTATATCCATATCCGTATCGGTGTTGGTGTCAGTGTCCGTGGATCCTCCCTTCTATCAATGAAACATTTTGAAGAATCATAAAACCATAAGTCAAATCATAGCAAACAAGCCCTTGAGTTCTAAAACGCAGGTTTAAAACTATAGTTGATGCCAAATGTAGCAGGCCGTAACAACAAAGCCCTTTAGATCTGCAACCACCATCAGTTTCTGCAGAATATTATGTTTATGAATCAAAAAGTGGGTAAATCAGCTTGATATCTTGCACATTTTTTTGGAAGCTGAGTGTCCTAGCAATTACAAACAACACTAGCAGTGACACGAGCATAACGAGTCTTTGTGGTACTGTTGGAATGCAGATGAGTCGATCTGGAAGGAAGGAATGCAGTCTGTGTTTCTGAGATTCTTACCTGATCATAACAGAACCGTGACTGGGCTGGCCCACGACATTGGATTCAGGCCCATTAGGTGGTTTAGTCTTTAATTAGGCAGTCATGGAATGGGCTTGATCCGTACATGTTTCAGTCACACCAGGCCCATTAGCATTTCTACCATCTCCAATCTAATGAAGGGCAAGTATTTCTACTATCTCCAATCTGATGTTGAATTTTTTATTTTTTATTTTTCTCATGTCACTGAACTTCAAAATCTTTCTCCATGGCTAATTAAGAAGAAAAAAATTTCTAATATTTTTCATTTTTTTCTAAAAGCAATATTATTCATTTTAGGGATACGATATTTTGTTTAGAATAAGAACTTGAAAACAAATGCGAATGGAAATTGAACATCTTCCACTTTCAAACAAGGTTTAAAAATGACAGTGCAAAATGGTCCAGTTGGGGAACGATTACATAGTGCAACCTTTGCTGTTAAAAATAATAATTGCCTGATATATACCGGAATGCTTGGTGCCAAAATGGGTTCTGCCCCATAAAAGTTATAAAACTCCTTAAAGGCATGAAATGGTTTAGAATTTTTTATAATTAAATTTTTAACATCAATCAATTTTTCTAGCTTTATTATTTCATTAAGTTGCATGTATCAAACACTTTTAGATGTTTATGCATCCGTGGAATTCTTGATACACAAAAACCTTTTTTTTTTTAATAATTAATGTTCAAGCCCTTTTATTATGAAAATTATCTATTAAGTTCAACCAAGAAGTGCCTATTAGTTGAGTTATAAAGCTCTTGGCATTTAATATGCTCTCAAATGACAATTCTTGTACATATACCTGTGTACATTATTATATTGTAAAATTGTTATTATATTGTAAAATTGTTATCTATAAATATAATAATAGATAAAACTAAGAGAAACTCAAATTAAAGTTCCAATTTTGCGTCATGTGTCCTAAATTATTTATTCTTAAAAAATTTTATTTCTTAATTTTAGAATCAAATGTGAGACCAGATCATATATATTCATCCAAGTGAGTTATTAAATACAAAAATCAAAGAGTCCAGAATAAATAAATCGTTAAAAAAAAAGTTTTTCACAATAATTAAAAAGAAATGGACAATTTACATTTCATACCTAATAATTTCCTTACAAATTTTTTTAAAGAGTTAATAAAATATACAAATAACTATCAATAGTATTTAAATTATGAGATGGGTTCAAGTTACACCTGATATAACTCTAAAGAGTTGCACATTTTTTAAACCATTAGATTTAAGTAAATCCAACGGTTAAAAAAAGACCCTCATTAATGCTAATATCCTAATTGATCTCATTTATTATCCCTTATTTAATACATTCCATACCTATCTCTAAACCAAAAAAAAAGTCTACGTCTCTCTCCTTCCTAATCACGTTTTTCTCTGCTCTCTCTTTCTCCTCCATTGCTTTTCTCCAACTCAATTCCATTGCCTTTCTCCTAATTCCAATCTCACCACCATGCTCCTTGCCTCATCAACGTGAACACTCTAGATCTTGTCTCATGATCATGAAGGTTGTTTTTCAACAAAGAAACCATGACAAACAAGTATTAGTTCCTTTAAAGAGAATGACTATTAATTAAAAATTTATAAAAAAATATTGTTCCCCACGTCTGTAAAGACCTATGAACAACCACATTGAAATTTTCTCACTTATTTTTTAAATTTTTAATTAATTAAGTATTAATGAATTGGCTATAGGATAATATCAGTAGTAAATATAAATAGTTGAAGTAGGGGTGTCAATTCGGGTTAGCGTGTCGGGTTCGTGTCGTGTCGAGGTAGGGGTATTCGACTAAATGGCTCAACCCTAACCCGACCCATTTAATAATCGTGTCATGATCCTTCAACCCTAACCTGACCTGTTAATAAAGCGGGTTGACCTGACCCAACCCATTTGACAAGCTTAGTAAACGAGTCATGTTGGGTTGACACGAATGTAACACAACCTATTTCAACCTGCATAATATTAAATCTAACATCCATCAAGAAATAATTTTTTTTATATCCCAAAAAGCAGTGCATACACTTTAAGTCTTTAACCCATATTAAAAATAATATAATTCAACAAAAATATAACATTCATCTAGAAATAAGTTCTTTACACTTCAAAAGAAGTGCATACACTTCAACCCAAATTCAAAATAACAAAAATAAAACAACATAATTCAACAAAAATATAATATCTTTGGAACTCGCCAAATGCTAAGTATCAATATTGAAAGAATTTGAGCAAACAGTAGACTAATCCTAACTACGACCACGATTATCATCCATAGATTCTTTGCTGATGTCCAAATTCATAACATCTTCCACAAACTCATCCAATTTCATTTGTGCAAGTTCTATGCCCCCCCCCCCCCAAAAAAAAAAAGTATTAGTAGGTTTAAAGTCTGTAAAGTTTCAATTTCCAATTATATCCCCTGTAAATTTTTGTAATTACTCACTTTTCTATTTAAATTTAAAATATATGTTGGATTTAAAAAGTATTTGACAAATCTAAAATAAAATAAATATTTATTTGTTATACGAGTTAAACGAGTTGTGTTAAGTAGGTCATTTCGGGTTAACACAAATAAATTGGCGTGTCAAACGTGTCTATTGCGGGTTAAGCGGGTTGACCCGCTTATGACACGTTTCTTATCGTGTCGCTTTCGGGTCGACCCATTTATGACCCAAACCCATTAAGGCCTAACCCTAACCCGAAAAAACACGTGTCGGGTTCGTGTCGTGTTCACGGGTTGGGTTGAACATTGACACCCCTAAGTTGAAGCACTAAGCAAAAGCCATATCTGTTTCAATTTGCTTAACCAAACAAAACCCACGAGCTTCGATAATATTTTGTTACCTTCAAATTTATTCTTGTGAAGCTAAATAAACTAGATGGCTTATGGGAACAAAATCTTTTAGAGAATATACGGATGCTTGAAAATAGCTTGGGATTCATAGTTCCCTTTCAACTGCTTAGATGGAAGAAGCTCCCAAAATATATATATATATATATATATATATATATTATATTTAGTGCCACTGATATTTGATATCCAATGCTTCCTAAACTCTTTTGGCCACTATAAAGTCGAATAATAAGCTCTTACTTTACGGAAAAATAAATAAATAAATAATGTAAGAAATATGATGTATGTTCAATAAAAATTTGTATTGAACAATATGTAAAAACATTTGCTCTTCAAATTTAAATCATCATATATAAACACAACTATCGCTTCTTTTAAAAATAATGGTTTACTACTCAATATTCATGTAATGCATTGAAAAGTTCAGCAAAATATGATTTTTCTTTCCATTTTACTTTTAATATTTAAATATAAAATTTGATAATTATGATATTTATTTATAGATATTTATATGATTATGTTTGTATATATTTATTATCAAATCATTTACTCTATTATTTAAATTAAATATGACTGACAATATTTTGATGGGGGATATAAACATAGGGTATAAATATTTAAGCTTTCAAAAACTTATATGTAAAAAGTAATGGAATACAACAAAAGAGTCAAAACTTTTGACTTTATATATATATATAGATAGATTATAGATTATACATGGATCATGAATTATGAATAAATATTAAGTTAACAAAAAAATAAAATATTTTATTTTGTCTTCATCATTATATTTCCTTATCTTTATTTTAACAAGCTAAGAGCATTCACATTTAGTATTGTATAGTTTCTTTATTATTTGTTTATATTGTCACTATTCACCCAAAGCAAGCCCAAATAGCAAAGGATCATCCTCACCTAATTCCTAATTCCGCCGCAGAAATTTAGAATATTTCAAAGAAATAATTGTATTGAATGTAACATATTCGATCACTTCAGGGATCAATAAAGAAAGATTTTTTGTAAAAACCAAAACTAACAGAAAAAAGTAGAGCTTCATTTGGCAATGAACTTGCGAGACATTACAATTTAATTACAACGACAAAGATTTGTAGGAGTAGCTCTTTTAAATTTGCCTGAAAGCGTTCTAGTGGAGCTTGCGTTGTAGCTCTTCTTGACCCATGCCCAACGATGCCCCTCGCTCATCAATGTCTTGAACCATTCTGTGTCCAACTTTTTAAAGTAAAATTTTTAACCAAAATTCATGAAGTTCAATAAATTCTTCCTATGTCATTATTGAAACTCATTGTTATTAATAAATTCTTAATCAACTTAGTATATATCTGAAGTGAGGCTCAAATCAATACACACTCATACAACACATATCCAATCAATATCCAATCAATCAGAGACATAACAGATAAATTTTCACAAATTTATGTGTAATATAATCTTTTTGATTTAGTTATATATGGTGTTCAGAATCCATTATGTTTGCATTCTAACGTTTGTGCTTTTTTTTAAAAAGAATCTTTGAAACACCGGCACTAAATTCGGTTCTACACTACAATAAGCTTCCCTGGTGGATATATAAAAAAAAAAAAAAATTTATTGCCTATCCTTTTGTCATAATTCGATGATATCACTTTATACATGAATATTAATTAATCGGTGTCCCATATGTGTATACTACTAGTACTAGTAGTCTAGTATCCACAAACATAGAGTTCTCATGTGCATGGTTATGTGGTGTATTTCTATCAACTTAATGAAACAGTAGGTAATATCAAACATGACCATTCTACCTGATTACAAGCCACAATCAATTATGCCAAGACATAGAATCGATGACCGAACAATTATTGGACTAGGGAAAATTCTAAGAGGCTTATGCCTGAATTGGTTAGCATTTTTGGTGTTTTCATAGCATCCAGGATTCAAATCAAGGTTTTGAATTCCGTTCCTGAGACCGTTCTAGATTAACAATTGGAGCAAAATATTTCGGTACTGGTGTGTTTCGGTGCACCATTTCGACATTACGCACCAAATATATACACACACATATACATAATTTATATACTTATAACTTTATATTTCACTATATCCAATTAACCAAAACAAAATATAAAATATGATATGGGAATAAAATGAGTCAAATGATGAATTTTGGACTTCATTGTTTTAAAAAATCTAACACAATCTGAAATAGGTCATAATTTAGAGACCCAAATAACCGAAATTTGTCCAAAACACCAAAATAACCTAGAACAAACCGGAATTTAGATTGAAATGGAACAAGGAGGTTAGTGCATCGGATTAAGCACCAAAACGGAATATTCAGACCGGAACAACATGAACGAAACAAAATTTAAAACATTGATTCAAATCCCCCCATATCTTATTTTAACTATCAAATTATACTCCTTCCGTCCCACTTTGTTTGTCCTGCTTGAAAAGTCAAACTTTTTAAGGGAACATCATTTATTATCTTGTCTACTTTTTAAAAATGTGTAAGTTTCCAAAAATACTCTTAAATAAATTTATAAAAAAATTGAATTAGTAAATTAATAGGGGTATAATAGGAACATTAGTAAATTAATGACTTTTATTTTTAGAAACAGGACAATATTTTGGGACATCTCAAAATGGAATAGAGGACAAACAAAGTGGAACGGAGGGAGTAAATAAATAAAATGCTAAGAGCCTTCTTCTTGAAGTAGAATTGTGCTTTGGTTCGCAACTTTGCATACTTCCCCTATTTTGCGGAAAACAACCAAAACACGATCAATTGCAATTATTTTATTTTTTTTGAATCTAGTATCTTATCTAATATTAGTGGAATTTCATGCGGGTGCAATAGCAATAAGGCTATGAATGGATTGAATATTCAGCTCCATTCAACATGCTCCATTAATTCTCGATTGATCGAGCTTGGCAGATTGTGACTTCCCTTTTCTACATTCAGCTCAAACTTGAAACTTGAAACCTACACCTTTGAGCATTGCCTAACACATAGATTAGACATGTTTTGTTCTTGGTTTGCCAAGACATACACAATATGATTCTAAACATTTCTTCTTAAATCTTTAGAAATTAACAATTATTTAGTGGTCCTAGAGCACAAAAAATGTGTGCTCTCCTCTCTCACATGATTAATGGTTTTTACCATGAATTTAATTAGTGAGACCAACTATCTTGTGAGAGGAGGTAGCACACATTTATTGTGCTTCTAGAACACTAAATAATTATTCTAATATATATATTTTTTTAGAGTTTCAACCTATGGCGTTAGTTTTTTATGATTGTACTCTTTTATCATCAGACCAAGACACCAATCAGTTTTCGGTGTAGGTGGGGATTGAACCCCCAAATCTTATATTTAACTATTAAAGACTTTAGCAGTTTAGCTAAATGGAATCCACAATTATCTAAAATTAGTATAAATTTGCACATGACAACTAGAATTGCATGCATCAAAGCATTGATGATCGATCAAACAAACCTTGATAATTTCTACTGGCTTGTCCACCGCGTTTTCTCAAAGAAACAATGGCAATTATGTGATTTGGGCATATGCTAAATTGGGTAAATAAATCATTTTATTTAATTTAATATGATGATGCGATTAATATTATAAATTTATTTAGGGTAAAATATCATTTTCGTCCCTAAACTTTCATAAAAGTTGGTTTTTTGTCTCTGAACTTTCAAAAGTTCATTTTTCGTCCCAAAACTTTACACAACTTATTATTTTTCATCCTTTCGTCTATGCCCGTTAGTTTATGTCCTATGTTGCCAAACAGAGTGATGATGTGATATCTGACTTGGACCAAATTATTTTATTTATAAAATTATGGACACACGACAAAGAGTTATTGGCACACATGGATTAAAATGAAATAAAAAAAAATAATAGTTCAGATTTTAATGTAAGAATTTATCAATATTTAAATTAAAAATTAAAAACACCAAAAATATCAAAATCCCGAATTTAAGCCAACTATTCATCTCTTCCAATCTCTCGCTGTCTACATTGATTCAAGCCCTATTCTATGGTAACCACCACCCACCCATGTCCTAATCAGTTTCATTTCAATCCATCCAAATGTTCATCCTTTTTTTCAATGAGGACAAGAACTAGAGAAACAAGAAGGAGAGCACTAGAGAAAGAAGAAGGAGATGATGACAACGACAACAAAGTAGTGGGTTTCTTAGAAACAAATAAACAGTGGCTTTTATGAATTACAAAGACTTTCATCCTTGTCCATAAAAATATGCCCTCACTTACACACCAGTCCATGCTACAAGAAGATCTAGTATTTTTCTCAAAAAAATAGAAGGAAAAAAAAACCCCTACCTCTATTCACACTGAACAAAATATAACACCCTAAATATCCAAAACTTAATCATACAAAAAAAGATTTTTGTATGAGTCCAGTGAAACCATAAATACCACAACATTTTTCATAATTGTCAAGCTAAGAGATGGTTAAACAAACATTATGGTAGTGATAGTACCATGTGAAGTTTTTTTACACTAATCACAAATTGTCCAAATTATTATTAGAGTAAAATATCATTTTCATCCCTAAACTTTCATAAAAGTTTTTTTTTTTGTCCATGAACTTTCAAAAGTTCATTTTTCGTCCCTAAACTTTACAAAACGTTTTAATTTTCATCCTTCCGTCTATGTCCATTAATTTATGTCCTAGATGGCCTAACGAAGTGATGATGTGATATCTGACTTGGATCAAATTATTTCATTTATAAAATTATGGACACACAACAAAGAGTTATTGGCACACATGGATTAAAATAAAATAAGAAATATAATAGGTCAAATTTTAATTTAAGGATTTATAAAGATTTAAAATAAAAATTTAAAACACCAAAAATATCAAAATCCATAATTTAAGCCAACTATTCATCTCCTCCAATCTCTTGCTATTGGTACTGATTCAAGCTTTATTCTCCAATAACCACCACCCACACATGTCCTCATCCATTGCATTTCAATCCATCCAAACATTCATCCTTTTTTGCAATGATGACAAGCACTAGAGAAACAAGAAAGAGAGCATTGGAGAAAGAAGAAGGAGATGATTACAATGACAACAAAGCTTTCATCCTTGTCCATAAAAATCTGCCCTCACTTGCACACCAGTCCACGCTACAAGAAGATCTAGTATTTTTCTCAAAAAAATAGAAGACGAAGAAAAAAAAAAAAAAAAAGAACGCTTCTTCTATTCATGCCTAACAATATATAACACCCTAAAGATCCAAAACTTAATCATACAAATAAAGATTTTTGTATGTGTCCAGTGAAACCATAAATACCACAACCTTTCTCATAATTGTCAAACTAAGAGATGGTTAAATGAACATGATGTCCATGATAGTACCATGTGAAGTTTTTTTACACTAAACACAATTTGTCTAAATTATTATTAGGGTAAAATATTATTTTGGTTCCCAAACTTTCATAAAAGTTTGTTTTTTGTCCCTGGACTTTCAAAAGATCATTTTTCGTCCCTAAACTTTACAAAACGTTTTAATTTTCATCCTTCCGTCTACGTCTGTTAGTTTATGTCCTATGTGGCCTAATAGAGTGATGATGTGATATCTGACTTGGAAAAAATTATTTTATTTATAAAATTATGGACACACAACAAAGAGCTATTGGCACACATGGATTAAAATAAAATAAAAAATATTGTAGGTCAAATTTTAATGTAAGAATTTATCGAGATTTAAAATAAAAATTCAAAACACCAAAAATATCAACATCCCTAATTTAAGCCGACTATTCACCTCATCCAATATCTCGCTGTCGGCGCTGAGTCAAGCTCTATTCTCCGGTAACCACCACCCACCCTTGTCCTCATCGGTTTCATTTCAATCCATCCAAACATTCGTCCTTTTTTGTAATGATGACAAGCACTAGAGAAACAAGAAGGAAAGCATTGGAGAAAGAAGAAGGAGATGATGACAATGACAACAAAGTAGTGGGTTTCTTAGCAACCAATAAACAGTGGCTTTTACGAATTACAAAGACTTTCATCCTTGTCCATAAAAATCTGCCCTCACTTGCACACCAATCCATGCTACAAGAAGATCTAGTATTTTTCTCAAAAAAATAGAAGGTAAAAAAAAAAAAAAAAAAAAATCCCATCTTCTATTCATGCCTAACAATATATAACACCCTAAAGATCAAAAACTTAATCATACAAAAAAAGATTTTTGTATGTGTCCAGTGAAACCATAAATACCACAACATTTTTCATAATTGTCAAACTAAGAGATGGTTAAATAAACATGATGTCCGTGATAGTACCATGTGAAGTTTTTTTATACTAATCACAATTTGTCTAAATTATTATTAGGGTAAAATATTATTTTCGTCCCCAAACTTTCAAAAAAGTTTGTTTTTTGTCCCTGAACTTTCAAAGGATCATTTTTCGTCCCTAAACTTTACAAAACGTTTTAATTTTCATCCTTCCATCTACATCTGTCAATTTATGTCCTATGTGGCCTAATAGAGTGATGATGTGATATCTAACTTGGACCAAATTATTTTATTTATAAAATTATGGAAACATGACAAAGAGTTATTGGCACACATGGATTAAAATAAAATAAAAAATATAGTTGGTCAGATTTTAATGTAAGAATTTATCAAGATTTAAAATAAAAATTCAAAACACCAAAAATATCAGAATCCTGAATTTAAGCCGACTATTCATCTTGTCCAATATCTCGTTGTCGGCACTGATTCAAGCTTTATTCTCCAGTAACCACCACCCACCCTTGCCCTCATCAGTTTCATTTCAATCCATCCAAACGTTCATCTTTTTTTGCAATGATAACAAGCACTAGAGAAACAAGAAGGAAAGCACTAGAGAAACAAGAAGGAGATGATGACAATGACAACAAAGTAGTGGGTTTCTTAGCAACCAATAAACAGTGGCTTTTACGAATTACAAAGACTTTCATCCTTGCCCATAAAAATCTGCCCTCACTTGCACACCAATCCATGCTACAAGAAGATCTATTATTTTTCGGAAAAAAAAAAAAAAAAAAAAAAAAAAAAAAAAAAAAAAAAAAAAAAAAAACCCTTCTTTTGTTAACGCCTCACAATAGATAACACCCTAAAGATCAGAAACTTAATCATACAAAAAAAGATTTTTGTATGTGTCTAGTGAAACCATAAATACCACAACATTTTTCATACTTGTCAAACTAAGAGATGGTTAAATAAACTTGATGTCCGTGATAGTACCATGTGAAGTTTTTTTACACTAATCACAATTTGTCTAAATTATTATTAGGGTAAGATATTATTTTCATCCCCAAACTTTCATAAAAGTTTGTTTTTTGTCCCCGAACTTTCAAAAGTTCATTTTTCATCTCTAAACTTTACAAAAAATTTTAATTTTCATCCTTTCATCTATGTCCATTAGTTTATGTCCTATGTGGCCTAACAGAGTGATGATGTGATATCTGACTTGGGCCAAATTATTTTATTTTTAAAATTATGGACACATGACAAAGAGTTATTGGCACACATGGATTAAAATAAATAAAAAATATAATAGGACAGATTTTAATGTAAGAATTTATCAAGATTTAAAATAAAAATTCAAAACATGCACCAAAAATATCAAAATCCCTAATTTTAGCCAAGTATTCATCTCGTCCAATATCTCAATGTCGGCACTGATTCAAGCTCTATTCTCCGGTAACCACCACCCACCCTTGTCCTCATTAGTTTCATTTCAATCCATCCAAACGTTCATCCTTTTTTGCAATGGTGACAAGCACTAGAGAAACAAGAAGTAAAGCACTAGAGAAAGAAGAAGGAGATGATGACAATGACAACAAAGTAGTGGGTTTCTTTGCAACCAATAAATAGTGGCTTTTACGAATTACAAAGTCTTTCATCCTTGTCCATAAAAATCTGCCCTTACTTGCACACCAGTCCACGATACAAGAAGATCTAGTATTTTTCTCAAAAAAATAGAAGGGGGGAAAAAAAACCTTCTTCTGTTCACACTTAACAATATATAACACCCTAAAGATCCACAATTTAATCATACAAAAAAAACCATCAAAACATTGAAGAATGAGTAAAAGATCTGGGAAGTTTTGGTTGAACATCATTAGAGATGGACAACTTGAACTATTTCTTTTTTTCTCTCTTCCTTTTAATTGGTGTTTTAAGTTTTTATTTTAAACCCTAATAAATTCTTAACTTAAATACGAGCTGGAATTTATTTTTTATTGTTTTAAAATGCCTCATTCGTTTGAAAGGATGCCATATCACAAAATATTTAATCCATGTGTGCCAGTAACTCTTTGCCATATGTCTATAATTTTATAAATAAAAGTATTTGGTCCAAGTTAGATATCACGTCATCATTCTGTTTGCCACATAGGACATTAATTAACGGTCATAGACGGAAGGATGAAAAGTAAAACGTTTTGTAAAGTTTAGGGATGAAAAACAAACTTTTAAAAGTTCAAGGATGAGAAAAAAACCTTCTATAAAAGTTTAGGGACGAAAATGATATTTTACCCATTTATTTATTAACCACAAGAGAGATAAGAATACAAAAACAAAGCATAAGTGACGTCTGCCATGGTAATTTGCCCCCAAAAAAGGAAAAACTAGTAAAAGAGACCAAGTGAGGATCTGAAATTGGGTTTCAGAATGTCAAAGAAAATACTCCAAGAATTCACCATTGCAAATAGGCACCAGGTACGGGAACGAGGATTAATTGAGCTCAGCAAACTTATTGAACATTTATTATGAGATTGAATTTTGTTATAGGAAAATATTTATAGCTCTACAGGAAATGGTTTTGTTGGGCTAATTGAAGTCAACAAATTCTACCGCCTAATGCGCTGCATATAAACCAATTGCAATTACAATATTTACTTATAACTTCTTATGTTACACACACAAAATTTGACCTCCTAATGCACTACAACAAGCCTGTCATTGCGCAATTAGTGTGTCCCCTAATGCAAGAACCAAGTCGGTGCTTTATTTTTTATACGTGAAATGATGCCTCTATTAATGCACTGGAAGTTAAGTCAAGTCTCCTTCACCCCCAAATGCACGGTCAGTTAGTCTTTCTCCTGTTCTTCACTAATATAAATTACAAGACCAAGAAAGTCCTCCCCCAAAATACACGGCCAATTAGTCATATGCCCCTAAAGGCCAATTTGTCAAGAAAACAATTGAGAGGACACCAAACATCATACAATAACCTATTATTGACAAATGACAAGTAGAGGGACGAATTAAAGCAATGGAAATGACCCATGAGTGCCAATCATGCTTGAGAAGGTGCCAGTTAGTCCTTCTCCACTAATATAAATTACAAGACCAAGAAAGTCCTCCCCCAAAATACACGGCCAATTAGTCATATGCCCCTAAAGGCCAATTTGTCAAGAAAACATAGTCTACTCTAGCCAATCATGCTTGAGAAAATAAAATCAAAAGCTTACAACAGATCATTAGTGCCTTTTCCACAGTCACACGTATTTTGTGTTTTGGTCATTATGAAAAGACGAGTGTTACGTCCACAACATTTTCATAACAAATTATAAGGGGTAAGTTGTTATTGGTTCTAATTTGAATCCACAACTTAAATTATTTTTTTGTCCACCTATAACAATCAATAACAACCTACCACTTAGGATTTGTTGTGAAAGTGTTAATGAAAATATTGTAAACATAGCATTTCTCATATGAAAATGGTGGTTTGAAAATAGAGAGGAAAATGTGATTATTTACTTCTGGGTAAAAGTCCCTAAATTTTATCAAATTTTCTTTTTTGGTCCTTAAACTTTAAAAAGTTTTTTTTTTTTTTATTCTAAAATTTTGTAAATAATGTTTTCAGTAGTTTATAAACCAAAATAGGGATGAAAAAAATAATTTTTTTAATAATTTAGAGAAGAAAAACAAGCTTTTGGTAAATATTTTTCAGGATATGTTGGAGACAAAGTTCAATATAGTAATACACTATTATTAATATTATTATTTAAAGAATGATCTAACTATCTTTTACTTACAAAATCATTACTCAACTCACTCAAAAAAGAAAAAAGAAAAAAGAAAAAAACAAAAACAAACCAAAATCATTACTCTCATAGACAATGTTTTTCAAACTCTAGAAGATCTAACTCATCTTATTTGTTCCTTTTTTATTTTATTTTTTAATTTTTTTAATTTACAATGGGGGGCATTTCAACTCTGGATGTCTTGGAAACACCTGCAAGTATTAATACATCTTATTTGAATGAATTTGTAATTATCAATATTGAAACTCTAGGTGCCTGTAATGATTGATCTGCTATGTCAATAAAATATCAAGTCTGTTGGCATATATAAGAATATGCTGATGCAGTTTATAAAAGTTCTTTTTGGGGCACAATAAAAGTTTACAACTATTTTAAATCAATCTACCACCTCACATATGGGTCTTTAAAATTTTTTTTGAATTGCAGATTGTGGTGAACAGGTGGTAGGATAATTTGAAATGTTGTGAAACTAAAGTAATTTTTTTGTTGGCTCCCTAACATTATTGACTCCATAAGTCTTGAGGTATTGAATGAAAATGCTTCCAAATGTAGCTAATAAAGAGAGAGACTCATGTAAATGATGACGACCTTAAGGTGTATACATGAATCGTAATTAATCTGTGTCCCGTATGTGTATACTACTAGTACTAGTTGTCTCCTTCTCCCTTCTGTGTGTGTGTGTGTTAAAATGCTTTGTATTCTAAAAAAAACAAAGTGGATTGATCCCACATCAAAAAATGAGTGTGAATTAAAGAGGTTTAAAGTCTGTACTGTGTAAAACCCTTTTGGATATACACCACTATCAATTTTTTTAAAATACTTAGTATTCTAAAATAAAAAATAAAATAAAATAAAAAACTAGTACTAGTTGTCTAGTATCCGCAAACATAGAGTTCTCATGTGCATGGTTATGTCATGTATTTCTATCAACAAAGTGAATGTTGATAATGCTGAGGCCTTAATTCGCATACTTCCCTTATTTTGTGGAAAACAATCAAAACATGATTAAGTGCAATTATGTTATTTTATTCTGAATCTAATATCATATCTAATATTAGTGGAATTTTGTGCAGGGGCAATAGCAATAAGGTTATGAATGGATTGAATATTCAACTCCATTTAACACGCTCCACTGGCTCTTTCTTACACTTCAACTAACTCCTCAATTGTCTATGGAGAATTTGTAGACTTATCTTATTACTTAACTAACTCCTCAATTAAGTTATGGAGAATTTGTAGTCTTATCTTATTTCCACGGTTCAACAATTATAATCAATCTTCCAATTAATGTTGACCTTAGTCCTGAATTTTCAATTTTACACTACGTTTATTTCGATGTAAATATTTCTTGAATGTATTTTCACTATTTTCAGGTATAATAATAATTATAATGAACTTTCAGTTACCTATATTATATTTTGTGAAATTCATAGTAGATTTTTTTTTTTTTTTTTTTTTTTTTGCGGATTTGTTGTACTATGAATTTGAGTTATTTATGTTAAATTTTGTGAGATTATTGTTTGTAAAATGTTGGAATGGTGAATTTTTTTTTTCATGGATTTTTTTATTTATTTCAACATGAAAATATGATTTTTTTTTTTTTTTTTAAGTTCCATACAAACAAAACATTTGAAAAAATATATTTTTTAAGGCATTTTCAAATATGTAATTAAATCACTAGAAAAAAGAAATTTGTTTCCTTGAAAATATTTTATTTCAAAAAAATTTTACTTTGAAATAAATTTCAATCTCAATAACAAATTATGATGCTTGAACAAGTCAGTCCTTCTCATTTCCCACTAATGCAGCATGACCCATTTAGTCATTCCCCAGAACACACGGCTAGTTATTTCCACCCTGATGGTTAGTTAGTCAACAAATTAAACAATTGAAAGCACATCAACATAAATAAGAAAGTAAAAAGGTAGAACAATTAAGTCAATTTTGCCTAGCCTTGCACTTCTTTTACTCTTCTCTTTTTCTTCACCTCTTCTATTTAGTTTCTTTTTCTCTAATTTTTTAAGTGACCGAGGAAAAAATGCAAAAAGAAGTAAAGAACACCTTTTGGATTTGGATTAGTTTTAAGCAGATCTGTTGTTATATTAATTTTCTATTTTTGATCCATGAGATTTAAGAATTATACAATTTGACCCTTATATCTCAATTCTATTAACTATAATTGACAGAAAATAAACATATGTGTTGTGTAAATAGCCATTAGGGGAAGAATCAACTGGCCGTGTATTTGAGGGAAGGACTGACTTGATTGGTCATACATTAGTGGGGAAGGACTAAATTGGCCGTGTATTTGGGTAAAGGAGACTTGACTCAGACTTGGTCATACATTAGTGGGGAAGGACTAAATTGGCCGTGTATTTGGGTAAAGGAGACTAGACTCAGACTTGGTCATGCCTTAGAGAGGACTAAATTGGCAGTGGTCTAAGAAATGGAAAGCAAGAATTATGCGCTACATCATTATTATGAGCTCTTTATTGAACTAACTGGCCGTGTCCTAATGTTCTAAAGCCATTGTCTAAAACTGTTAGACAAGAGAGTCATGATTATTAAACTCTTGGAGGGTCTATATTGTAATCATTGTACTCCAACTTATTCACCGCGGAGAGATTTTTACGCTGAGCTCTTCTGTTTTTCTCTTCGATAACACATCGCTATGTTATCTTGTATTTGCATCTCTTCCATTACTCCTTGTGTTTTATACTTAGTTGTTAATTATGTGTGCCCATGCACTAGGTAATACTCCCCATTAATTGCACATTAATATACTTCTATCCCGCATCTATTTGAGTAGACTAAAAGCAATTAAGCCATAATTTTAGAATTGGGAGTCTAAACTTGCTCTAGTATTTTTACTATCGAGCTTTCACACATTATACATTAATGACAAAAATAAGT
Organism: Quercus alba; assembly: GCA_036321655.1. Taxonomy (NCBI): domain Eukaryota; kingdom Viridiplantae; phylum Streptophyta; class Magnoliopsida; order Fagales; family Fagaceae; genus Quercus; species Quercus alba. The sequence goes on from CM070300.1 coordinate 18,001,223, forward strand.
GATTAAGTCGTTAACAAATACAAAACTAGAGCTCATAAAGTAATCTTTCTCTTTTTTTTTTTCTTTTTTTTTTATTTATTTATTGTTTCTTTTCATTATTTCATTCTCCTCCTCTTTAACTGAGCTCAAACCCTCCTAAAAAAAATCGCTCACTTAGTTCTCTTATCTTCTTTCCATATAGCCCTTAAAGTTGGATAAAGGATATTTTGTATCCTGCATATGTAATCACCTTCTCATAGAGGGTTAAACCCAATAAGAGTGATATCCACTCCTATATGATGAGAAGGTGGTTACATTTGTTAGATACATTGCATACTCTCTCCTCAAGTAGTGTCAAAATTTCACACATTATACATTAATGACAAAAATAAGGGATTAAGTCGTTAACAAATACAAAACTAGAGCTCATAAAGTAATCTTTCTCTTTTTTTTTTTTCTTTTTTTTTTATTTATTTATTGTTTCTTTTCATTATTTCATTCTCCTCCTCTTTAACTGAGCTCAAACCCTCCTAAAAAAAATCGCTCACTTAGTTCTCTTATCTTCTTTCCATATAGTCCTTAAAGTTGGATAAAGGATATTTTGTATCCTGCATATGTAATCACCTTCTCATAGAGGGTTAAACCCAATAAGAGTGATATCCACTCCTATATGATGAGAAGGTGGTTACATTTGTTAGATACATTGCATACTCTCTCCTCAAGTAGTGTCAAAATTTCACACATTATACATTAATGACAAAAATAAGGGATTAAGTCGTTAACAAATACAAAACTAGAGCTCATAAAGTAATCTTTCTCTCTTTTTTTTTTCTTTTTTTTTATTTATTTATTTATTGTTTCTTTTCATTATTTCATTCTCCTCCTCTTTAACTGAGCTCAAACCCTCCTAAAAAAAATCGCTCACTTAGTTCTCTTATCTTCTTTCCATATAGTCCTTAAAGTTGGATAAAGGATATTTTGTATCCTGCATATGTAATCACCTTCTCATAGAGGGTTAAACCCAATAAGAGTGATATCCACTCCTATATGATGAGAAGGTGGTTACATTTGTTAGATACATTGCATACTCTCTCCTCAAGTAGTGTCAAAACCCATATTTTGATCAACAACAAAAATTTGGTCCGATGGATGAGTGTCCTAGAGCATTGATTAAGGTTGAATTTTATAATGTAATCAATTAATTTTTTATAAAGAGTTAAGCGATTTTGGATTTAGATTTTAGTAATCATTTCTTTTGGAGGGGGGGGGGGGGGGCAGTTTGGGGGTGGGATGTTAGATTTTAGTATTTTACCATCAAGAGTGTTACATTTGCTTCTTCTTTTTTTCTTTTTTTTTAATACAAGATACAATTTCTACTCTAGCATAATCTAAGTGTATAATGTGTGTGAAACTTCCTTCTGGAGACTTAAACCCGAGCCCTTACCCTCATACCTCACAAGCACTTATACTTGTGGAGTGACTATCGTACCAAGGGTGTACGGTGGTACATTTACCTTGTTAAAAGGTTGAAAGTCTTGAATATTAGAATTTAAATATTTAGCACTTTTTTTTTTCCTTTTAAAAGAATTTTTAATTATTTTTCTTTTGAAAAAAATTCAACTTATAAAATTTTGTTAGGCCACCTTCCGAACAAAACTAGGAAGATGTCTTTGGCAAGAAAAAACAAGAACTAAAATGTTTTATCATTCATGAAAGAAATATAGTAAAATTAAAAACTAAATTAATAAATGAAAAATAAAGATAATATCTATTTAGTATTAACAAAATATAAAAATAAATAGATAAAAATATAAATAATCGTATCTTTATACATTTCAATTCAATCGTTCATGATATATTAAAAGAAACTCAAAATACTTTTTAATTATGATAATATTATATGATAAATTTTTTACTAAATTTTTAAACAACTTCACGATTGATGCACGGACAGTTAGTCCTTCTCCACCAATATACATTACAAGACCAAGAAAGTCCTCTCCAAAAATACACGGCCAATTAGTCATATGCCCCTAAAGGCCAATTTGTCAAGAAAACAATTGAGAGCACACCAAACATCATAAAATAACCTATTATTGACAAATGACAAGTAGAGGGACGAATTAAAGCAATGGAAATGATCCATGAGTCTACTCTTGCCAATCATGCTTGAGAAAATAAAATCAAAAGCATCCAACAGCTCATTCGTACCTTTTCGACAATCACAAGTATTTTGTGTTTATGTCGGCATGAAAAAAAGAGTGCTACGTCCACAACATTTTTACAACACTTTCATAACAAATCATAAATAGTATTGATAAGATGTTATTGGTTCTAATTTGAATCCACAACTTAAATTACTTTTTTACCACCCATAACAATCAATAACAGCCTACCACTTAGAATTTGTTGTGAAAGTATTGTGAAAATGTTGTGGATATAATATTTCAAATATGAAAATGGTGGTTAGAAAATAAAAAGGAAAATGTTATTATTTATTGCTAGGTAAAATACTATTTTAGCCCCTAAACTTTAAAAAGGTTTATTTTATTTTATTTTTTTCATTCTTAAACTTTGTAAATAATTTTTTCAATAGTTTATAAACAAAAATAGGGAAGAAAAAATAATTTTTTTTAATAGTTTAGGGATAAAAAAAAACTTTTGGTAAATATTTTTCAATATATGTTGGAGACAGTTCAATACAGTAATACACTATTATTATTATTATTATTATTATTATTATTATTATTATTATTATTTAAGGATTGATTTGACTATCTTTTACTTACAAAATCATTAATCAACTCTCTCAAAAAAGAAAATCATTACTCTCGTAGACAACGGTTTTCGAACTCTGGTCCGCCACTGTCAATTTCCTTCCACGTTGAACATGGAAAATTAAGCAATAATAGGCTAGGACATTTAAGTCAAATCAAGTTTCTGTTCACTTCAATTTCCTCGAAAGTGAAATGATTCTTTCCTCTAATGCATGACCAATTAGAAAAATTGATGATATTGATTGGAGTGTCAAAATCAAAATCTCGTTTACAAAAACTTCTCATTTGATGTACAAAATCAAAGAAAATGTTAAAATAAAAGAGACCGGTAAATATCATCTTCAATTTTATTGCAAAACTTATCTATATATATATATATATATAAAACCGAAACTTTTGAAGCTCCCATAATTTTCCACGTCAGTACAACATTAAAAAAAATAATAATAAAACATAAAACAATAAAACCAAAACAAAAAAAAAAAAAAAAAAAAAAAAAAAAAAAAAAAAAACCGAAACCTATGAAAACCACTATAAACCTCTCTTTTCGCAAGCGCCTCTCCTTTTCTCTCTTTCAGTCACTCGCTCTCTTCATCCATCAGCAAAAGGGTCTGCTTTTCTCTCTCTCAGTCGCTCTCTCTCTCCATCCATCAGCAAAAGGGTCTGCCCCCAAACCTCGCTCGGTCTCTTCATCCATCGGCAAAAGGGTCTGCCTCCAAACCAAACAAAGTAAGTTTTTGTTTTTTCCATTAGCAAATTGCTTTTCTTTTTGTGTGTTGTTGATTTTGGTTGGTGGGTACTTATACAATATCAATCATCAACGTTTACGTGTTTTATTTATCTTGCAAACATAATTCAGTATGTAACCGGGCAATTCAGGCTGATGAGGCTGATACAGAATAGATTAACATGTACTGTGGCCACACTAAGATAATCAAATTGAATATATGTTTTTGTGTGGAAACTGAGCTATTGATCAATTTGAATTGTTTTTGTGTGGAAACTGAGATATGGGTTTGAATTTGTTTAGTGGAAACTGAGCGAGGTAGAGTTATCAGCTTGCTTCCTTTGTTTTTGTGTGGAAACTGAGTTATGATTTATTTTTTACCCCAGCCTATTTTGTATTCTAGAGTTAATTGAATTGTAGTTTTTTGCAAACACTTAGATAATCAATTTGAATATATGTTTTTAAATATAATGAATGCATTGAATATTTAGTGGAAGACATGAAATAAATGAAATAGAAAAATAACAACATGCTACTAGAGAATCGATGTTGAACTCCAATAGCTAATGTCACATCATTTGGAAAAAATTGGTAGCTTTCCCGTGCATCGCACAGGTTAGCGACTAGTTTTTAATAATATTTATGATTGAAAAAGTTTGTTCCATATTTGTAGTGGAAACTGAAAGTGCAGTACAACCACTAATATGTTATTGATTTTCTATTCCCTCGTAGCCATTGGCATGATTAAAAAATATTTAACAATTCTTTCGATAAGTCTCCAATTACATTAGGCTCATAATGGTGAAGTTCCAATTTTTAACACCAATTTTTCATGATTTGAAAATTCTTACGAATAAATCTTGTTTACTAATAAACAAATTTCACAGCCTAATTTCGCCACCACCTTCACCAAATCGATCTGGCTCTGTTTCTCTAAGCAAAGATGGACCCAATCCAAAGATCTAGGAAGAACAACCATCTCCCAAACCCATCCCATCCCTTGGTAGTCTCTATCTTTACTCGCAACAAATCACAAATCCACCGAAAATGATGATGATGACGCTGACCTCAAAAGTGTTTTACCGAGAGGATAGAGCTTGTTAATTAATCTAGCATGAGTCTACGAGGAAATCAAAACATACAAATCAAGAAATAATCACACAGGGATAACATTTCTCAACTTCTTTACCTAAAAAATTCTTAATTTAATTCAAACCCAAAAAAGAGAGAAGAAAAAAAAAGGGTAACCACAGGGAAAACATTTCTTGTTAAAGATGAAAATGAAATTCTATTTGTCTGTCTCCGTTACTGTCTCAAGTTGTCCTCTCCTAATGCACGGGAAGTTGGTCACGACCAATTAGTCTTTCTCTTTAATGCTTGACCAAGCCTCCTTCACCCAAATAACTACACACACAAAAAATAAAATAAAATAAAATATTCATCACATTTTCTCTATCAAACCACTAGTTTTTGTGAAAAATGTGACATTTTTCAGTTTTATCAAAAGTAGATTTCAGAGATACAGTTATCACAGGTTGCTTATTGTGGAGTTGGAAAATTTTAGCTCATTACCAATGTTGCTATTGTTCACTACTGACCACTAGGCCTAATACCACTTTGGTCTATAAATACGGAGCCGCGGGTGAAACCATAGTTTCAAATCGCTTTTAATGCTTGCATGAATTAATTACCAAGCCCAAAAAAAGAAGCAAGAAGATATTATTTTATGTAAAGACAAGAAATTTCTTAGAGCTATATAATATCCATGAGATCTTGAGTACGAAACTTTATGTCATAATTTTGGGACCAACCTTAAGGAATTATTTCCTATAATAATCTAGTGTGTGTGGGACAGACTGCATATACCCACAGGAATAATCAGATACCAGTAGATGTCTAGACACCCTTATTTGTCCAAAAAAAAAAGTCTTTTGTAGTTATGAAATGTTACAAAGATCAACAACACAAACTCCCTTAGAAATTTCTCCAAATTTCTTTTATATAGAACCTTATGGAGAATAAGCACTCAATTATGAATATAAAGGATATAAACCCTAATAAGGATTTCCATGAATAATTAAAGAATAGATGGATTTTCATGAATAATTAAGGAATGGATTAAGCCTTAACAGCCCTAGTTTACAACTATGATGGGAAAGCTAATCTAACCTAGCCTATATACCCATACATAGGATGTCTTTAAAATATATTCTATGATTGAGTATATGTTGATTTTGTCAGTAGCAAGGTATTGTGAAAACTTTTTGATACAGTTGATTAATAAATGATTATGGTTGTTCAATAGACATTCTTAATGAAATCACAAACAAAATAAGCTTTAATATTTTCATGCTTGTCCTCGTTCATGCATTAAGCAACATTTTAAAAATAAAACTACCTCCTACTTGTATTACCACAATTTTTTTTTTTTCCAAATTCTTCTTTTGTCAACTTAAATTTTTGAATTTAAAATTTTCGTATTTTTCTTTTTTGTGGTTTCATATTCAATAAAAACTAAAAAGAATCTCAAAGTTGATGCAAGAGCTAAACTTGCTTATGAAATTTTTTGAAGGTGTAAGTCATATGAGTAAAAAGCCTAAGGACTTCAAAGTTTATAGTGAGCAACTCAGCAAACCACACACTCCCCCCCCCCCCCCAATAAACGTTTTCAATCACACAATTGTTGGGCTTAGTGGTGATGTTGCTATGTCCATAGATGCAAGTGTACTGGATACGCATTTACGTAAAACTAAGCTTGTAGGTATTAATTCAATAGTTGTAATTAGGCTTATAAAATATGTAGATTTTAAATTATAAGTTTATAAACATATAAATAAATAAATACATACATACATAATTATATGTTTTGACAGCTTTTTCCATTTCCCATAAAAATGGTCTCAAAACTTTCCTAAAGTGGATTGTTAACCATTGCCCTAAGGGCATCCGTTAGCATGACCCAATTTCCTCCATGGATGTAGTTAAGACCAAACCACGTCCAAGTAATCTTTTTATATTTTTGTACTAATCCTACTACTTCGACTGCTTCGATTGTCAATGGTGGGTCCTTGCTTTCCAAACCCAATTCTGGCGGGTTGAGTGCGGGTCTCATCCTTCAAAACCTGAGCCACCCAACCCAACCTTGATATAAATGGGTTAAGGTTGTTTTTCTTAATAGAGATTCAATCCTTCTACTCTCACTCTCTTGTCTCACGATCTCTCTGCTCTTCGATCAGTTCATTGATCTGCTTTTTATTGATCTCTACACTTTGTTGTTGATCTCTCTACTCTTCAACCACAACTTCACTAGCTCATCTCCCCTTCCATCACCTCCACCTCTATTGCCTCCATCTCTTAAGTTTGATCTCTCTATGTCGTCTCTCAGGTTTGGTTATATGTGGAATTATTGTCTATTGTTGTTTTTGTTCTTTGGATTTGTGGATTTGTTTTTTAGGTTTGTAGACTTGCTCTTTAGGTTTGCATACTAGTTTTTTTTTTTTTCAAGAATCAAACTTGAGTGTTTGATCTTTGTATTTCGGTTGAAATCAAAGCCGGCCATCGTCCACCTGAGCTCCACCCAACTCGACACATAGCTATTCGCGGTCGACGGCGAGTTTATAACTTCTCCACCTGATCCAATCGGGTTGATTACGGGTTGGCACAAACCTGACCTGCCCAACCCTAACCCAAATCAACCCGTGGACAACCCTACTTTAGACTTTCCCATTTATGCATGACGAAGTCAAGTCTCCTTCCCCCAATTACATGGCCAATTAGTCATGCCCCTAAAGGCCATTAGTCAAAAAATAATTGAGAGGACACCAAAAATCATAGCCTATTATTGACAATTAGAGAGACACGAATTAAATCAGTGGTCATGACTCATGACTCATGCATCTACTCTGGTCAATCATGTGTGAGAAAATAAAAACAAATGCATACAACATAATTAGTGCTCTTTTCGATGATCACATGTATGAAGTGTTTGGTTTTTATGAAAAGGAAGGATAGAAAATAGAGAGAAAAATGTGATTTTTTATTATTCGGTTTGAGTGAAAATGAAAAGAGAAATAAAAATAAGATGGATGGATTTTTCCACCTAAACTCACCTTTTTTTATTTACATCCCAATTGAGAATAAAATGGGTGAGGATATATCTAATATTGCATTGAGAAAAAAATCACAAATATTTCCTCTTCATTTTCATCCTTCCACCTTTATATAATAACTTCATAATAATAAGTACCCTCCATTTTTTTACTTTTCAATCCCCCATGCCAAACACACATGATGTAAAAGTAAAAATCTCTCCTTTTTTTTTTTTTTTTTTTGGAGTCAAGTATACATATTTCCTAATTTTCCAATCATTTCTATCCTTTTACTTTTCTAAGTACCAAACAAAGTCATAAAGCTTTAAATTTGGTTTTGCAAACCTTTTTATATGTTGAAATAAAATATTTTCATGCCAAACAATTCCGTTGTACAATAACGAAAGGCTCATCAAATTTTCCAAACTTACAAATCCAAAACTAAAACGTAACTGGACTTGTATTTGGGGGAAGGACTGATTTGGTCATACATTAGTGGGGAAGGACTAAATTGGCCGTGTATTTGGGTAAAGGAGACTTGACTCAGACTTCGTCTTGCATTACAGAGGACTAAATATCCTTAGTATGGTCTACTTGGAAAAGTAAACAGTAACTTGGGTTTCGCCAACTTCATCTGGGAAATGAGTACAATTTAGTTAATATATATCCGTGAATATTTTTAGATCACACAACGTATATAATTGTCACATGATCATTTTAATTGACTTAACGGTCATATGATAAAAGCAGTAAAGCACACTTAGATAATAACCGAACACATAAGAAGATTCCTCTAAATATATGTAACCAAAAATTTAGCCAACCAAATATTCCAATCCCTTCAATAAATACCTCTCAATCCATTTGAAATCATTCATCCACTACTCCAACCATAGTGTAAAAGTTCATCATTCATCCACCGACATAATGACATCTCTTTCAAAGAAACCACTCTTCAACCAATTCATTTCATCTCTAGTCTTCTTCCTTCTTGTTGTCATCATCCTTGAATTCATTTGTTCATCCACTGCTTCTGTTTTCTCTGAAACTTCTCCTTTCGTTTACACTAACAATAAGGTTAAGGTAGCAGAAGAAAGAAAGGAAGCAAAGGCTCTTCTAAAATGGAAAACCAACCTTCACAGTAAAAGCCAGTCTTTCTTGTCTTCTTGGGCTGGAAGCAATCCTTGCAATTGGGTTGGAATAAATTGCGACAAGTCTGGAAGCGTCACCCATCTAAACCTTTCAAGTCACAGTGTAAGAGGTACGCTTCACAATCTAAGCTTTCATTCCTTCCCCAATTTACTCAGTGTTGACCTTTCTTACAACTCACTATTTGGAATCATCCCCTCAAATATTGTTCACCTCTCTAAACTCTCGGTTCTAAACCTTTCTTATAATCAATTCACTGGGAGAATTCCTTCCGAAATAGGCCAATTGACAAGTCTTCACATCTTTTACCTAGCTGAAAATCGTATGAGTGGCCTTATCCCACAAGAACTAGGAGGATTAACTTCTTTGAGAGAACTTGATTTATCGTTAAATAATCTCACAGGTGTCATACCTGCTTCTCTTGGAAACTTAAGCTACCTAAACACTCTATATCTTCATACAAACCAACTTTTTGGTTCCATCTCTCAAGAATTAGGAATGAGAAGTTCTTTGACTCAGCTTGGGTTGTCAACAAACAATCTCCCAAGTACTATCCCTACTTCTCTTGGAAACTTAAGCAACCTAATCGCTTTATATCTTTATACGAACCAAATTTTTGGTTCCATCCCTCAAGAATTAGGAATGCTAAGTTCTCTGATTAACCTTGAGTTACCAACAAACAATCTCGCAGGTACCATCCCTGTTTCACTTGGAAATTTAAGCAACTTAAACACTCTATATCTTCATACGAACCAACTTTTTGGTTCCATCCCTCAAGAATTAGGAATGCTAAGTTCTGTGACTGACCTTGAGTTATCAATAAATAGTCTCACAAGTACTATCCCTGCTTCTCTTGGGAACTTAAGCAACCTAATCACTCTATATCTTCAGGGGAACCAACTTTTTGGTTCCATCCCTCAAGAATTAGGAATGCTAAGTTCTCTGACCTATCTTGCGTTATCAATAAACAATCTCACTGGTGCCATCCCTGCTTCTCTTGGAAACCTAACCAAACTCACAAGTTTGTATTTGTTCACAAATAAGTTAAGTGGTTCCATTCTTTTTTAAATGAACAATCTCACTCGCTTAAAAGAATTAGATTTAGCATACAACCAATTCATCGGTCATTTGCCTGAAAACATGTGCATTGGTGGATTGCTTGTGAACTTCACTACAAGTGATAATCATTTTATTGGTTCAATACCAAAATCATTGAGAAATTGCACTAGCCTTTTCAGAGTTCGGCTTGGGGGAAATCAACTTACTGGAAATATAGGAGACAATTTTGGAGTATACCCACACCTAGATTACATGGAGTTGAGTTATAATAAATTATACGGTGAACTTTCAACTAATTGGGTGCAATGTCAAAGCTTGACAAGCTTGAAAATCTCTAACAATGATATTTCAGGTAGAATATCGCCTAAGCTTGGAGATGCAAGTCAATTACATTTACTTGACCTCTCCTCAAATAACCTATATGGGGAGATTCCAAAGGAATTAGGTAAGCTAACACTTTTGTTAGAGCTTAATCTAGGCAATAACAAAATTTTTGGACACATTCCTTACAATTTTGGGATGCTATCAAATCTAGTGCATCTTAATCTTGCCAAAAATAGTCTAAGTGGCCCCGTTCCTGAACTAGGGAATTGTAAAAACTTGTTGATCTTGAATTTGAGCAACAATCAGTTAAGCAAATACAACCCACTTCAAATTAGCAATATGCAATTTCTCCAATACCTTGATCTTAGCCAAAAAATTTTAATTGGAGAGATACCTCAACAATTTGGAGAATTGAAAGTATTAGAAGTTTTGAATCTTTCCCACAATGTGCTCTCTGGCTCTATACCTTCTAGTTTTGAGAAAATGTTAAGCTTGACCTCCATTGATTTGTCATACAATCAACTGGAGGGCCCTATTCCAAATTTCAATGCATTTCATGAGGCGCCTATAAAAGTATTTAGAAATAATAAGGGCTTGTGTGGCAACGCCACTGGATTGAAAGCTTGCCCTTCTACAATTAGCCACAATCCTCTTGTTAAAAAGTGGAATAAAGTTATGACACAAATTTTCATCCTTTTGGGCATTGTCTTACTTATATTTATCATTGTTGGAATCACATTATACATTCGCTCAAGAAAGATGATGAAAGAAATTAAGCCACAAGAAGAAGAACATCAAAATATGTTGCAGTATGGAGCTATGATGGGAAAATGGTTTATGAAAAAATTATTGAAGCAACAGAGGATTTTGATGACAAACATATTATTGGTGTAGGTGGCCATGGAATTGTTTATAAAGCTGAATTGTCTACAGGCCAAGTTGTTGCTATAAAAAAAATTGCACCCGCTCTCAGAAGATAGTGTGATCAATCTAAAAGCTTTCACCAGTGAGATAAGTAGTCTAACTGAAATATGACACTGCAACATTGTAAAGCTTCATGGTTTTGCTCACATCCACGAAACTTGCTTTTAGTTTATCAATTCTTTGAAGGTGGTTGCTTGGAAAAGATACTAAACAATGATGAATTAGCATTGGAGTTTGATTGGATTAAGAGGGTAAATGTTGTTAAAGGTGTGGCAAGTGCTTTGTCTTATATGCATCATGATTGCTCTAGTCCAATAATTCATCGTGATATATCAAGCAAGAATGTTCTACTAGATTCAGAATATGAATCTCATGTCTCTGACTTTGGCACAGCTAGGATTATGAGTTCTGACACATCTTATTGGACTTCGTTTGCTGGTACCTTTGGATACACTGCTCTAGGTATGTTATTTAAGTAATGTTGGCAACATTAAAATTTTCACAATTGCTAATATGATAAGTTATGATTGAAGTAACATTACTTATACATAGACTTTCTTCTTTTTTTTTTTTTCTTGCTTTAGATAAATTGATAATTAGGGGTGGGGGAATTTGAACGCTAGGCGTTTTAGTTGGAAACATCAAAAGATGTCAATTCAGCTACAAGACTTTTAGCTTTTACATAGACTTTCTAACACAGCTTTTTTAGTACCAATTATATCATTTTAAATCACTAATTATGTAAAATATTGTGTCTCTAGTCGTATTCATAGTTGTCAATATCGTACGATACACAATATGTATTGTATGATGTATATCGTATCGTGTACAAAAAATTTTGTATCATAAGTGTTCATGAATCATCATAGTGTTTTAAATCACTAATTATGTAAAATATGTGTTTCTAGTCGTATTCATAGTTGTCAGTATCGTATGATACGTGATATGTATTGTACGATGTGTATCGTATCATGTACAAAAAAATTTGTATCGTAAGTGCTCATAAATCGTTCGATACATAGGTTTGTATTGTATAAATTGTATAGTATCAGTGAATTTTACGTACAATGTGTAAACATGTGGATTTAAAATGATTTTTTTTTTGGGTTAAAATTTGTGGTTTTATTTGATTTAAACATCTTGTTAGACATTTTTTTTTAACACAATTATTAGGAAAACAAGTTCTTAGACTTTTTTTAAACAAAAAATTATTAGGAAATTTAATTGAGTCTAATAAAATAACATGTCCATGAGTTTTTTTCCCCCTTTTCTCTTTCTCCTACAAAATTTGGACTAAACACATGACAATTCACTTTCATATTTGTAAATTTCTTTTCTATGCTATGAATAATGTATTAAATAAAAATATAATTTTTTTTATTATCGTTATAAGTCTAAAAAGTTAGAATGCCAAGAAAGAATATAAAGAAAAATTTATTAGAATGAAAAAAAAAAGTAAATGTTGATAATAATGAAGAAAACGTCAATGAAAAAATAATTTTGCAGAATGATGAAAATTATAATAACATTGACTTAGATGGAGTTCATTAGGTAAGATGATGAAAAGAAATTATTATTTTGCCTCACATATCATGAATTATCACTTTTGAGCTTAATCAATTTGAATGTGTATGTTATAAAGTTAAATTTGATTTATTTAGTAGCTTTGTTAAATATTATTACATAAGTAATCATTAAATTGGTTATTAATTGAATATATTCCAAATTTATAATGAATATATCTTTTATGTATTTATATCTATGAATTTTTTTTTTTTATAATTTTTTTATATATGTATATCTATAATTTTTTTATAATTTTATTGGGTGTTCGTGTATCTTACGATACACGATATAGAAAAATCAAATTTCGATTCATGATACAATTCATGTTTTGATAAATATATTTGGATTAATGTTATTTCAATTGGCATTGTTTGCCTTCAAAGAGGCCTTACTGAAATTCGTTGCACTATAGAATGTGATGTATAGTTGTCACAATTTGAGCTAATAGGTTCGATTAATAATTATGTTTTAGAGGTTCAATTAATAATTAGAGTATTTTGCTTATGATATTTTATACAGTCACTTCATTTTTTTTTTTTTTTTTTGTGATCATAATCACAATTACAATAAAAAAAAGGTTATGTTTAAATTTAGTTAAGATTTTAATCTATTTGACTAATTTAGTTAAGATTTTAATCTATTTGACTAAGTCTTTTTCCCTTATTTTTTTGAATCCTTTTTTATAATGTTAATTGTGCATAAATACTGCCAAATAATTCATGGTTAAAGAATCACATTTTACTTCATGAAGCTTTGTTTTCTAAGAGCAATGATAAAGATACAAACCTTTTTACAAACTGTTGATGTGGTGAGTGGTTATTGGTAAATGAAAAAAATAATATTAATAATGGGCCTAAATGAAGACCAATAAGAAGTTGCCTCCCCCACCTAATTCCAAAATTCTAATATTTTCAAGAGTACAGTACTTTCAGCTTAACTTGTAGGGTTGTTCCTATATGAATATATATGCTAGCATATATTACCAATTTTCTATAAACTTAAGGAGTACATGTACCACAACCAAAAGATTGTGTGATCAGTTGAATTACTTGGTGAAAGTAGAATATAACTCTGATATTTTACTTTCAGAGCATGCGTATACAATGGAAGTAAGTGAAAAGTGTGACATTTACAGCTTTGGAGTAGTCGCATTGGAAGTAATTATTGGAAGGCATCCGGGTGATTTGATCTCATCATTTCTATCATCATCATTTTCATTATCATCCCATGATGTGTTACTAGAAGATATATTGGACCAACGTCTTGCTCATCCTACAAACAGAGTCGTAGAGAAGGTTGTTTTAGTGGCAAAGATAGCATTAACATGCTTACACACCAGTCCACAATCTCGTCCCACCATGCAACAATTTTATCAGAAGCTATTAAATTGGAAATCTCCATTCACAAAGCCTTTGCGCATGATCACATTAAAAGAGCTCATTGATCTTGAGAATTTGAATGAAGCTTCATAAGTGTTTACACATCTCATGTATGGTATTTTGCTTATATACATTTATAAGGTTGAATTTATTCAACTATGTGTTGGCTTTATTCCATACCAAATTTGCTTGTAATTCAGTATTTAGAAACCCTGTATTTAGATGGGAATAATGTAAGGATTATGTGTGAGAGAGTGTGAAGAATTGATCAAGTGTGTGCAATCAAGAGGCAACTCTCTAGCGAGTAAGAGCTCAAGTTGCGAAAAACACTTAGAAAATTTTTCAAAAATCTGAGGTTTTGACTTTTTGACGACTCATTTTCGTGACTCATTCGCAAGTCGCGAGTTTACTCAGAGGCGTTCGCAACTCACTAGCGAATGGAAGTCCCAGTCGCGAAAAAGACTTAGACATTTTTTTCAAAATCTGGGTTCAAGGGATTTTGACGACTCACTTGCAAGTCAAGTGAGTCAGAAAAACACATGTTTTGCACAAATAGGGTTAAAACAAAGACAGTTTTTCAAAAACTTTTCAGTTTCCCTCGCATCACATGCTATTCTCTTTGTAAGGTTGAATTTAATCAACCATGTGTTGGTTTTATTCCGTGACAAATTTGCTTGTAATACAGCACTTAGAAACCCTATATTTAGGTGGGAATCATGTAAGGGTAATGTGTGAGAGACTGTGAAGAAATGCTCAAGACTGAGCAGTGAAGCAGGAACTCACGGCTGGATCTCGCGGGAGGCTCGTGGCTTGCAAGCCACCAAAAGTTGCACACGCGCAGAGTATGCAGGGGAGCTGAACAGTCATGCCAGCTGGAGCACTACAGGACAAATATCCAGAATGGCCATTCAGTTAGCTCGCGGCTTGAACTCGTGACTCAGTCAAGTCGCGAGGTCAAGTCGCCAGCCAACCTTATTTTGGAAAAACTGACTCATTCCCACACTAGTATAAATACCCCTCATTCCCACAAAATATCGGTGGCTATTCAGAAAGAAAAACCCTAAGAGAGGTTTCTTCAAAACACCCACCCAATTAAAGAGAGCTACTCATTCTTAGAGAGAAATCTTTGTAGTCTCTTCTCATTCCCTCTCTCATTGTCATACCTATTGAGAGGAGATTTCTATCCAAACACTACCCACACCCATTTAGAGTGTTGAGTGCTTTTGGAGTTTTGGGAAGCATTGAAAGATACCAAGGATGGCGGATGCTATGGATTATAGCGGAATCCGGTAAGCAAAAAAAAAAAAGGTTCTGCACAACCTCATTGGAGCAAGAAGCTTGGAGAACTTAGGTACATCGGGTAGATTAGGCTTGGAGGGTCTATTTCTGTTCATGTATCCCAACGACATTTTTTAGTGGATTATTGACCGCTTGGAGGGCGGTGGAGAGGTTTCATGCCGAGGGCTTCAGTTTCCTCTTCAATAATACATTGTGTGTTGTCCTTGTGTTTGCATCTCTCTTCCCTTTATCTTTGCCTTTTATTTTCTGCTGTGGATGTGATTTTAATTGGCATAGATTGTTTACCAATTCTGTATTAAGATTTTGTTCATTTTTCGCACATTAATTGTTTGATATAAAGCTTAAATTGGTAATTTGTAAATTGGGGGTCTAAACGTTCAAGGGTGTTTTTACACTATTTGAACTTTCATTTGATATCAGAGCAGGTACACTTGTTGTGGTTTAAATACCTAAGTGTGATCCTTGACCCCTTGTGTTTATTTGCCATGGATTGTGCTTTGTATGCCTCTTTGTATGATTTGGTTGGTGATGAATGTAACATACCACGTGTTTGTGAAAATGTCTATATGAGTGTTAATCCTCATAAGTGTGGTGACATGTTATTTGAATCTATGGGTATTGTTGACAAACTCTTGAAGAAAAATGTTAAGAAGTTTCAAAAGAATTTGAGCAGGTTATTTTATGAAAATGATGATTTGATTGCTAAGCTCAATGAATCCAACAAATTGGTTGAGAAATATAAAAAAGTTGTTGAAATTTCTCTTGAAAAGCTGAAAGAGTTTGAATGTTTGAATATGGACTTGGATACTAAACTTGTTTTGTCTAACAAATTTGTTGATGATCTTAAATGTGAAAATGAATATCTTAAAATGCATGCCAAGTGTTTGATTGCTGAACCTATTGTGAAAAAGGATGAAAATATTTGTTGCAATCATGTTGTGGTACCCGATTTTGTGCCTAATGTGTGTTTTACCTTAAAGGACAAATCGATGTACGTTCCTCCACATAAAAGAAATCAAAAGGTGGAGAGAAAGGCTGTTAAGTTAAAGTCTCTGTTTAGGTCTCAACCTAAGACTTTAGATGGATCTAAGTTTGTTCCAACTTGTCACCATTGTGGTGTGATTGGTCATATAAGACCTCAATGTCATAAGTTGAAGAAGGAACAAAACTATATTGCTAGATCCCTTCCCAAAAGGCCTAGTGGACCTAAACACATTGTGTGTCACCATTGTGGTGCCTTTGGTCATCTATGACCTCAATGCTCTAAGTTTCATGCTTTTGAAAGAATCAAAAGAAAAGAAAAACTTGAATTTTTTGGAAATTGTGCTAAAAAGAGTAAACCGGTTTTGAGTGAAAATAGCATGTTGTTAAAGAAAATGTTTAATGCTCTTAACTCCTTGACTATGTGCATCTCCGGTTCTCATTCTTCCAACCCTCGTCTCACTTCTTTTGAGACACTCATTCCAAACAATCGTTCTGTTTGGATGAGGAAAGGTTCCTATGGTTGAGCTTTTGCTCTTTTGATCCTTGATCTAATTCTTTTGATCTTTGTTGGACCCTTCATGCATTAAATGTCATATCTTTATGTATTTTGTGCCTCTTGCATTTATTTGTATACATTGTTTTGTTTTTTATCTTACTTTTATATTTTAGTTTTGTGTGAGTAAAAAATCCAAAACCACATAAAAAATGAAAAATTCAAAAAGTTTGATCGTATATGTTTGAGCACATATCACATGTGAGTTTGACCTTGTACCTTTGTACAAATGGCTTTATGCATTTACGAGTTTAGCTTGTTATTTTTGCACTTATATCTTTGTGGGAAAAATCTTGATATCTTTGTGTGATTGTTGTAAATCGATCTTCAAGCTTGTCATGAATGATTAGTCAATAGTCATGTTGGTTTTGATACATGCGTAGACTTGTGCTTATATCTCTTCCCACTCTTTTATTTTTATTGCTTAAAGAGCTCTATAAATGTAAATCTCAAAATGAAAAGAGATAATGAGTTGCAAAAGCCGTCGCACATATTAGTATTCGACTAGGAAAAAGGGAAAACAACTTATATGAAAATATATGATGCCTAAAAAGCCAAAGGCTTGTTCATTAAATTGAAATATCACAAATTTCAGGCATCGTTCTCAAAATGAGATGTTTTGATTCAAAATGATCAAATGTTATGAATTGTAAAGAAGCCAAATGAAAAGTTTCATCGTATGTAATCATTTTCTTATGGGAGGTCATATATGTTCATTTCTATAATTGAGATAGACAACTTGACTTAGTATTAGTTGTGTATGACTTGATTGAATTGAACATTGAAGTTTCACTCTAGACTAAGGACTATTCCACATTTGATACACACACAACACACATGCCTAATGTTCAATGAATGTCTTATTCATTTGTTAAATTGTACTTGTCTAAATGTGATGTATGTGTGCTCAATTATATATGGGTTAATCCAAAAATATTTTTGATCATTTTATATGTTTTTGGAAGTGATTTTTATCACTCTTTGTGTTCATGTTTAGTGCTTACTTTGTTTTTCATTGTTTAAACATGTTCTGTTTTGAAAAACAAGTGTCAGAATTTTTGGCTACTCATTTTGGTTACTTGCATGAGCTGCCAGCAAGTAGCCAGTTTTGGCTACTCATTTTGGTGGCTTGCAGCCACGAGTTTAATCTACAAGTTTTACATAGAATGGTCTCGCGACTCACTCACGACTTAGCTCGCGACTCGCCAGTCGCGAAATGTCCAAAATCAGCTTTTTAAAGAGCTTTTTCGTGGGAAACTTGTTTTAAACCTCTTCTATCCTCTCTTAAACCCCTCTTTCAATATTCTTACGTCAAAACCCAACCAATTTGAATGGTTTTTCATTCCATTAACATCTCTAAAGTAATTATAAACTCTTTTCATTAATTTTGATCCTTAGATTATGTTTTGGAGAGTTTTGTACTCTTGGTTGGGATTTTTATCATAGGGGTTGGGAAAACTTAATTTTTGTCAAATTTCTTCATGGGATTGGTCTCTTTTGTTGATTTGCATTGGATGTTGGCCCCTTGTGGCAGAAAGAAGATGTATTAAGGGTGGATTTCATGATATTCATGCATTGTTTCACATTATTGTTCATAGTGTGCATGCTAGGTGTTTGATAAAATGCCTCTTAGGCATTTTCTTGATTGTTTGGACTCCAATGAGTACCAAACTTCAAGGTTTCTCATGTTTCCTTATTAGAAACATGTTTGGTTCATTGGTTGTGTTTTTAACACACCTTGCCCCTTATGTGCATTTTTCATGCATTGGTCATGCATTGCACATAGCCACCTCTTGCACACACCTTTGCTACCCTTATCATGCATTGGTTTATACCTTGTTTCTTCATTCTAGCATGTCATGTTTACCTTATGTCTTGTTGCACTTTGTTTTGTCTTAGGATTTAGCTTCATTTTCTCATTCATCTCGCATCCCTTATGCATCATTAGCATTGTTCATTCCTTCATCTCTTGCCCTCGTTTCTCCTGGACCCTTTGTCTATTCTTAACAAAAAGGGGGAGAGTATACTCTAGAGAGTATACCGGAGAGTTTTTGTCATTTCTATATGACTTTTGTGCACATCCTTAGGAGGAGAAATTCTATTTCTCATACACATTTGTAGGGGGAGAGATATTCTATAAAGGGAGATGCATATACCAAGGGGGAAAAGACATTGAGTTAACAATAAAACTTTATTTTGTTTGTTTCTCTTTATGTTTGTTTTCTTGTATTGCATCATGTTTGTGTTTTGGACATGCATATATCCCTATGCTATTGTGCTTCATGGAATGCATGTTCGGATGATCATTTGCTTTGCTATGTGATCATTTTGGTCATTTCTATATGACTGTTTTGGTGTATAATCAAGTTGCTCACATGTTTCAGATCATGTTTACTTGATCGCAATTTACTTGTTTCATTATACTTGTCATTTTATTATTTGCTTTACCTTGAGGGTCTAATGTGTTTTATGCAAATGTTTTAGGTTACAAGTATATATGTTCCAAGTGCATCACAGCTTCTCATCACTTTGAAGGGGAGAAACTTTAAGCACTTTTAGTTTATTTTGTTTAAGTTTATAGTCAGTATTTTGTGGTTTATACCCATGTTGCTTTTGTACACTTTTAGGGTTTGTTTTCATTGTTTGTAGGCTTTATGGTTTGTACCATACTTTATGCAGCCTTTATACTTTGTTAAATCAGTACTTCTAACTAAACGTCATGCATTTTCTTGTTAAGTACTGTCACTCTTGTACCCTTGTAGGATTGTTCCTAGATGCATATACTTAGTGTATTATGCATTGGTTAAGTGTTGGGCATACAAGTAACTTGCATTGTTATTGTTAGCTTGTATGTCCAAGTGTTCATTCCAAGTGTGAATGAGCATTGTGGTCACTACTTTGTAGTGATTAATTGTTGATCAAGCCATGATTTGTTTCTTAACTCCATCTTCGCTTGATCACATCATGCCTGTCTCATATGCGTTTCATGCTTTTCTGCATACAATGATCGTGGTGTATTGTTGTGTTTCAGGAGATTCATGTTCATATGATTCAAGAGCTTCACAGCTTCTAGATTTAGGTGTGAGTGAGTTTTGCCATTGTTTCCAAACCCACGTTTAAGTCTAGAGTCTGTTTTAGCGTGTTTTGTCACAGAATAGCCAAATTGGGAGATTGTAAGGTTGAATTTAATCAACCATGTGTTAGCTTTATTTCGTGACAAATTTGCTTGTAATACAGCACTTAGAAACCCTATATTTAGGTGGGAATCATGTAAGGGTAGTGTGTGAGAGAGTGTGAAGAAATGCTCAAGACTGTGCAGTGAAGCAGGGACTCGCAGCTGGATCTCGCGAGAGCCTCGCAGCTTGTAAGCCGCCAAAAGTTGCACACGCGTAGAGCATGCAAGGGAGCTGAACAGTCATGCCAGCTGGAGCACTATAGGACAAATATTCAGACTGGCCATTCAGTTAGCTCGCGGCTTGAACTCACGACTCAGTCAAGTCGCGAGGTCAAGTCGCCAGCCAACCCTGTTTTGGAAAAACTGACTCATTTCCACACCAGTATAAATACCCCTCATTCCCACAAAATATCGATGGCTATTCAGAAAGAAAAACCCTAAGAGAGGTTTCTTCAAAACACTCACCCAATTAGAGAGAGCTACTCATTCTCAGAGAGAAATCTTTGTAGTCTCTTTTCGTTCCCTCTTTCATTGTCATACCTATTGAGAGGAGATTTCTATCCAAACACTACCCACACTCATTTAGAGTGTTGAGTGCTTTTGGAGTTTTGGGAAGTATTGGAAGATGCCAAGGATGGCGGATGCTATGGATTATAGCGGAATCCGGTAAGTTAGAAAAGAAAAAGGTTCGGCGCAACCTCGTTGAAGCAAGAAGCTTAGAGGGTTTAAGTATATCGGGTAGATTAGGTTTGGAGGGTCTATTGCTGTTCATGTATCCCAACTACATTTTCTAGTGAATTATTGACCGCTTGGAGGGCGGCGGAGAAGTTTTACGCCGAGGGCTTCGGTTTCTTCTTCGATAACACATCGTGTGTTATCCTTATGTTTGCATCTCTCTTCCCTTTATCTTTGCCTTTTATTTTCTGCTGTGGATGTGATTTTAATTAGCATAGATTGTTTACCAATTCTGTATTAAGTTTTTGTTCATGTTCCGCACATTAATTGTTTGATATAAAGCTTGAATTGGTAATTTGTAAATTGGGGGTCTAAACGTTCAAGTGTGTTTTTACACTATTTGAACTTTCACTCTTTCTCTTCTCCGCCTCTCCCTCTCTCAAAACTGCCATTTTCACTCCAAAAACCTCCATTTTCATCTTCAATCTTCACTCAAACTTCAAGAAAAAGTATGGGTTTTCACTTATTTTCACTTATTTTCACTCTATTTCAATGGATTTGGTGTATGTTTTGAGATATTGAGATATGGTTGATAAACATGAGTTTTTGTTGTTTGTGATGAAATTGTTGTATGGGTTTTGTTGAGAATGATGGTATAATGCTTGTTTTACATGTTTTTATTACATGCTTATGCATTATACTGTGTTGAAAGTTCAAATAGTGTAAAAACACCCTTGAACGTTTTGACCCCCAAATTACAACTTAACTAATTCAAGCATTATGTCAAACAACTAGTGTGCAAAAAATTAACATAAGCTATAATATGGAATTGGAAAAACTATCTAAGCCAAATTAAAATCACAACCCACAGCAGATAATAAAAGGTAAAGATAAAAGAGAAGGAAGATGCAAACACAAAGACAACACGCGATGTGTTATCGAAGAGGAAACCGAAGCCCCTCGGCGTAAAACCTCTCCACCGCCCTCCAAGCGGAAAACAATCCACTAGAAAATGTAGTTGGGATACATGGACAGCAATAGACCCTCCAAGCCTAATCTACCCAGTGCACCTAAGCCCTCCAAGCTTCTTGCTCCAACGAGGTTGCGCCGAACCTTTTTTCTTTTCTAGCTTCCCGGATTCCACTACTAGACCATAGCATCAGCCAATGAAGATTGGTTCCTTCCTAACTGCTTCCCAGAACACCAAACAGCCCTCTCACAGTAATGGATATGGTGAGAATAGGGTTTTGGTAAAAAGCTTCTTAAGGGTTTGGCAATGGAGAGGAAGAGAGTTGAGGAATTTGAAAAGGCACTTATGTAAAGATTGTAGATGAATCAATCTTGTTTTACTCTAGGGTTTCTCTCTCAAAATTCTCTCTGGAAGCTCTCTTTCTTTTGTGGGTGTAAGGGGTATATATACTAGGGTGAGAGAGGAATGTGAAACATCAGGTTTTTCAAAACAGGGCTGGATCGCGGCTTGGCCTCGCGACTTGATTGAGTCGCGAGATCCAGTCGCGAGATAACCGTATGGCCAGTTGTTCTGTTTTGTCTTGTAGTGCTCCAACTAGCATGACTGTTCACCTTCTAGCATGCTTGGCACGTGTGCTGCGTCTGGCGGCTTGCAGCTGCGAGTCACCCGTGAGGCCAAGCCGCGAGTATCTGTTTTCTTGCACACTCTTGAGCAAACTTCACTCTATCTCACTCACTACCCTTACAACAAGCCCACCTAAATACAGGGATACTAAATGCTGAAATACAAGCAAATTTGGCACGGAATAAAGCCAATTAGATGGTTGAATAAATTCAACCTTACATGTGTTTTGTGTTGTGTTGTGTTGTGCATACCATGGTTGATAAAATGTCTTTTTAGATGTTTTGTGTGTATTTTTGGACTCCATTGAGTACAAAAATTTTGGGGATAATCATGTTTCTTTGTTTTGAAACATCAAATGATTATGTGTTTTCACACTTTGCCCCTTACATGTTTTCATGCCTTATATGCACACTTTTTCATATGTTGCACACACACAACCTTTGACATGTTAAGTGATTAATGCCATGATTATATCATGTTTTGATGTTTAGCATTTTCACATGTCATTTTTGTTTGAATTACTCTTTAAATTTCAGTTTTTAGGGTTTAATTTGTAGTTTATTTTCTTTGGTACTAACTTGTTACTAATCAAGTTTGTTACCGGCTATTGTGCTATGTTTTTGTGGTATTTTCTACTTTGTTTGTAGATGATTCTACGAAAAACCATTGCTTAGCGTGGTGACAAGAGAATGCATTTTGATAATAGCTTGTTTCACTCCCCTCAACACTTTGAGTGATATTCCCATCAATTTGAAACAGCTCCAATCATTCAGGAGAGATATGTGAATCTTGTTGATCTCAAGGACTCCTTCATTCCTAGCTTTTTTGAAGGAAGAGGCTGGGAAAAACTCCTTGGTGATCACCCTAGAGTTTATGAACCTTTGATCAGAAAGTTTTATGCAAATGCATCACTCAAAGAAGATCACATAGAATGTTGGGTTAGAGGTCATGCATTCATTCTTGACATGGGGGACATTGATGCTCTACTTGGATTTGAAGAACAAGATCATGAAGGGTTCATTCTGTTCAAGGACAAAATGATCTCTCTAGAATCTGTGCAACTCTGCATTGGTGGCTATGGGAAGGAAGATGCCTCAACACAACCTTCTTTCCTTTGGCTTTGCGAGGCCTTGCCTGTATAATGTTGTTCAACTTGTACCCAATAAGGAAGTTAACCACCATCAACAATGCTAGAGCCATATTCCTCATGGAACTTCGTGAGAAAATCTACATTGACATTGGTGCTCATGTGTATACCATCATTGCCGAAGCTACAAAGGCAACCTCAAGGGGAAAGCTAATTCTCCCAAGTCTTATAATGTAGATTTTTCAGGAAAATGGTGTGGAGACTCCACAAGACATAAGCCTCATGATATCACCTCCTTCCATCAACTTTCAAACTATCCTAAGGAGTAGGGTTCGACTTCCTAGAGATGAACAAGCTAAAGTGCTTGAAGAAGAACCTCCTGTTAAGACAGAGACTGAGGCGAAAGGACAAGAACCTCCTCCAAGACTTGGTGGTGGTCGAGGTAGGAGCGGAGCATCATTGTCTTCATCAATTCCTATAGATACTTTCCATATCATTCTTATAAGGATTGATGGTCTAAGGGATGTAGCAACTGAGCACTCCAACAGCCTTGCAACTATCCAAGATCAAATCAACTTGTTGATAGCCAAGTTTGATAGCTTCACTCACCAGCCTTAGCCCTTTGGCCATTCCGGTCAAAAAGGGGGAGTAGTATTGGGGTAGCTCTTGAGGGGAAGCCTATCTTGAGGGGAAGCACATTTCAGAACAATTTATAGTTTTCATAGCACTTATGGTTTTCACAATTTTTATGGTTTTTCATAGCATTTATTTTAGTACTCTATGGTTTTAGTACTTTGGTTTTAAAATTCTTGGATATTTTGTGTTATGAATACTTAGATGTTTTAGCTATTTAAACTATGTTTTACTATGTACCTTTGCTTATGTAGCTTAGTACTTTTAGTTAATGTTTTGCATTTTCTTTAGTACTCTTGTGCCCTAGTTAGATCTTATATCCTTGATGCAATTGCTTTAGTGTTGCATCGGTTGAGTGTTGGACATGCAAATGATACTTTGCATTGAGCTTATTTGCTTGCATGTTCAGATGTTCATTCACCATGTGAATATTCATTGTAGTCACTATTTATAGTGATTGTTCTTGTATGATCAAGTTATGCTTAATTGTCATATTCATACTTGCTTGATCGTATTATGCTTGCTTCATATGCATTCTAAGATTTCCGCTTACAATGAACTTAATGAGTGCATTTTGTGATATTGCTTTCAAGAAACTTGTCCATATGGTTCAAGAGCTTCACAAATCTAGAATTAGGTGTGAGTGAGTTTTGGTAACTGTTCCCAACTCACATTTTTAAGTCTAGAATCTGTTTTAGGGTTTTGTCACAGAATAGCCAAAGGGGGGGATTGTAAGGTTGAATTTATTCAACTATGTGTTGGCTTTATTTAGTTCCAAATTTGCTTGTAATTCAGCATTTAGAAACCCTATATTTAGATGAGAATAATGTAAGGGTTGTGTGTGAGAGAGTGTGAAGAATTGATCAAGTGTGTGCAATCAAGAGGCAACTCGTGACTGGATCTCACGACTAACTTGCGAGTGGTGACTCGCCAGAATGTGTCACACGTGTGGAGCATGCAGGAAGTTGAAGGGTTAGGATAGTTGGATCACTACAGGACAAAAAGTACAGTCTAACTATTCTGTTATCTGGCGACTAGAACTCGCGACTTGTCCCAGTCGCGAGTAACTCGCCAATGGACCATATTTTGCAGAAAACTGACTTTTCACATTCCATCTCATACCCTACTATAAATATCCTTATACCCATGAAATGCAGAGAGCTTCCAGAGAGAATTTTAAGAGAGAAACTCCAAAGAACAACAAGATTAATTCATCCACAATCTTATACATTTGATTCTCCAAATTCCTATACTCTCACCCTCTCCATTGTCATACCTATGAGAGGATCTTAAACCAAAGTCTTACCTCACCACATTCAGAGCAGTGAGAAGGTTATTGGTGTTTGGGAAACAATTCAAGAGAGAACCAATTCATTTTGGTTGATGCAATGGGCTAATTGTGGGATTCGGTAAGCTAGAAAAGATAGGTTAGGCGTAATCCTGTTGGAGCAAGAAGTTTGGAGAGCTTAGGTGCATTGGTTAGATTAGGCTTGGAGGGTTTATTGCTATTAATGTATTCCAACTGATTTTCTAGTGGATCATTTTACTGTTTGGAGGGCGGCGGAAAGGTTTTTCATCAAGTTCTTCAGTTTCTTCTTCGATAACACATGCTGGTGTTATCTTGCGTTTGCTTCTCTCTATCCCTTACTCTTTGCTTTTAATTACTGCTGTGTTGTGATTAAATTATGGCTTAGAGTAGTTTGCATATTTGGGTATAGCATATATATATCATTCCGCATATACATTGTTTGAATACAAGCTTGTTTAGAATATTTAAATTTGGGAGTCGAAACATTCACAAGTGTTTTATACACTAAGTGAGCTTTCAACATTCCATCCTCATATAAAGTTTTAAATACTTATAAGGCCAATACTTCAAAAACCACAATTTACATGACTATTCTTCTTCCGCAGCTTCATTGTTCATCTTCGACCCATCCAAGCCTCCATGCCTGTTGACCTAAGCTCTTCAACCCAAATGGAAGCCGAGCTCTTTCTCTTTTTTGTGGTACTAAAGCTCTCAAGGTGTGGGAAACACATTTGGTCAAGGTCAATCAGAACACTGGCTTCGAACTTATCATGGTACGTTCTTTGGGTTCCTTCCATTTTATTACAGTTCTTATTGATTATGTTTATTTGAGATTGCTATTTGAGATGTTGTATCAAGTTCTAGAGAATCTCAAGTGTCTCTCTCTGCCTGTGTCGTAGGTATCTTCAAACTTGCTTTCATTGTTTCTGACCACACAACTCATTGACAAGATAGGAATAAAAACAGGACTTCCCCTCTCCTTGTTACTATCCAAAACATGCCAGAAGTAATTCGTTTAGGCCTATGGCAATGTAAAATGGGATTCCGTACATCCAGACAATTGTGCATTGAAACTTTCTTCCAATGGGAATGAAATGAAAGAAACTCAAAAGATAAGGCCAAGGAAACAGGCAAAACTGAACTACAATGGGGAGCCTTAATTTAAATTGGTAGCAATGGAGGGAAGAGGTTCACTAGTGGAGGCATGGAAGCATTGCGCTTGAGTTACCAACTTTGATTGATTAAGATCCTTTTACAGCCCAGGTAGTTTTTTCTATATATATATTTTAAGATCAAGAACTGTAACAATTTTTACAATAGATGTTTGGGGTGCAGGTGAATCAAGCCAGAGAAGAATGGAATAAAAAAACACTAGGAGCATGCAATTTGAAACACATTGCTAGACTTGGACAAGCTATCAAGACAAACTTAAATGTCCTAGCTTTATTTATGAATGGGTGGTATGAAACTGTCAAAAATTTTCTTTTGTCCAAATATTCTTAGAATTTGGATGACAGAATTTTAGGTGTGTAGAACTCTCACGTAACTGCCCAACAACTAGCAACATTTTTTTTAAGCTACAAAAGGATTTTAAGAAGAAAAAAAAAATCCCATCTTTAAATGTAAATCTTTTACTTCTGTCAATTCCTGCCATGAGATTGTAGCTAGAAATTTATTCTAGATTTGGTTGTTGTATTAGTGTTTTTGACCTTGTGGAGTTTTTCTTCAATTGGTTTTTGTGGAGGCGGTCATAGCTATTTTAAAGACAATTTTGAAGCTAGGATTAGATTAAAAGGATGAAGTCCTGGGAGAAGAGGTGGATATTAAATAAACTATAATTCCAAAATTAATAAGTACAAAAGGATATTAAGACGCTAAAACTATTATGTTTGAACGTAATTGGATGCATTTTGCTTGTATTGGCATAGTTGGAGTTACTTTGGGATTATGTGCATTTTGTTCACTTGTTTGGCTTCTAATTTGGTTTTAAGACCATCTTTGAATGCATTTGGAGCCTATTGTCATATTTGGAAATAACTTGAACTTGGGTCTTTTGGTTTGGTTTAGTTTTCATTTGTCATTTGAAACATATGAAGCTTTAGAGAAGTCTCTGCAAGGTGGACAAGAATTTGGTTAAAATTGATGATCTCAAAACTTCTCCATTGTGGAGAATGGTTGTAGAGTTTGGCAAAATTTGTAATTTTTGTTTATGAATTAAGGAGAATTTATTTAATTAACTTGTCTAAAAGATTGTATGGTGAAGATTTGTTAGATTTTGCATTATATTCATATTTTGAATATTTGGAGTTTGCAATTTGAGATAACCAATAGGGACTTGACCATTCATGCGTGGCTTTAGTTTTAAAATAGAGACATTGTGCTGGATATTTTAAAAAATAAGGGCAAAAGTCCATTTTTCCCGCATTAAAGGCATATATTTGTGTGTACAGCAGCCCATCCATTGTTGTTCACTTAGGTTTCCTCTTGGAGTGGCAAAATGCGAGTGTGAGAGATCTCTTTGAAGAGGGCTGTGTGAAGGAGGTTGTGCAGCAATTTTAGAGAAGCAAAAACTTCTCCTTGTTTTAGGTGCAGTCTCGAGCTTTGTATTCAACCCTGTGCTTTGTATTAAAAGAGAGTGCTTCGTACTTGTATGAGAGAATAATTTTGGGTGTATTGGTATTGGGTTTGTGAGAATGCTTCTACACTATTTTGTATTCTCTATACTTGTTAGTGAAATTTTTTCTTGTTGCTGCCTATGGATGTAGGCTAAAGGCCGAACCACGTAAATCTTGATGTCCTCTTTTGTGTGTTTGTATATATTTTTCTTTTTGGTTTTCTTCATTCCTTTTATTTAATTTGGATATCTTTCTAAAAATCATATTCTACCATCAATCTGGTATGGGAAAGCTATCCAAAGGCCATTTCCTATAACAAATTAATATTACAGCTTCAATTTTTAAAATTAATTGATATATGTGCTTCATATTTTACAATATTAATGACTTACGACAACTCATGTTTTTGTATAAATTTTTGAAAAGAATTTATACTACAATTTTAACTTTTATTTAATAGTTTTTTTTTAAATGGTAATTGGAATAGCCCTACCTTTGAATTATGGTTTTGCTTTTAAATAATAATAGGACAAAACTTAGGTACAGTATTTTAGGTGCTATTCCTTAGGTTTTCCTTTTAAGATTTAGCCATGTGACTATTTAACTAAAAAATACACTTCCATCATATAAAAAAAAATTTACATGGCAGAATTTTAAAAAAGAAACCTAAGTAAAAGCACCTAAGTATTGTACTTAAAGCTTGCTCATAATAATAATAATAATAACTTTGAAGTTGTTGTTGTTGCTGTTTTTTTTTTTTTTTTTTTTTTTTTTTTTTTTTTTTTTTTAATTTATAGCCATAGAAGTATATTAATGTTGTAAAGGCTTAGTAAAAGAATTGAAAAAGTTTCCCTAAAAACATCCATAAATTCCACATGATATTACTATTGACACTTGTTGTGATTTATACAAATAACAATTTTATAATGTACACACAGAGATATGCACAAAAACGGTCATTTGAGTGCATATTAGGCACCAAAAGTCTTATATCTCAACTAGTTTACACTTCCTAATTGAGTGTCATAGATAATTTTCATAGTAAAAGGATTTGGACATTATAAAAAAAATGTTCCTATATATCAGCAATTCCACAAATATATAATCGTCTGAAAATGTTTGGTACATGCAACTTAATGAAATAATAAAGCTAGAAAAAAAGAGTGAAAATAAAAAAATTAATTTAAAAAAAAAAAAAAAAAACCTAATCCACTTAAACCATTTCATGCATTCGAGAAGTTTTATGGGGTAGAACCCATTTTTGGCACCAAGCTTTACGGCATATACAGACAACTTTTTCAACTGATGGTTTCTTCATAAGAGTTTCCATTGATGGAACAACAGCAGAGGTTGCACTACGTAATGATTCCTCAACTGGATAATTCTGTACTGTCTTTTTTAAAGCAAGGGACCTGTTTGAAGCATTTGGGGACCAAATCTTAAATCCCTTATTTGTAGACCATGGGCAAACTAATGGGCTGGGTGTGATCAAATCATGTGCCGATCAAGCCCACTCCATGACTGCTTATTACAGACTCAACTGCCTAATGGGCCCAAATCCAATGTTATGGGCCTACCCACCCACTGTTCTGCCCACTTTTTTATCCATATTATTCTGCAGAAATTGGTGGGTGCAAATTTAGAGGGCTTCGTTGTTACGGCCGGGTGCATTTGGCACTCCCATTCATGGTAGCTTGTTGCTTGATGTTTGTGTTGTTGCTGGAATTTAATAGCATGAATTTGTTGGTAAAATTTCAGACAACACGCTTCAATGGCAAGGTTGGAAGTACAACAGTAGCATCCTATTGTAGAAGTGAGATGGAAATCTTTTCCTTGTAAAGATTGATAAATTGGGCTGCACTGACTTTCAAGATTCACATTGAATAAAGTTAATTGGGCTGCTGCTATTATAATGCAGGATTTTGGAATGCGTAAGGCTGGGTGTGTATATACTTGATGACAAAGGAAATTACATCAGCTGCTATGTGCTCAATCTAGAGAAGCTTTCTTATTAGGTATGGCTGAAGCAACTGCATTTTGTGCTATTCGAGCTATTTCCTTTGCTCTTGAAACTGGGATCCTAGAGGCTTTTTTGGAAACTGATGTGCAACAAGTGCTGAAAGCTCTGCTGATGCCCAAACTAGATTTGTCAAGTATAGTTATATAGAGTGCATTTTGTGCAATTATTTGATATGGAAGTAAATTAAAATTAAGTTCATTTTGTGGATATATCCAAGCACATTGATGGAGGGATTTAATAAAAAAAATTGGAGTAGCCTTAATTTTGAAAACAGAAATTAAATTAAAAAGTAAACTTGGGCCTTTCAGAATTGATGTTTCCATTGATGAGTATTGGGCAGTAGCCTCATTATCACCAAATGTACAGTGTACATCATATAGGTCTATAGCTTCTTTGTTTGGGCTAAACTCATAAAGTTGCCAAATGCATAGATGTGTGTTGTGAAAGGGTTGTCTAACGTGTTTAACCTCACTTATTAAGGGAGAGTCTATGCCTACATGTGAGATGAATTTTTAGAATTATGGTTAATTAAATAAATTCACTATTTCCTAACAACTTGTACTTTTAGAACAACTGGTTATTTATCATTAACTACTAAGTTGGAACCCTTATGAAGATTCACACACACACATCAAAAGCTCATAAAGTGACCTTTCAACTTCTGTTTTTGGCGTAGCCTTTCACTTATTTATTTTCTTTTCTCTTTATCCAACCCTAAACCTCTTTTTTTTTTTTTTTTTTTTCATAAAAAAGTGGTCTCATATAATATATATATATATATATATATATACACACATGAAAAAAAACCTTGCCTCTTGGGGGTGATCACTGCTCCTTATCCACTTAAAACTACCCTTAGATGGCTTGGGACCATCCGGGCATGATGGGGCTACCGCTACTTGAACTTCCCTCCTGCCCAAGTCAGGTGTGAACTCAAACTAACAAACCATGCCTCTTGGGGTGTAAAAAAAAAGGGGGGAAAAAAAGTCTACTAGTTACCTTATCTTATTTCCTCACTAGCCTCAAAAAACGGTAAAAAGATATAGCGTACAGAATCAAGAATCACCCTCTCACATAGGGGTTGACTCTACAAGCACGGAACCTACCCCTATATAAGATGGTTATTACATATACCCTCTCTTCAAGTTAAGAGTCCAACCCATTTTTTTAATATGTTTTTTCTCCCTTCCTCGTACTCTTCGTTAATGGAAGATTATGTGTCAAAGGAACACTTTCACAACATATGGCTCCTATATGTATCTATAGCTTGAATAATAGACTATTTTATCTGATTTTTTTATAAAGAATTTGATAGTTGGGGTTTTGACAAAACATAAATTGCGGATAGATGGAAACAGAGTTTATATATATATATATATATATATAGAAGACAGTTCCAAACGCTATTATTATTTTTATTTCTTAAAGAAAAACATTACTCTCATAGACAATTTTTGAATTCTAGAAGATCTAACTCATCCTCCTTGTTCTTATTTTTAATTGATTATAATTTGATCGTTACAACGTGAAAGTGAGATTTTAATCTTGAATGTCTTTAAAAGATCAAAAACTACTAAGTACTAACTTGTCTTATTTGGACTAATTAGTAATTAATAATATTGAAAATAAAGGATCTTGTAATAATTTTGACTTTGCTATTTCAATAAAATATCAAGCATGTTCGCATACCTAAGAACATGGTTGTGTACAACACAATAAAATCTACAATTATTTTAAATCAGTATACCACCTCAAATATGGGTCATTAAAAAAATTTTGAATTGCAGATTGTGGTGAATAGGTGGTAGGATAATTTGAAATGTTGTGAAACTATTGTAATTTTTAGTTAGCTCCCAAATTTTATTGAGCCCATAATTCTTGAGGTGTTTGAATAAAAATGTTTCCAAAATGTAGCTGATAAAGAGAGAGACTGGTGTAAATGACTATCCCAACCTTCTTAACATCTCCATAAATTTTGCTTTCAATTTCTTTCCACTTTCAACATGGAAAAGTCAGCCATAGTAGGCTGAGACGCTTATGTCAAATCTTGTTTCTACTCACTTCAATGACCTCAAACGTGACATTTTTCTTCCCTCTAATGCGTGGGTGGTTAGAAAAATGATGATATATAAGATTGGAGTGTCAAGTAATAATGACTAATTAATTATAAGGACCGAACTAATTTTCCTCCAACCCACTTGAAAAGAAAAGTTCATCCACACCCAACTATATACCAATTTAAATACGCATTTAAAGAATGACAAAATTGATGAAAGATAATTGCAAGTTCATATGAGCCAAGATTTAGCGCTGCTTTGTTGTCAATATGAGCATCGCTGCCTTTGCCATCCCTTTCCTTGCTATCACTTCATGTTCATGGTCACTGTTTGAATTGGTCCTCAAAATGCTAATCAAATATTAATCATGATCGGCTCACCAAGATTGTAACAGCTAACTAGTTCAAAGTTGGAAGCATTAGCAACAAAGCTTAGTGGATAGGACACGTGGTACAAAATTTAACCCTAATTGAAATTTAATTTTTATACTGAATTAACTCACTTGAAACAAAAATTTAAAAGTTTAGATTAGATAGGACACATGTCTCAAAATTAAAACCTAATTAAAATCCAATTTATACACTAAATTAACTCACTTGGCACAAAAATATAAAAATTTAGATTAGATGAGATAAGTGGCGTAAAATTATATTATAATTGAATTCCAATTTAAAATCTAATTGGATTTTCTCTTAGCTTTTTCTATTAATATATATATAGAGACTAGCATGTAACCCATGCAAATGCATTGATACATTTAAAATTAAACACAATTTTTATCATAAAAATATAAATAACTAGTCAATTTTTTTTAAGTAAACGTAATTAGTCATGTATTAAAATTCTTACCTAAATTTAATACTACTTATAATCATTTTTTTCTAATTTTAATAAAATAGAACGTGTGGCGATTTTTATTGAGTATATGTGATTTGTTTTATATATATTTATATATTTATATATATATAATTTATGATTCATTAATATTAGGTTCTTAGTATTTTGCACTCATTAACTTACTAGGCACAAAGATTAAAAAATTTAAGTGGAAGTATGGCACAAACTTAAGTAGATAATTATGATATGGTCCTTACATAAATTTAGACACATGACGCAAAATTGAATTCTAATTTTAAAATCTAATTAAACTTTGGGTTGAGTTCAAGTTACATCTGGTATAACTCTAACTAATGTTACACCACACAATAACTCGTTATAAAAATCATATTTTGAAAATCTTACCGTTGAATTATATGTTTTATATGTTTTTAACATTCTTGCCAATTTTCATGTTAATTGAATGTTATTTACTATTTGATCCATAAACTCATATTTTATGCATTATTTTAAACTACAAAAATTTGAATTTAAACAATTGATTGATGATATAGCTATTAATCTTTAATCACCATGAAAATTTGCAAGGATGGAGAATTAATTCTAAAGGGGTAAATTAAAATTAAAATTAATCGAGTTCATTTTGTTGATCCAAGCACGTTGATGGGGGAATTTAATAAAAAATTTGGAGTGGTCTTAATTCTGAAAAAGGAAATTAAATTAAAAAACTGAACTTGAGACTTTTAGAGATTGATGTTTCCATTGATAAGCATTGAGCAAATGTAGAGGCAGCGTACATCATTGAGGTCTTAGCTTTTTTCATTGGGCTAAATTCATAACTCTAGCCTATCACATTCAATAATAAATTTCTAAAGAAATTCGGGGAGAGACATTCCATACCGTTTTAGTAATTTTGGTATTAGTCTCAAACATTGATGTCCTCAACCATAGGAAAAAAGATTTCTTAGTTTTGACCTTTTCAAAGATGAAAATGAAATTCTGCAACAGTGCCATCATCTTCAATTTAGTCATCATTTCTAATGCACGGCAAGTTGGAAAGTTGCAAAATGTATAGATGTGTGTTGTGAAAGGATTCTCATGACACTGTCTCTTGAGTTACCATCTCAGTCCAAGTTGGTCACAGCCAAGTAGTCCTCTCTAATGCATGACCAACTCTCCTTCTCCCAAATACACGGCTAGAACAGTCCTTTTTCCTGATGCAGTCAGTCCTTCCCTCAAATACATGGCCAGCTAGTCAAGAAAACAATTGAAAGGGAAGCAAACAGCATCACCTATTAGTTTTCAAGAGCCTTTTCACTAGTGAATCATACGAGAGAAAATAAAAACAAAAACACAAAAGCATCCAACGATCTAAGTGTTCGAAAAGCTTTGAACACCTATATTAGCTCAAAAATAAAAAGTATTCAATAGAAATAGTGCCTTTGCGACTATCACTTGTACGTAAAGTTTTAAATTTGGTTCAAGAGTTTCTTTTTATGAAGGCGTAAATGCACTTTTAGTCCTTACATTTTAACTTTTTTCTATTTTAGTTCCTACTTTTTTCCGTTTCCAAATAGAGTATTTTCATACCAAAAATGGTTTGGTTAGCTAAGTAGTAAAGTTTCACAATTGATAGTTTATATATATATATATATATATATATATATATATAAATGTGTAGTTAATATAACATATTAGACAAAAAATATTGACTTAAACTTTTAGGTCAAGTGGTGTACTTTTAATAGTCATCTTAATTTTTTTTAAATGGATAGTTATAACGGGGAGGAGATTTCAACCATGGCTGTCTTGAAAACACCAAAAAGTGCTAACCCATCTTATTTGAACTAATTAATATTCATCAATACTGAAAATATTGGTGCCAGTAATAATTG
This sequence comes from Quercus alba, assembly GCA_036321655.1. Lineage (NCBI taxonomy): Eukaryota > Viridiplantae > Streptophyta > Magnoliopsida > Fagales > Fagaceae > Quercus > Quercus alba. The sequence continues at coordinate 18,035,928 of CM070300.1, forward strand.
ACCTGCTATGTCAATAAAATATCAAGCTTGTTTGCATATATAAGAATATGCCACCACTGCAGACCCTTGTCGCAATGGTCACTTCACAAATATAAGTGTTTATGGGGCTCTTGTGGGGCGTTAGGAGGCAAGGGTCGGAATTCAAGTTTCTAAGAGGGAGCTTCACATATACATACATTTAAATTGAACTAGAGTAGAATTTCTATCTTGTATAAAAATAAAAATAATAATATGTTAATGTAGTTTATAGGAGTTCTTTTTAGGACGCAAAAAATTTTTACAGCCATTTTAAATTAGTCTACCATCTCAAATATGGGTCATTAAAAAAATTTTAATTGCAGATTGTGGTGTACAGGGGTAAGCTAATTTGAAATGTTATGAAACTGTAGTAATTTTTTATTGACTCCCTAACTTTATTAAGCCCATAATTCCTGAGGTGTTTGAATGAAAATGTTTCCAAAATGTAGCTAATAAAGAGAGAGACTCGTGAAAATGACTACCCCATTCTTCTTAACATATTCCATAAATTTTGCTTTCATTTTCTTTCCACGTTAAACATGGAAAAGTAAGCAATAGTAGGGCCAGTTAAGTCAAATCGTGTTTCTACTCACTTCAGTTTCGTCGAAAGTGAAAGGATTCTTCCCTCTAATGCACGGCCAGTTAGAAAAATGATGATATGGATTGGAGTGTCCAGTAATGACTAATTTATAGGGACTGATCAAATATTTCCTCCAGCCCATTTGATAAGCAAAGTTCATCCCACACCCAACTATCTGCCAATTGAAATAAGCATTCCGTCACCACAAAAAGACACAGAGCTATGAAAGAATGAAAGGTAATTGCATGTTCAAGATTTAGCTCTGCTTTGTTGTCAACATGAGCATCGCTGCCTTTGCCATCCCTTTCTTGGTCACAGTTTGAATTGGTCCTCAAAATGCCAATCGAGTATTCATCATGATCGGCTCACCAAGATTGTAACAGCTTAGTATCTCTTTGTCCATTCATTCAGTCGGGTTAGTTTATTCGGGCTGATATTTTATGATTAATCAACAAGAAATCCAATTGGCCAGCTTTTGTCAGGTAAATCACGTTTGTGGCCGCAGCTATATTTGTGGATATGCTTTTAGTTACAGGATTTTTTAAAAATAAAATAAATTAACTTAATTATTGTCAAGAATGTTGTAATAAAATTGGTGCCACTTTAAGTTTCAAACGGCAACCTTAATTATAGTTCAAATTTCCCCTCATCCCTTGTACTATCTAATTTAAAAAATAAATAATAAATAAAATAAAAAAACCTTGATGTTACATATCTCTAGAACACATAGATTTTCATAAACCACCATGCATTGGGGGTCAAGTGAGTATTCACCAAAAGAATTGATATCTTGGAAGCTTGAAAAAAAAACACATACTATATTCTCTTTGATGAAACAAAAATTAAATTGTTAATTTCAGTACTAAACCTCAAATCCACAAGGGATTCCTTAAATCCACAAGGGATTCCTTGAATCCACAGGATGATAGGTCTGGAATTCATTAGAGAAAAAACAATAGACAAAGTCTGAATTTTTATTAATAATAATCTAATTTGCATATAAATAATAGTAAAGCAAAACTATAGGATGATTAAGAAACTATCTGAAACTCTAATTCCAAATTTCATCAAAAATAGTAAAATTGAATTAAATGCAAAATCATAAACTACTAACTGGAGAGGGGACCAAAAACTTTTGAAAGAGGGGGGCCCAAATATATATGAAGTAAAGATGTCATCATTTTTTTTTTTTTTTTTTGAGAAACAAACACACACACACACATAAGGGAGAGGGAAAGGGGTTTTAATACAAAAGCACACCACAACTCCACTCAAAAGCCATGGTAACTTTTAAGGGAGGGTGTGGCATATTATACTACACACAACACTCTCTTAAACAATGTGGGACACTTACCCATTCTTTTTTTTTTTTTTTTTTTGAGAAACAAACAAACACACACACACACACACACACACAAGGGAGAGGGAAAATGGTTCTAACACAAAGGCACACCACAACTCCACTCAAAAGCCATGATAACTTTTAAGGGAGAGTGGGGCAAGTTATACTACACACAACACACTCTCTTAAACAATGTGGGACAATTACCCATTCTTTTTTTTTGAGAAATAAACACACACACACACACACACACACACACACAAGGGAGAGGGAAAGAGGTTCTAATACAAAGGCACACCACAACTCCACTCAAAAGCCATGGTAACTTTTAAGGGAGGGTGGGGCAAATTATACTACACACAACACACTCTCTTAAGTAATGTGGGACAATTACCCATTCTTTTTTTCGAGAAACAAACACACACACACAAGGGAGAGGGAAAGGGTAAAGATGTCATCATATGAATTAAAACATATGATTATTCATTTGATCACAGAAAAATTCAAGCCTTACTCATAAGCACCTCATTATTTATAATAAATAAATAAATAATTTCTTGATTTCACTTTTACTCTTCAACCATTGCTCCTATTTCCAAATAGTCCCTATCATTTCAAATGTTACATTTTAATCCTTAACATTTTATTCATGTGTCAAAAAGGTCATCATCATTAATTGGTGGATGGAAAATTTGAGGTTGGCAATGGAAGGATTATAGTAATGAAGTGATGCTGATGTGGATGCCATGTGGCATTTATCTATGTAAAAAATAAATAATAAATAACCTTTTAACATAGATCTCTCTTACACTTTACACTTACCTCACTTATGAACCAATTGAAATTTTCATTAAAACTTCAATGGAATTTGATAATCTGGTAATTGCCAACTGCAACTACTAGAAAAGAATTAAAAAAAAAAAAAAAAAAAAAGAAGACTATTCTGCTCCAATGTACATTGAAGGGCATATAATCCTTTTACTAAATTAAAACTTCATAGACATAAAGAAGAAGACTTATGAACCAATTGAAATTTTCATTAAAACTTCAATGGAATTTGATAATCTGGTAATTGCCAACTTCAACTACTAGAAAAGAATTTTTTTTTTTTTTTTTTTAAAGACTATTCTGCTCCAATTTACATTGAAGGGCATATAATCCTTTTACTAAATAGACATAAAGACCATTCTTTTGAGGAAAAAAAAAATAGAAAAACCCAAATCCAAAAGCCCCTCCTCATTTAGAAGGAGGGGATGAAATGGAATGGAAGGAAATGAAAAGAATAATTTTAGAATATTCTTCCCTTCTCTTATTTTGGAGTTTTAATGGAGGGAATGGAAAGTCTATTTCCTTCTTTGGGACTTTAAAGTGTGAGAGAATGAAATGAGTAAGAGGGAACACTCATTCTTCTCTATTCTCTCAAAACCTAAAATTTTCATTCTCCCAAAATTGGGAGGAATTAGAATTATATTTAATGAATTTTTTACTAAAACTTCCAAAATACTCCTATATATTCAGTCCATTATTTTAAAATAGGGGTCTATTAGTAATATTTTCATAAAATGATTCATTCATTTCTCTCTATGTTACTCTCAAGAAAGGTTACTTACATTCCATTCCATTCCTTTCTTTTTCATTCATTTCCCATACTTACATATATTCAATTCTTTTCCATTCTCTTGTGATTATTTATTTCCATTCTATTTCCTTATGAAATCCCAAACGTAGCCTAAATGACTGCCAACTATGTTAAAGTAACAATACTTTTTTTTTTTAAATAATTTTTTAAAGAATGCTAAAGTAACAATATAATTGGTATCAAAATAATCAGTTTAATGTTTGCAACATTATGAGGGTTAGGTTCACAACCATCTTACATGCACATAAAATAAGTGGCAAAGTTTTGCAACAAAATTCGTTGTAACCTAAAGTTACAACTTTACTCAATATCATCAGCATTACTACATATTTCAAAAATCTAACTGTTGGATTGCATATTCTTTACCCTCCCAATGCATATGTCAAATTTTGCGACAATTAGATATTATTTACTATATAGTCTATAAGATTATATTCTATGCATAATTTTGAACTAATTAGTAATTACTAATACCGATGGCCCTAGCAGTTATTTTCATTAGCCTCTCATTATAAGCAAAATTTTGGAACATTTTTATTCAAACACTAGGTCACTTAGGCAATGGCATTGGCCTAAGGCCCCTAAATGAAAGAAGGATCCACTCTATATACTATTAGAATATACTCCTATGTATCTATCTTAAAGTGTAGAAATTTTATTTAAGGTCCCCTTCACTTGGCAATAAATAAATAAATATTGTTCTCTATTGACAAATGGAATACACTCTCTCTATATATAACATTGACAAATTTTTATTAAGCCCTAAAATTTTAATCAATAAAAATTATTTTAAAAAACGATCCTTCTTCAAGTGTTGGGTACTTTAATAGTATTAACGCATCTTATGCTATTTATGGCACTTTTAGAGTGCAAATTTTCAATCTCTCAAACGCAAAAAAAAGGTGAATATTAGTCAATAATCTCTCTCTCTCTCAAAAGCCATTATTGAAATCCAACATCATTACTGCTACTTGAAATTCCCTCCTGCCTAAGTCAGGTTTGAAAGGACGAGTGGGCTCAAACTAACAAACCATACCCCTCGGGGTGTAAAAAAGTTAATAAAAATTTTTTTTTTTTTTTAAGAAGTCTACTTGGTTACCTTATCTTCTTTTCTCGCCAGCCTCAAAAAATGAAAAAAAAAAAAAAAGGATAGTATATGGAATCTATATACACACTGAAGACAGTTCCAGATGCTATTATTATTTTTATTATTTAAAGAAAAATATGATTATCACTCAGTTAGAAAAACATTACTCTCGTAGACAATGATTTTTGAACTTTAGAAGATCTAACTCATCCTACTTGTACTTATATTTAATTAATTTATTTATTTATTATAATTTGATCATTACAACATGAGAGTGAGATTTTAACCCTAGATGTTTGTAAAAGAACAAAAACTACTAAGTACTAACCCATCTTATTTGGACTAATTAGTAATTATCAATATTGAAAATAAAGGATCTTGTAATAATTTTTTGACTTGCTATTTCAATAAATATCAAGTATGTTCGCATACATAAGAACATGCTTGTGTAAGACACAATAAAATCTACAATTATTTTAAGTCAGTATACCACCTCAAATATGGGTCATTAAAAAATTTTCAAATTGCAGATGAACAGGTGGCAGGATAATTTGAAATGTTGTGAAACTATTTAAATTTTTTGTTAGCTCCCAAACTTTATTGAACCCATAATTCTTGAGGTGTTTGAATGAAAATGTTTCCAAAATATAGCTGATAAAGGAGCAGGTATATGCCGGGTACAACATATAATTTTTGCTGATAGAGAGAGAGAGACTGGTGTAAATGACTAGCCCAACTCCAAAATCTCCATAAATTTTGCTTTCAATTTTTTTCCAACTTCAACATGGAAAAGTCAGCCATAGTAGGCTGAAACGTTTATGTGAAATCTTGTTTCTACTCACTTCAATGACCTCGAACGTGACTTTTTTCTTCCCTCTTATGCATGGGTAGTTAGGAAAATGATGGTATATATGGATTGGAGTGTCAAGTAATAATGACTAATTAATTATAAGGACCGAACTTTTCCTCCAACCCATTTGAAAAGCAAAGTTCATCCACACCCAACTATATATGCCAACTGAAATACGCATTCCATCACCCCCACCACCACAAAAAGTCACAGAGCTATTAAAGGATGACAGAATTGATGAAAGGTAATTGCAAGTTCATATGCGCCAAGATTTAACGCTACTTTGTTGTCAATATGAGCATCGCTGCCTTTGCCATCCATTTCCTTTTCACTTCTTGTTCATGGACGTCACTGTTTGAATCGGTCCTCAAAATGCCAATCTAATATTCAGCATGACCGGCTCACCAAGACTGTAACAACTAACTAGTTCAAAGTTGGAAGCAGCAGCAACAAGAATCGAGAAGGGTTGTATCTCTTTGTACATTCATTCAGTCGGGTTGGGTTATTCAACCAGATATCCAATTGGCTGGCTTCATCAGGTAAATCAAGTTTGTCGCCACAGCTATATTTGTGGATATGCATTTAATTACAGGATTTTTTAAAAATAAAGTTAATTAACTTAATTATTGTAAAGAATCTTCTAATTCAATTGGTACCTATTTGCATTTCAAATGGCAACCTTAATTGGAATTCAAATTTCCTCTATTCCCTTATAACTATCGAATTAAAAAAAAAAATTAATTTATATATATAAAAATTGGCATGTATGTTATGAACATATAGAGCATGTAATTCAATGGTTGGATTTTCAAAATATGGGTTGGGTTCAACTTACACTTGGTGTAACTCTAAGTAATGTTACATCACGAAATATTTTTTAACTGGATGCGAATATTGACAAATCTACTGTTAGATTACATTATCTTAGTATATTCTTCATGCTTACAAAATTTTGAGGTGATCAAAAATTAATAACCATATCATCAATCAATTGTTAAAATTCAAATTTTTATAGTTTAAAATAATGCATAAAAGATGAGTTTATAGATTAAATGATAAATAGCATCTGATTGATATGAAAATTGGCATGCATGTTAAAAACATATAGAACATGTAATTCAACAGTTAGACTTTCAAAATATTAATTCAATAACAAGTTATTGAGTGGTGTAATATTACTTAGAATTACATTGGTGTAACTTGAACCCAACTCTATATATATATATATATATATATAAACACATAATTTTCATAAATTAACCGTGTATTGGGGTCAAGTGAGTATCAACCAGAAGAAGTTAACCAAAATTTTATCCAATCAAATATTCCATTCCCTTCTACAAAAATTAACGATACTAGTCACTAACCCGTGCGATGCACGAAAAAACTATTGACTCTGGAAAAAAAAAAAATCCAACAATGAGTAAATATACATTTTGCTAGTTAGTATTTTTTTTAAAAAAAAATAAAGAAATATATAACTTCTATACTTTTCCATGGTTTAGAAGTGTTGTCTAACATTGAACGTTATTAAGTTGCAAGTGCATAGTTACCAAAACCTACAAAATAATTTACAGTTCTTAAATTAATAAAGCAAAACTTCCAATAGTTATATATACACACACACTCAAAAATAATATAAACTGCAAATATATAAACAATAACCATGATATGAGGAAGACACACCAAGTTTCAAATTTGAGTAGCAATATGACTTTCTCGTAGTAAAAACAATGTACACAATTCAAAACATGGAACAATATCAAAATTATAATACCTAATTCCATTATCTTTTATGTTAAATCAAACAAATAATTAATTGAAATTAATCCAAACAAATAATTAATCAACCAAAAATCATAACTTTTAATAAGAAAACAAAAAATCACATGAACCTAAATAAAAAGCATTTAAGGTGAAGAATTAAGATCAACCTACTGAGATGGAAATACCAAAAACCCCAAGACTTAAAACTTCAAAATTTATAGAATCTCCAAATTTTACTTCAGAACCAAACCAAATTCAACAAATTTTTATATATAACATACCAAATAAAAATATATCGTTCCCTAAGCTGGAAGACATAGGTTGCATCTTTAATTTTTCTCCAAAAAATAGAGATGCTTTGTCTGCTATGTACAATATAAAAAATAATAATTAGTAGAAATTTCAACCCAAAAACCAAACCTACGATTATCAACATGAGTCTTTTTTTTTTCAAAGTTAGTCTTTTTTTTTTTTTTTTTTTGGAGTTATATAGTAATTTTTGTTTTTATATAGATTATCAGTGTTTGAGTCTGAATTTAAATTGGAGTTGTTAGAGAGATAGAGTTTTACTCCTTGTTAAGTTTTGATTAAAAAAATATAATTTTATTTTTAAAAAATGATAATGATGAGTTTGAGTTTAAGTTGGACTTGTTAAAGAGATAGAGTTTCACTCCTAGTTAAGTTTGAACTAAACAAAAATAATTTTATTAAATAAAATAATAATTTTATTTGAATATTATGTTGACGTGGCAAATTGTGAGAGATTCAGAGGTTTCGATTTTATATATAGACTAGTCGCTAACTTGTGTGATGCACGGGAAAACTATTAGAAAATAAATTTAATCCGTCTTTTTGTTCTATTAAATTTAATCTTTCTTTTATTCTTTTAAAATAAGAGTTTAGGTTTAATGATAAAAAGCAATCATCGTGTAACGGACGCAATAGATTAACATTTTATTGAAACTATAAAAAAAAGGGTATAACATCATTTTGAATAGTAAATCTATAGTTTTATAACATCTTAAACTTTTTTTCTTAATGGCATAATGTGTTAGGATCACAAAGGAGTTTGTGTAAAATCTAACTATGAAAAGTTGTTCTTAGAGGTTCAGAAATGCATTAATTTTGTTAAATAAAAGCATAACTTTTATCACATTTTATAATAACTTTAAAAATTTATAGCATTTATCTTTTAGTTAAGGTTGTATTAGAGGATTGGAGTTTTTCTTAATTGGATGTGTTTACAGTTAATATTTACACACTTTTGTTTCAATGGCCAATTAACTTTTTACAAAATTGACCAAAATGACATTTTACACCGGTCAAAGTTTGCATCACATTTTTCAACAAATAATAATAATAATAATAAAATAAAGAATGATTTAAACAATTATTCTACATGAATTTTTAATCGAAGAGCCAATTTAGATTCAACTTCCACCTAAAGCACGCAACAAACCATTTCCCAATTTTCAATTTCATTATTAGTTGTCTCAACTTCATATTGCTACTATACCAAACACCTGTTTAGATGCGTACTTAGGAGCGTAGCATCCCATAAAAACCTCTTGCCCAATTGACATAAAGTCAGAAAAGCAAACAGCCCCAAAAAATATGCAACTACTTCACAGTCTTGGCTTTAGTGTTCTTGGAACCAAATGCTTACTAAACATCAGATTTTCTATATCAAATTGTTGCACATTCTAAATGCTTTTATTCAGCTGTTAACAATTTCCACAATTACTACAACAGGCCATTGAAAAAAAATTATATAGCAATAGTAACTAATAATGCTAGGTCTATCTTTATCTTAAAGCTAAGATAGTAATGTTTGAGGGAACATTTCAACTTGATGGGATGCAAACAAAATGCAAATCAAACTAAACTATTAGGATAAACCACTACTATAAAAAAAAATGCAGGTCCTTCTATTCCTTCTTGCAAGCCAATAGTAGCTGCAAGAGTTATCCCGATTGCTCAATTCCATAAGAGTATTCCACCTGATGGTCTTGACACAAGCATCCTCCTCCTTTATTCCATCCCCTGCAAGTTAAAATTTTTAAGAATGGAAATTGTCAATTGGTGGTTTCAAGCAAAAGTTACATTTGTACAAAATATAAGCAGCCTAACTCATTTGCTTGAGGAAAGAAAGACCAACACCTCAGTTAGAAATTTCTGACTACAAATAGGAAATCACTTCAATTTAGCTGAAAAAAGAAAAGAAAATGCAAAGTCTACAACGCTTCCCAAACCTAAAAGAAAATAAAAAGAATGAAAGAAAATGTTCATCAAAGCATCATTCACAGTAATATATATAAAAGTGCCCAAAAGAACTACAAACAACCAAATCAATTAAAAAGTAACAATATTCACACACAAAAAGAGCCTCATGTGAGGATTACGCTACTCTTTAAGTTTTTTTTTTTTTGTTTTTTTTTTTTTTAACTTTAAATCTCACTTATGAAAAGGTAGAAGTTTTTTTTTCTTTTTTTTTAAATCTCTCACCATTTTGTGAGTACCATCATCAATTGGAAACAACTGGAGCTTCAGCTTCATAGGAGTTATTATTCTCAATAAAAAATTTTTGCAAAAAGGAAGGCAAAGGAGGCAAAACTTTGCCAACAAAATTAGAATCCTTTGGTTTGGAATTTAGATTGGAAACAAATCACACCATCAAAAACTTTAGATGTTTAGAATTTAAATCCTTTTATGAATACAGAAAGAAAAAAAATAGGCACCCTCCTAGAGCACCTAGGTCATGTTCAACCTCTTTATCCATAATTACCTGCTACAATTGCTCAGTTGCATTGAAAACCAAAGAAAACCCAACAAATGCAGCTTTTTTGCATTTATTATATGTATATGATGAGATGACACCAGCTAATATCCATTTTAATGACCTTCATGAAATATTAACATTGTGCATTTGTGATGCTGCAAACAGCAAGATTAAAGTTGGTTAGTCACTATGGTTCTTTTGTCAATCATAGTAACAGGGTGCTAAGTAAACTGCTTAGCCCCTCAGGGGTGAAAAGCCCTTGAATTAAGCATCTCTTATGAATGAAAGTATATGCAGCCAATTACAACAATTTAACCCAACAGAGCAAGTTGTTAAACAATTGTTTTTGTTGAAAATAAATAATTTTCCTTTGAAACAAATAGAAGCTCATTTAGCAAATATATGTTCCTAGGAAAATAGCAATACGTAGATATAATGGAAGATGTAGCCCACTTTATCAATGAAGAAAAGCCAAAAGAATTGGTGCATAGAAATGTGATTTTATCAAAAATTTCTAATAGCCATTAGTCACAATAGAATGCTAAATTCACATATGTTTCTAAAAGAAATTTCACTGAACACATGGTATGAACAATAACTAAAAATAACAAACACTAAAGAGTGTAGGACTACCACAATACTATTAATGCCGACTCCCCAAAATAGAACACCAAAACCTTCTCATAGCAAACTCGTAAATAATAAATTAATAATTGACACTTTGAGACTTTGTAAATACTAAGTGGTATTTAAAATAAAGAAAAAAACCATAGATTGAAAGAAAAGGAAAAAAAATATTACATTGGTTTAAAGCAAGTATAGAGTGGTCATGAAGTCCCTTTAAAGATGCTTCTTTCACAATCACATGAAATTTGAATATGAAATCTAAAGAATTGGCTCCTTTAGGATATGGAATTCTGGAATGTGCGAGCAACTGAAAGGTGTGTGTCTAATGATTCTTCACCAATCTGAAAGGTAGGTCTGCTCATGCTATAACAGAGGCTAAGGTTTTCAACTTTCTTATTAAAGATTATAAAACTGTCCCCAGTTATTTTTAAGTCATTATAGTAGAGATCAATTGTAAATCATATGTAATGTCAATAATTTTGATATGACCCAACTATCTTTGATTTATATTTATTGGTTTACTACGTAAAAATAGTAACTTTGTAATTTTATTGGTAGGTTTTGAACTCATGACCTCTTCCTTTATCCACTCCCACGAGAAGAGGAAATGTCATTTGATTTGAGTTACAATTCATTGGGATATGCTTCTAGTCCATGAGTATTTCTAATTGAAGAAAATCCTATGCAGGGACTGTGGCGGAACCAAAAATTACTACTGCTGCTAAACCATTGTTGCTTAATGCTGTTCGTGGGGAAGATGTTGAAAGACCCCCGGTTTAGCTCATGAGGCAAGCAGGGAGGTACATGAAGGCAGGTTTAAACAGAGATCTTTGGATAACAATTCTTATGTTCATGGCCCATTTTTTAGAGAATTTATTTAGATGCCTTTTCTATAAAACTTCTATTACCTATACCAAAAAAAAAAAAAAATCATGCCTTTTCTTGGATTTGTATAGCACCAAACCTGCAAATTCAGAATGTCTGAGTTTCTTATACTTTGTGTTTTTTAACTTGTTGGACCCTCATTTTATTTCTACAATAAAGGACCAGAAGTGGTCTTCTCTTTTGCCTTAGGATGAGGATCATGTTACTACTTTGGAATACTAATTTGTTTTTTAAGTGGTCCAACTACTTCATTAGTCACTATCCTAGATTTCCTTAGAATTGTTTTGTTTACTTTACATCCCATTCATTTGTTATTTGTTGATAAGCTATATTTCTACATAAATTTGGGTTTTAATAGTCTTTTAAGTAAAGTTACCCAGAGAAAGTTGACTGCTATGTCTGATCTATAGATCACTAATTTTCACAATGTTCTGCTTTACTAGATCGGCTGTATTTTGAAATTTCCATAATTTTTTTACAGTATCTGTTTCTTTTATATCTTTCACTGCTGAGAGAAGGTTAATCTTGCATTCCCTATAGCACTGCAATGCATATATGACTTTAGTTCCCCCTACATAACTTGGACCTCATTTATTGACAATTTCTTGTGATAGAGCTACCAAATTATCTGTGAGAAGTATCCTTCATTTCATGAAAGATCAGAAAATGTTGATCTAGTTGTGGAGATTTCACTACAACCGTGGAAAGTTTTTAAGCCTGATGGGGTAAGATTCCTTTCTGAAAATCATTCCAACATTTCTTTCTATCTAAGCAATTTCATGTTATACTTCTTTTTCTCTTTGATTTAGTTGGTTGTTATCTCTTACTAGATTTCTTTCACATTGATTGAAAAATCGAGGCCAATGAAAATGTATCCAAATCAGGGTAGTGCTTCCAACTTTTCTACTTATCATAACAAAAATCACTTATTTTTAAGGATTACATATTTATTGAGAGGATGAATAATAGATAATCCTCATATTTTCTTGACGAATGTTATCAAACATAATATACAACGTACATTCAGTTGAATTAAGTAGTCAATTCAAAACCTTCTCCACTAATAGATGCTTTCATGTAAGAATGTAGTATCATTCATGAAATAGTAATATCAATTCAATTCTGACAAATAAAAGAGCATCGTCAACATTAAACATGTCGATATTACAAATTAACTTCTAGTAATTTCAGAACTCTAATAACTAAAAATCATTATCATGCAGCCATTATATATGGGTTTAAAAGCATCCTATCAATCATTCAAACCCATTGCATTATCTAATAGCAGAAAAAATTTATAAAATTTAAGCAATAATAGATCTTGATGATCCTAAAAAACCATCTAAAATGTTAGATCTTGATTAGCTTGTAATACATACCTGATACCTACAGGAGGTCTCTATCTACACTCTTCAACAACCATTCTTGTTTGATTAGTTTTCTATGCTCCATAAATTTCCATATCAAGATTAGAAGCTGTCTGCACCAAATTCATTGCTGTCTAGCTTCACTCACCCACCTTTGGTTCCGATTGTACCATAACAGCCAAGCTATTTTCAGCATGAACTCCACCTCCATGACATGCCCATTTTGCTAATAACACTATACCTATGGAAACATCATGGTTGGTCTCTAGAATTCTGGCGCTTCTGAGAACTCCCATATTTCATGTGTCACTAATTCTACATTGTCCCCACATATTTCACTTGTGAATGATGGAATTATTTTCAATATTGTGGATCACCTTTAGCACGTCACAGCACATCATGCTCTTTAAGAGTGACAAACCACATGTGCAATATAGACCACTCCAATAAGAGCAATTGATGAATTTTGAATGTTCCCTAAATCCTAAATTAGACCTTGTTACAATAGTGCAGCCCAAAAAAAATTTGTACAATACAATCAACTATTACCAAAACTATCTAAATGTTGTTTTCTACAATATAAACCTATCGCATCATCAATACCAATCCCAATATCTAACATATGAATCATAAAAGAATTTCAAATACACAATCTCAAACAGAGACGGAACTAGTAAGGGGCTGTGGGGGGCATTTGCCCCCCCCCCCCCCCAATTTTTTTTTTTAAATAGTAATACTATACACATTTAATGAATAGTTTAACAATAGAGCCCAACATAATTATTTTTGGTCCCCTCCTCACATTTAATGAATAGTTTAACAATTGAGCTTGACATAATTATTTTTGGCCCCATCCTCCCAATAAGTTACAAATTGGCCCATGAAAATGATAAAACCCAACTGGCAATAAAGTATACTACAACATCTATGTTACTGTGTTGGCTGTTTCTTACTCTTTCTTCTTAGATCCAAGCTTTTTTTTTTTTTTTTTTATGAGTGTTAAGATTGACTATTTGAATTTTCATGAAAAAGATTGACTATTTTTGCTGAAAAAAAAAATGCGCAAAGAAAAAAAAGAAGAAAGATAGATGAATACAAATTACAAACCAAGTTAATGTACTTGTAGTGAGTAAGAGTGGGGTGCGTGGGTGGCCATTAATCAATGTGTGGGGTGGGATGGCAGGTGTGTTTGGCTATTAATTCTTTAACTTAAAATATTTAATTTTTTTTTTAACTTACTACTTACTAGTTGGTTGTTTATTAGTAAATTAGTTTAATTTTATGTGGGGTATTATAGAATTGAATAGCTGCATTAATATATTGGTGCTAATGTGTAGTGTACAGTCTTTAGTATTACAAATTTTATTATATAAATTTTATAAATTCATGTATCATTAATCAAAAGAAAATTAGGATTGAAAGGGAGATTGTTGCAAAGTTTAATACAAAATCAACTATAGATGATTTTTGTTATTTAAAAGAATGTTGAATTTTATTTTTAAATTATTAATTTAAAATGTATTAATAAACGGTTATTTTGTTTCTCCTCTCTTTTGTTGATATTTTCTTAACATTAAATATATGCTAATTTGTATTTTAAAGAAATTTTTTTATTGAGGTTTTGGCCCCCCTTAAATTTTGATCCTAGTTCCGTCCCTGATCTCAAAGAATTAGAAATTAAAATTCCTTATGAATTTCGAATTTAAATCCTTAAACTCTACACTAAAATCAAGTTTTTAAGCGGTAGCCACATGAACCCAGATAAAAATTCACAAAATTAAATTCAAAAAAATTGAAGAATTATAAAGAGAGTAATAAAAATTCAGAATTGTAAAGTGAGCAAAAAAATTTCAGAAGAGATGAATGAAAAATACAAATTTTTAGTCATGAGTTGCATGGTAACAAATAATCCCTAAAAAATATTATTTATAATACAATATAGGGTTATGGATTCCTAATCAAATTTGGTTAGGGTTATGGATTCCTAATCAAAATATAATATAGGGTCATGAATTCCTAATAAATTAATGGTATAGAAAATTATTTACCAGTAGTGGCGGTGTCTGATTTGATTTTCTCTTCAAGCTCTGTTGCGGTCCCATCGTCACCTTCGTTTCCGGAAAAACTCTCCAACTGTGAAACCATATGGTTGGTGATGCCTTCTTTCTATCTCAGACCTAACAGTGTGGGGATGACTTCTTGGCAGGATTGATTTTCAGTGTTGGGTTTTAGGGAAGGAGAAGGTAGAGACGCTTATGTTTTTTTATACTTAGGTTTTTATCGGGGTTTAGAAAAGGTCTTTCTTCGCTTATTTATTTATTTTTTTCATTTATGTTTTTTTTTTTAATACTGTGCTGATGTGGAAAATTGTGGGAGCTTGTGCAATACAATCAACTATTACCAAAACTATCTAAATGTTGTTTTCTACAATATAAACCTATCCCATCATCAATACCAATCCCAATATCTAACATATGAATCATAAAAAATTCAAACCCATACCAATCCCAATATCTAACATATGAATCATAAAAGAATTTCAAATACACAATCTCAAAGAATTAGAAATTAAAATTCCTTATGAATTTCGCATTTAAATCCCCAAACTATACACTAAAATCAAGTTTTTAAGCGGTAGCCACATGAACCCAGATAAAAATTCACAAAATTAAATTCAAAAAAACTAAAGAATTATAAAGAGAGTAATAAAAATTCAGAATTGTAAAGCGTGCAAAAAAATTTTAGAAGAGATGAATGAAAAATACAAATTTTTAGCTGTGAGTTGCATGGTAACAAATAATCCCTAAAAAATATTATTTATAATACAATATAGGGTTATGGATTCCTAATCAAATTTGGTTAGGGTTATGGATTCCTAATCAAAATATAAGATAGGGTCATGAATTCCTAATAAGTTAATGGTATAGAAAATTATTTACATGTAGTGGTGGTGTCTGATCTGATTTTCTCTTCAAGCTCTGTTGCGGTCCCATTGTCACCTTCGTTTCCGGAAAAACTCTTCGACTGTGAAACCATATGGTTGGTGATGCCTTCTTTCTATCTCAGACCTGACAGTGTGGGGATGACTTCTTGTCAGGATTGATTTTCAGTGTTGGGTTTTAGGGAAGGAGAAGGTAGAGAAAAAGAGAAGAGACAGGAACAGCAGAGCTTTTTTTTGTGCTTATGTTTTTTTATACTTAGGTTTTTATCGCATTTTAGAAAAGGTTTTTCTTCGCTTATTTATTTATTTTTTTCATTTATGTTCTTTTTTTTAATACTGTGTTGACGTGGAAAATTGTGGGAGCTTCAAAAGTTTCAGTTATATATATATATATATATATATATAGATGATAAAAGAAAGTCACCACTAAAACCCGAGAATTGGATAGTCTCGTAAGACTTCTTTCTCACATACCCTCTTGACCAAGTCAATCCTTTATTCATGACCCGTTAGTCCTTTCACTTAATGACTACTCAGTAGAGAAAACAACTGAAAGGGCAGCAAACATCATAACCTATTATAGTGAAGAGTAGAGAGATACGAATTCCATATGGTCAATAGTCTTCTCTCTAGAGAATCATACGTGAGAAAATAAAAATAACAATATATCCAAATCCAACACCTAATACTCAAAAAAAATTATTTTATAGGAAAAAAAAAGTCCAAAAGAATTAGTGCTGACTATCACATGTAAAGTTTTCAATTTCGTTCCAGAAATCCTTTTTATATTTTGAAATTAATTATTTTTATTCCAAATAATTATGAGGTATCATATCTCGAAATATTCACATGTAAATGGTTTGGTAACTTTGGTTAGCTAAGTAATAATTGTGGCAAAACACAAAAGCCCTTGCAGAAACTCCTTAAACAGTTAATATAACATATAGAGATATCACTTAACCCAAAAAACATAAGCCCAATGAGTATGAGCTCAACTATGTTATATTAACTATTCATTCTTCTTATCATTATTCATATTGGGACTTCACTCATACATGTATTATGTACACCCAATACATTTCTCATGTCATGGACACATAAGCAATCAAGCATTCCATAGCATAGTAAAGATGTCATCACATGAATTAAAACAAATGACTTTTCATGTGATCATAGGAAGATTCAAGCCTTACTTATAAGCACCTCACTATTTATAAATTAAAAAAAATAAAATCGTGATTTCACTTTTAGTCTTCAACCGTTGCCCTATGTTTCAAAATAGTCCCTCTCATTTCAAATGTTTAATTTTATTCCTTAATATTTTATTCATGTGTCAAAAAGGTCATCATTGTGTGGATGGAAAAATTCGAGGTGCCAAATGGAAGGATTAAAGTAATGAAGCGATGCAGATATGGATGCCACATGGCATTATTTATATGTAAAAAAATAAAAAATAAAAAATAAAAAATTAATCTTTTAACATGGATCTCTCTGACGCTTTATTCCGTGACATTTACCTCACTTGTGATTAGCTCCAATTGAAATTTTTGTTAAAAATTTAACAGAATTTGATGATTTAGTAATTGCCAATTTCAACTACTAGAAAAGAATTAAAAAAAGACTATTCTACTCCAATTTACACTGAAGGGCCTATAATCCTTTTACTACCAAAAAAAAAAAAAAAAGATTGAACTGAATTTTTATAAAAAATAAAAATTAAAAAAAAAAAAAAGAAGAAGAAGAGGCCATTCTTTTGAGAAAATCTTCTTCTTTTTTTTCTTTTTTTTTTTATGAGAAAAAAGTAAATCCAAAAACTTAAAACTGAGCTGAAATGACAGCCAACTATGTTCAAGTAACAATATTTTTTTTATAAAATGATTTTTTTTTTTAGAGAATGCTAAAGTAAAAATATAATTGTTATCAGAATAATCAATTTAATGTTTGCAACATTAAGAGTGTTAGGTTCACAACCATCCTACATACACAGAAAATAAATGACAAAATTTAGCTACAAAATTGGTTGTAATCTAAGACTACAACTTTACTCAATGTTATCAACATTACCACATATTTCGAAAATCTAACTGTTGAATTGCATATGCTTTATGTGTTTAATACACTTGTCAAATTTTGTGCCAATCGGATATTATTTACTATATGATCTATAAGATTATGTTCTATGCATAATTTTAAACTACAAAAATTTATAATTTAAACAATTTATTGATGACATAGCTATTGATTTTTAATTTTTTTGAAATTTTGCAAGCATGGAAAATAAGAAGAAGAAAAAATATAATCCAATGGTGAATTAGTCAAAATTCACATCTAATAGAGAGATATTAAGTAAGGTTGTAACCTTAAATAAAAAGAGTAATTGACACCTCCCCTATATGAAAATTATAGCGTAACAATTCCATCACTCAAAAAGAAAAGAAAATGCAAATCTTGTGGCCGATTTGGATTTTCCTACTATATAAAACCTCTCCAGAACCGAATTTAAAATTGTACATGTGATTTTTTTTTTTTTTTTTTTTTGAACATCTGTACATGTAATTGTTGAAAAGGCACAAAGTGGCCATTAGGGGAAGGTCCAACCGGCCGTGTAGACATGACAAAACGGGCGGATCGGATTGGGTTCGGGTCGGGCCAATCGGTTTACGGGTCACGGGTCAAAAACGGGTCATTTTAAACGGGTTCGAGTCAATCGGGTTGCGGGTTAGGTCGGGTTGACCCGTATTTTTCACATGATTTTTTTATTTTTTATTTTTTATATTTAAGAAAATAACATGTATTTGCCATTTGGAAAGTTATGCAATAAATTACTTGATGTAAAATGCATTATTTTGAATTCACAATTTATACCAAGAATAAACTCAATTAAACTTATTAATACTTATTCAATAATTTTAAAATTATACAAATCCTAACATAGCTATCTAAAACAAAATAATACAAAAATAAGTAAAACAAATACACAAGTTTTATTTCTACACAATATCGGCATCCCAAAACATAAAACAAAATTACAAATGACTTATTGGATAACTCATTTGATAAAGAATAAAAACATATAAGAAATTTACAATTTTGAAAATTAATTTTATAATCCATTATCAATTGTAGTTGACACTCTATTTCCATTTGAGATATACATTAAAGTTTGATTGCTTACTTATTTATACATGATCTTTTTTATGAATATCATATCATTGTTAAGCAACACATACTCTAGGAAATATCATAATTTATTTTGAAAAACCATTTATTTTAGGCATAAATTGTTAAAAAATAGGTCTAAGCATTCATAATTTATGCTAATTTGATACTTTGGTTTCACTATTTTCACACTTGTGAATGTTTTTCACACATGTCTACAATTTTAAATCTATATTTTTAACTCTACATATTATCTTGGCATGTACTTTGCTATTTGATATCTAAAAATCTGTACTCATTACAGAATGCTCAACCACATGTATTTATCTTTCAACTAATTTGCATGCAGTTATGTAAATGTATCAATTGTTTCCTTAAAGCTCACAATAAACAATTAAACCAATATTGTATTAATTTTACTCTCTTTTTTTACCCAAAAAAAAAAAGTTTTAAAAAAATGGTTCGGGTTCAGGTCGGGTCGAGTTGACCCGCAAAAAACACAGGTCGAGTCACGGGTAAACCTGTTTTTGATTCGGATCAAAAAAATCGGGTTCGAGTCAAGTATTTTTCGGGTCGGGTCAGGAAATTCTGACTCGTTTTGCCATGTCTAGCCATGTATTTGGGTAAAGGAAACTTGACTTGGTCATGCATTAGAGAGGACTAAATTGGCTGTGGTCAAAGACATTGAAAGCAAGAATTATGCGGTACTTCATCATGTTCTTATATACTATAAAAAAAAATTAATGCAAATATGCTTGATATTTCATAGACATGGCAGGTCAATTATTATGGGTAATCTTTATTTTTAGTATACCTATAATTTTAACAGGGTTTGAGGTGTCAACAAGTTGAACTACAAGGCTCTTGGCATACTACCAAATATGTTAGAGCAACAAAATATATAAATATAAATATAAATAAATATATATATATATATATAGGTAAAACTTAGAGAAAATCGAATTAAATTCTATAATTGAGGTCCAATTTTGCGTCATATGGTCTAAATTATTTATTTTTAGAGAGAGTTTTATTTCTTAATTTTGGAGTCAAATGTCGAACCACATCATAAACATCTATCCAAGTGAGTTATTATATACAAAAACCAAAGAGTTTAGAATTAATGAACATAAAAAAAATTAAAATAAAAAATAAAAATGGAAAATTTACATTTTCTACCTAATAATATCTTTACAAGACTTTTTAAAAAGTTAAAAAATATATATGAATGACTATCAATAATATTTAAATTATATATGTAAGAATTATACTATGCATTTTAATGTATATCTTTTAAGTATATCCGTACATATGCATGGGGTTACAAGCTAATATATATATATAATAATAGGTGAAACTGAGAGAAAATCTAATTAGATTTCAAATTGGAATTAAATTAGAGTCTAAATTTTTGCCATGTGTCCTATCTAATATAAATTTTTAAATTTTTGTTCCAAGTGAGTTAATTCAATGTAAAAATTGGATTTCAATTAGAGTTTAATTTTATGCC
Organism: Quercus alba; assembly: GCA_036321655.1. Classification (NCBI taxonomy): domain Eukaryota; kingdom Viridiplantae; phylum Streptophyta; class Magnoliopsida; order Fagales; family Fagaceae; genus Quercus; species Quercus alba. The sequence continues at coordinate 18,056,479 of CM070300.1, forward strand.
ATGTGTCCCATCTAATCTAAGTTTTTTAATTTTTGTGTCAAATAAGTTAATTTAGTGTAAAAAACGAGGAGTCCAATATAAGTAAACCATAAAAAATATATATATATAATTTTTTAATGATTTTATATTTATGAGTCTTTTATTTGTATAACTAAAAACAATTCAAGTTTATGAGTCATATATATATATATAGTCAAAGCAAAGAGAAAATCCAATTAAATTCTAAACTATAGTCTAATTTTGCGCCACGTGCCTCATTTAATTTTTAAATTTGTGTATTAAGTGAATTATTAAGTGCAAAAATTAAAGAGTCTAAATTCAATTAGATTCTAAATTGAATTTTAATTGGAATTCAATTTTGTGCATGTGATCCATCTAATTTTTTAATTTTTTTGGCAAATAAATTATTGAATGCAAAAACAGAAAAGTCTAAATCTAATTAGATTCTAAATTATATAAATATATATATATATATATATATATATATGTAATTGTGATTGTTTTTAAATGTATCCGTGCATATGTACAGGGTTACACACTAGTATATATATATAACCAAAACTGGAAGAAAATCTAACTAAATTCTAAATTAGAATTTAATTTTACGCCATGTGTCTCGTCTAATTTTTAAATTTGTGCGTCAAGTGAATTATTAGGTGTAAAAATCAAAGAGTCTAAATTCAATTACATTCTAAATTGATTTTCAATTAGAGTTTAATTTTTCATCATGCATCCCATTTAATTTTTAATTTTTGTAGCAAGTGAATTATTAGGTATAAAAACTGAAGAGCCTAGATCTAATTTTGTACCACATGTTTTATCTAATTTTTAAATTTGTGTATCAAGTGGATTATTAGGTGCAAAAATCAAAGAGTCTAAATTCAATTACATTCTAAATTGAATTTCAGTTGGAGTTTAATTTTATATCATGTGTCTTATCTAATTTTTAATTTTTGTAGCAAGTATTATTAGGTACAAAAACCGAAGAGTTTAGATCCAATTAAATTCTAAATCATATATATATATATATATGGTAGGATCATTTGAAATGTTGCAAAACTGTTGTAATTTTTTGTTAGCTCCCAAACCTTATTGAGCCTATAATTCTTGAGGTGTTTGAATGAAAATGTTTCCAAAATTTAGCTGATAATAAAGACAGAAACTATTGTAAATGGCTACACCATTAATTTTTCTTAACATCTTCCATAAATTTTGCTTTCAATTTCTTTCCACGTTCAACATGGAATATTAAGCCATAGTAGGCTAGGACGTTTATGTCAAAATCTTGTTTCTACTCACTTCAATGTCTTCGAACGTGACATGATTCTTCCCTCTAATGCATGACCAGTTAGAAAAATGATGATATGGATTGGAGTGTCAAAGTAATTAATGACTAATTAATTATAAGGACCGATCAAATATTTCCTCCAACCCATTTGAAAAGCATGCAAGTTCATCCACACCCAACTATATACCAATTGAAATGCGCCATGATTTAGCGCTGCTTTGTTGTCAATATGATCTTCGCTGCCTTTTCCTTGTCAGTACTTGTTGTTCACGGTCACAGTTCGAATTGGTCCTCAAAATGCCAATCGAATATTCAGCATGACTGGCTCACCAAGATTGTAATAGCAAAGCCTAATAAGTGGTTGAAAGTTGGACTTGGAAGCAGCAGCAACAAGAGTGAGAAGGGCTGTACCTCTCTACCGATTCATTCCGTTGGGTTGGGTTGGGTTATTCGGGCTGATATTTTATTGACCTGAAATCCATCTAAATGAAACAGGGTGGCTTTGAGTTTTTAAAACCCAACTTCGATAAAATTATAAGAGTAAATTGGCCGGCTTCGTCAGCTTAATCAGGTTTTTGGGCACACCCATATTTGTGAATATGCTTTTAATCACATGACTTTTAAATAAAGTTAATTTAAAGGTTCTTGCAACTTAACTAGTCTTTCTCAAAAGTCTTGTAATCATGAGCACACGTATTGGGGTCAAGTGAGTATCCTCCAAAAGGATTTAACAAAAATTTTATCCAATTAAATATTCCATTCCCTTCTATAAAAATTGATGAAATGATAGAAAAAAAGTCTCCTTCACCCAAACCTAAGAATTGAACAATCTCCTAAGACTTCTTTCTCACATACCTTATAGAACAAGTTAGTCTTTCAATTGAGTGGATTGAGGTGCAATTCATATAAAGTATTTACTCTTTCTTTTTTTTTTTTTTTTTCCTGATAGTCATCGTTTTAAGTAATTTAACTTTTTTATTATTTTATATGTAATAGGTGCACTTAAGACAGTTGATAACTTAATATGATCCACATTATTTTTTTTTTTTCGTTATTTTGTGGTGACGACAAGATTTGTGAACTTTGGATTGTGTAAACATAAAAATTTACATAACATTTAACTTTTTTTTTTTAATTATCTTATTTGTAATGAAATGAAAATAAAGACATTATTATTATTGATGATGCCGAGAAAAATCACCAGTAAGCCACACAGTTCTCGCACACTCGAAATAGCACCTGCACAACAAAAAGAGAAGACTTAACAGAGAGCACTGATGAAGTGTCGGCCAAATACCCTCCGAATGTGAAGTTAGAACTATTCTCACAACTCTAGAGTGCTAGAGAGGATAAATTATGCGTACCTCGATTTGTGAGAGCATTGGGGCTTTTATAGTAGTAGAAGGCTAGCACCTCTTCCTTAGTATAGAAGTCTTTTCCTTATAGGACTCTACTTGAATAGTTCCAAACGTGATGAACAAGATCTTTTCCTTATAGAGAAGATCTTCCTTCTGAACGTGTAACTTCTGGAATTCCTTTTGTGCTAGGATTCCTATTTTCTTTGGGATTCTACGATGATTCAGGTGTGGGAAGCAAGTATTCTTCATCTAGGGTTTTTGCTGTATCCATCCACGATGGGCCTTTGCACAAGTTGGGCTAGCTCTCTGTCAGCCCACGGACCAGGATTCATCAAGCCCATTTAATAAGGCCCATCAGGCTTAATTTTATCCCTTTCAATTATTATGTGAAAATACAATTCAACCAGAAATCGATTGACCCAACTAATAGCTTGATCAACCCAAATTGTTTTGCAAATGATTTAGGATGACCTATTTTTAATCCATACTAATTGAGTCAAACTCAAATCCAATCAAACCAATCCATTTGCCAAGTCTACTACTTGATGCATGAGTCATTAGAAAAAATCGATTGCAAATTGTAATAGACCCATATGTGAGGTGGTAGTCTAATTTAAAAGAGCTTTGAATTTTAATTGTGCTCCTAACTTTAATCCAGATAATTCTTGTGTTTGTTTGAATGAAAATTGATGGGAGTGACGAGAACACATTACCTTGACGAAGTCAATCTAGTGACGAAGTCATCCCTGGTGACGAACAGCCATCACTGACGAGGAAAGGAAAGTCATTCAATGATGCCAGCAAGTAACCTGGGCAGTTACGAAACCAGCAAAACAGACCGCTGGAGCCTAATAAAGCCCCATAATTGGGCTGGAGGCGTTACTAAAGAGAGGCATTAACATCCCAACGGCTAGCAGTCAAGATCACATATATAAAGTCCTTACATTGGCAGCATAAGGTACATACATACTGATACTCTAAGAAAATACCTATTACTTTCGAGTTTGGGGAATTGCTTTATTGTTCTAACTTTGGCATTGGAGGCGTTGTGGCAAGCATCACACCGGTGACCCCTTTTTGAGGATACATTGGTGCTGACAGGAAGTTCCATCTGCCTACTTTGACTGACGAATTTACACTTCATTAGTTTGGCGCTGTCTGTGGGAAACGACATTCTCAAATTCATATTTGAAAACATAGTTTCCATCAACCCTCTACATTCAGATGGAATCCAACCCAGATTCAGCAGCCTTGGCCTAGCAAGTCCAAGCCCTTGCAGCCACCATTGAAGAACTCACCAAACAGAACCAGGAAATGAAGCTACAGCTCTAGCAGGTTCAACAGGCTCAACAGGAAGAGAACCGGTCCAAGGGTAACCTGGAGGGAGAAGGAGATAGTCACCGGAGAGGAACCCCTCAGAGGCCAACTACTCCAAACGAGCAGAACTCGAATCTCCTTCGAGAAATGAGGAAGGAAATGGACGAACTGAAGAGCGCCATTAAGGAGAAGACGGATCGAAGCGTAGACAAAATGGTAAGGGCTATGGATTCACCCTTCACTGCAGCGGTACTCGAATGCCATGTATCGTCAAAGTTTCGCTTACCTCAACTTGAGCCATTCGACGGACTAAAATACCCACAGGATCATCTTAATACCTTCAAGACGACTTTAGGTCTTCAACAACCACCTGACGAGATACTGTGTCGTTCCTTCCCAACGACTCTCAAAGGAGCTGCAAGAGAATGGTTTACGAAGTTGCCAAACTCGTCCATAGACAACTTCGATCAACTAAGTAGTGCCTTCTTGCGCCATTTCATAGGGGGGCAACGCCCAAAGAGGCCGGTAGACTACTTACTCACCATAAAACAGGGAGAGAAGGAAACTCTAAGGTCGTATGTCAAACGATTCACCCGGGAGACTCTGGAGGTGGTCGAAGCTGATGACAAGGTGCAGCTGACGACCTTCAAGGCGGGGTTGAGGTCCAGAGACCTCGTGGCCTCCCTCGCAAAGAACCCCCCAAAGACGATGGCGGAAATGCTCCTGAAGGCACAGAAGTACATGAATGCTAAAGTTGCTTTAGCTGCCATAAAGGATGCCGAGAAGCCAGGAGACAAGGGCAAGAGGGAAGACGACCGTAGGGGGCAAAAGAGAGATCGACTAGACCGTCGGAACAATGACGGGAACAGGAGGAAGGATGATAAAAATCCTCGAACGGTAAGATTTACTCCTTTGGTTATGCCTGTTGACAAAATTTTCACGCAGATTAAGGACGAGCATTATCTCAAATGGCCCAGGCCATTGCACTCATCTCCCAATGTCCGTGACAAGAACAAGTATTGTCGGTTCTACAAAGATCACGGCCATCACACAGAGGATTGCAGAGACCTAAAGGAGCAAATAGAGGAGTTAATACGGAAAGGGAAGTTACAGAAATTTGTGAAGAAAGGAGAATATAGCAAGTTCAGGGACGATAATAAAATCCAACATGGATCCTTCTCTCGGGATGACGACCATCCGTCCCAGCCTCCACACAAGGTGATCGGGGAGATAAACACGATTACAGGAGGACCGTTTTCAGGAGGATCGTTTAAATCACTCAAAAAGGCATACCAGAGACAGGTGAACAGCGTCCACGCCATACCTCCGTCCAAGCACCGACGAACATACTAGGACATGTCCTTCAGTGAAGGAGACGTCATGGGAGTGAAGCAGCCCCACAACGATCCCCTGGTCATAATGCTAAATATAGAAGGTTCAATACCAAAAGGATCCTCGTCAATAACGGAAGCTCCGCGGACATCATCTACTTCCCAGCCTTCTAGCAGCTGAGACTAGACCCTAAAAGACTGTGCCCTTTTGACTCTCCACTCGTCAGCTTCAGTGGAGACAGGGTCTACCCCAGAGACATAGTGACATTGACAGTGATGGCAGGGGCCTACCCAGTATAGTTGATTAGACAAGTAGACTTCCTGGTGGTAGATTGTCCCTCATCCTACAATATCATCATTGGGAGGCCCACCCTCAACAAGTGGAAGGCGGCGACGTCAACTTACTGTTTGAAGGTGAAATTCCCAACAGATAATGGCGTCGGTGAAGTGAAAGGAGATCAAGTCCTGGCAAGAGAATGCTATCAAGTCGTCTCGGTTGGGAAGGAGAACCACACATGGATGATTGAAGAAAAAGAAGAAGGCAGGATAGAGGCCCTAGAAATAGTGGAATTGGTGGAAGGAGAAGCGAACAAGACGACCAAGATAGGAACGACGTTGAGCCCCGAGATGAAAACAAGACTCATAAGGTTCCTTAAAGAGAATCTAGATGTCTTTGCATGGAGCCACGAGGACATGCCGGGCATATCTCCAGAAGTCATCCAGCACAGGCTAAATGTGGACCCAGAACGAAAACCCGTTCAGCAACGATGAAGAACCTTCGACCCAGAACGAGATCAGGCAGTTGTAGAGGAAGTTACCAAACTCCTGATGGCTGGATTCATCCGGGAGGTATATTATCCTGAATGGCTCGCAAACGTCGTCCTGGTAAAGAAAGCAAATGGGAAATAGAGGATGTGCGTAGACTTCACCGACATGAACAAGGCATGCCCAAAGGACAGCTTCCCTCTACCAAGAATAGACCAGCTTGTGGACTCCAGAGCCGGGCACAAGTTACTGACATTCATGGACGCCTTCTCAGGGTATAACCAGATAAAGATGGCTGAGGAAGACCAGGAGAAGACCGCCTTCATCATAAGTCAAGGACTCTACTGTTACAAGGTAATGCCTTTTGAGCTAAAAAATGCTGGAGCTACGTATCAGAGGTTGGTGAACAAAATGTTCAGTCAACAGATTGGCAGGAACATGGAGGTGTACGTGGACGATATGCTCGTCAAGAGCAAGGAAGAGCTCACACATCTGGATGACTTGAAGGAAACGTTTGCAACCCTCAAAAAACACCAGATGAGGTTGAATCCAAGTAAGTGTGTTTTTGGGGTTGCCTCGAGAAAGTTCCTAGGATTCATGGTGTCCCAGAGAGGAATAGAAGCAAACCCAGAGAAAGTACGAGCCATCATCGACATGGCCTCACCCAAAACCGTCAAGGATGTTCAAAAACTCACAGGAAGGATAGCGGCTTTAAACAGGTTCGTCTCTAGGGCTACAGACAAATGTCTGCCCTTTTTCAAGACTTTGAAGCAGGCTTTTGCCTGGACCGACGAGTGCGAAGCGGCGTTCCAAGAACTAAAGCGTTACCTGAGCAGTCCACCTCTCCTAAGCCCGTCCAAAGAAGGGGAAAACCTGTACTTATACCTGGCAGTGTCAGCCTCGGCAGTAAGTGCAGCCCTGATCAGAGAAGAGGGCAATAAGCAGCTCCCGGTTTACTACGTCAGCCAAGCCTTCCAAGGAGCTGAGTCCAGATACCTAAGGATCGAAAAGATTGCGTTTGCGCTAATAGTAGCCTCGCGCTAGCTAAGGCAATATTTCCAGGCAAATCCCATTCTTGTAATGACGGACTAACCAATCAAGAAATCAATGAACAAGCCTGAAGCAGCAGGAAGAATGGTCCAGTGGGCAATTGAACTTAGTCAATTTGACATGGAGTACCATCCCAGAACAGCAATCAAGGCACAAGCTCTGGTGGACTTCATCGCAGAATTCAATCTTCCAGACGAAGATAGGATTACCGACGGGGTAGATAGATGGACAATACAAACTAATGGTTCGTCAGCCCAAAGGAAGGGGGGAGTAGGGGTCGTCATAACCACCCTTGACGGAGAAGTGCTCAAATATGGGGTCCAACTAAAATTCCCAGCCACCAACAACGAAGCTAAATACGAAGGGATACTGACGAGACTGAGGCTTGGGAAAGCTCTTGGTGCTAAAAACTTGTTGATCCAAAGTGATTCAAAGCTAGTGATTGGACAGATCAGGGGAGAATACGAAGCAAAGGAGGAAAGGATGCAAAAATACCTCAAGCTGACGAAACATCTAACTCAGGAGTTTGATATACTGGAGTTCGTGCAGATCCCAAGAAGTCAGAATATGGGGGCTGACGAAGTATTGAAGCTAGCGTCATTAAAGGAAGGGGGGATTAGCACAGACCTGGCGATGAAGGTCCAGAAACACCCTAGTATCGAAGAAATTGCAACATTCACCATCCAGAGCACAGACACTTGGATGACACCCATAATATCCTACCTCCAAAACAGGCGCCTCCCTCAGAACACAGAAGAAGCTAAAAAGATCAAGAAGAGGGCGGCCAGGTTCACGATCCTGAATGACGCCTTGTACAAGAGAGGCTTCTCTATGCCTTACTTGAAGTGCATCGACGAGGAAGAGGCTAGATACATCCTGGAAGAAATCCACGGAGGAATTTACGGCAATCACGCTAGCTCCAGATCCCTGGTGAACAAGGTAGTACGAGCAAGATATTTTTGGCCAAGCATGCAGGTAGACGCTGCTGAGATCGTCAAGAGATGCAACAAATGTCAGCGATACGGGAATGTGCAACGGCTCCCAACAGAGAGACTGACGACTATTGCTTCCCCATGGCCATTTGCACAGTGGGGAATTGACATCGTCGGTCCGCTACTCCAAGGTAAAGGTCAGGTAAAGTTCCTACTTGTTGCTATTGATTATTTCACGAAATGGGTTGAAGCAGAGGCTCTAGCAACGATCACTGAGGCTCGGATCCAGAGCTTTGTGTGGAAGAATATAATCTGCAGGTTTGAGATTCCCTTAACGTTCATATCAGATAATGGGAGGCAGTTCGACAGCCAAGGTTTCAGGGAATTCTGTTCAAACCTTGGGATCAAGAATTAGTTCTAGTCCCTAGGGCATCCTCAGGCAAACGGGCAGACGGAAGTGACGAACTGGACGCTGCTCAAGATTATCAAGACCAGGCTAGACGATGCGAAGGGTGCCTGGCCAGAAGAATTACCAAATGTCCTGTGGGCTTACAGAACCACTGCCAGAACCCCGATAAGAGAAACCCCCTTCAGGCTTACTTATGGCACAGAAGCAGTAATCCCAGTAGAAGTGGAGGTAACGAGCATCAGACGAGGAACTTTTAACGAAGGGATCAATGACGACGAACTACGACTCAACCTGGATTGTTTGGACGAAGTAAGAGACAACGCGTCCAGCAAGATGACGAAGTATCAGAAAAAGATGGCCGAATACTACGATAAGAGGGTTAAACTCAGACGACTGGACATAGGAGACCTCGTCCTACGCAGGACCACCACAGCAACTAAAGACACTACCCAGGGAAAGCTAGGTCTTACGTGGGAAGGACCTTACCAAGTCATTCAATACTCAAGACAAGGAAGTTACCACCTGGAAACCATGGACGGACAAAGGCTCCCTCGACCATGGAACATTGAGCATTTAAAAAAGTACCACCAGTAGATGTAATAGACAAATGCAGTCATTCTTGAATTTATAAAAAAAAAAAAAAAAAAAAAAAAAAAAAAAAAAAAAAAAAAAAAAAAAAACTTTATTCTCTGATGTCTTTGTGCAAACAGGTCTAGCCAATTATAAGTCAAACTAAAGTAACAAGATTCCGCCTTGACGGATGTAAGTTACTGACGACAATGCCAACGGGTATAAGGCAAACTAAAGTAACAAGATTCCGTCTTGACGGATGTAAGTTACTAACGACCCTTATAACAGGTACAAAGTATATGAAAGCTAAGTGATAAGATTCCGCCAAGATGGATGTAAATCACTGACGAAACCTAAAGTGACGAGATTCCTTGAGTGGATGTAAGTCACCAAAAAATGGCCAAGTGATAAAATTCCGCCAAGACGGATGTAAATCACTGACAAATCCTGAAGTGACGAGATTCCTTAACCAGATGTAAGTCACCGAAAAATGGCCAAGTGATAAGATTTCGCTTTGACGGATGTAAGTCACTAACGAAGACATAAAAGAAAGTAAATGTCCCCAGAACGTGCTGGTGACGAAGACACAATCCTTAAGGCCTACGTAATTGGCAAAGTCCCGCTTGATGAACTTAGGATACTAACGAATACACAAGAGAAAGGATAAGGAGAAAAAGAAGAAGGACAAGAACCCTCGTTAAAGATAAAGAATGACGAGCAAATCACGGCTAAGAAATTTACACCAAGTACAAGCTAAGTACAAGGTATGCTAAGAAATTTATGCTAAATCACAAACACGTGCATGGTCATAAACAGAAGCATAGCCATAAAAACGTGTAAGTATAAAATAATAAAAAGCCCAAAAACATAGGGCAATTATCTTTGTTCTTCCTACAGACCCATGAAACAGAGGGCCAAGAGACATTGTTCTGAAAATAGATTAAAAAAAAATATATATATATATATATATACATCACCAAAAAGGCCTAAAACACAACGGGCATATATAACAGATAAATTTTCCTAAGTATCAGGTTCGGGTTTCTGGAACGTCAGTAACAGGATTGTCAGCAACAGCGGGAGCATCATCAGCGACAGGGGCATCATTAGCAACAGGGGCGTCACCTTCAGGTGCAGAAGACTGGGCAGCCTCGTCAGTAACCATCTCTTGATCTACCACTTCTAGATCCAAATTCGGCAGATCAACCCCTGTAGGGTGCTTGACAAGGTACCTACGAAGGAGCTCAAAGCCCTTGAAGTACCAGCTGAAGAGTATTGTGGAATACTCCTCAGTTTGCTGGAAGGCCTCAACGAACCTAGCAGCAATCTTCTTCAACTTATCCTTTGTCGCCTGTAGCTGGTCGTCTTTCTCCAGATTCAGCTGACACTCGACCCTAAGGTCGGAATTCAAAGCCTTGACTTTCTCCTTCAATGTGGCAGCCTTGTCCATCGACTCTATTAGGTCCTTTTTCAGCATCGAGTTCTCCTTCTCCAGAGCCTCCATCTTGGACGCCAAAGAAGCCACCTTAGCCTCTTAAGTGAGACACTCAAAAGCAAGGTGAAGGCTCTCCCTCAACACTTGATAAAGCAAATTAAGTGCGTCAGTAAAAAGGATGGCAAAATTGATGTGAAAAGAAACCAAGGAAAACGCATAAACAACCTTACCTGCACGATCTTATGAACGTGCTGACTTGCAACCACATTGAGAGGCACTCCAGAAAAGACCTTAAGGTCTTCAACCTTCACAACATTATGTGCCCGCTCCACGGCCACACCTTCGTCGTCCCAAACGGACGAGCCCACTCTCTCCTTCTCTTTATCTTTGGCTAACAGTCTCGGCCTCTTTGATGACAGGGTAGGGATCTCCTCAACTGAAGTGGCCGGCGAAGCCACCCATAGACTCTCTACTCCCGAGATGATGGGAGTGGCATCTGCGGAAGGAAGGATGGACGGACCCTTTCCCGTGACGCGAACTCTCTTCTTGCCAATGTTTGCTAAGGGTTCGTCCTTCTTGGACCTCATCTTGGCATACATATCTTTGTTGAATCTGGTCGTCATCTCTAAAAAAAATAATTTTTAAAATAAATAAATAAGAAATTAAGAAACCCAAAGTACACAAGTGAAGATCAGTACTGACGAGGTAAACGCTTACTCTTCTTCTCCTCGATGTTGATGCTGCGTAAAACGTAAGGAGATGGGTCCGGCCCTAAGCAATAGAAAGCAAGCGTCCGTGGATCAAGAAGATCGTCCCAACTCTCAATCGACTCTGCGTATTCTATTGCCTTCTCAACACGACCCTGATACTTGCTCTTCAGTTTGGGGCGTCTTTTAACTGCAAAAGAAATTGAACAAGTGGTTAATGACGACCAAATATACAAAACGAAAATAAACAAACAATGAGAAACGTGGACGCACCTAAGTTTGGGGTTCCCCACCGACGATGTAACCTTGGGATATCACCCCAAGCCTCGCTAGAAGGGGTCTCAAAGTCATCCCCGGATACGAAAAAGAAACGTGATTTCCAGTACCTGAATAACGAAGCTAAACCCTTAATGATTCTAGTCCTCTTCGTCCAGGGGACTAGCTCATAATACCCATACTCTTTCGATTCCTTTAAGCGGTAAAGGTGGACGAGCTCACTCACTTTGATCATGTCTCCATTGGCAGCCAGCCAAATCTTCATACAGTTGATAACTATCCTCCAGGAGTTAGGCATGAGTTGCCCGGGGGCAATGCCAAAATGACCCAAAAGCTCCATCACCAGAGGATGGACGGGTAGCCTAATCCCAGAAGTGAAAGCAGCCTCGTAGAAGCATACTTCACCAGGAAAGAAGTGGCAGGCCCGATCCTCAGGACCAGGCCGACGAACGCAGACTCTCGCAGGAAACTGGAACCTATCCTTGAACCTAGCCACGGTGTCAGCATCCAACCTGCACTCCTCGTTAAGAGCACAAAAAACCCTAACCTGACGAGTGGTGGAAACGGCCGTATCACCCTCAACCGGGCCGCCGCTAGACGACAACCCCCTGTCTAGTTCGTTGGATCTCACCTCCGACATCCTCCTCGTCTCTCCCTCAAACCAAGCCAGCGACTGACCTAAAATTGGAGACAGCTCCCCTAGAACTACACTCAACCCACAACCTTCAAAAAGATAGTCCCCAATCAAAGGAAAAAAGTCCCCAGAGACACCCAAAGCCGCCCCTAAGCGAGCAAAAAAGAAAGAAACTGAAGGGCAAGCTATCCAAACCTCAGAAGAACTAACCAAGAAAAGGGGTACCCAATCCTAAATGCCCACATATCAAACACAAAAACAACAAAAGCAAAAGACAAAGGAAAAATCAGGAATTTATAAAGGGGCCATGAAGAAAAAGGATCTGAGAAAAATCGAAGGAGTAGCGTACCATGAAAAGCAGAACAGTCGATGCCGGAGAAATTCGTCGCCGGAGCAAGGTCGAAGTCGCCAGAGCAGAATCAGAATAATCGCAGAAACAAGCAAGAGAGACAAACACTCGGAGCAGGAAAAGAAAGAAAAATCAGAGTGAAGGAAAAAGAAAAGTTTTTGAAACCAAAAATCCAAGGAAACTGAAAAGTAGCGGGAAACCCAAGGGTCATGCCATCAATGCCTTCAATCAGCACATGCCACATGGCCACGTTTCATACCGCGCCGCCATCATACATTAAATTCGAAACGAAACCCCAAGCGTCACAAACAACTCAGGAAAAGAAACCTTTCACCTTCTGTGGCCCTTTTGACATGTCACTAACGACCACAGAACCTGGGGGGCAACTGATAGAAGTGACGAGAACACATTACCTTGACGAAGTCAATCTAGTGACGAAGTCATCCCTGGCGACGAATAGCCATCACTGACGAGGAAAGGAAAGTCATTCAATAATGCCAGCAAGTAACCTGGGCAGTTACGAAACCAGCAAAACAGACCGTTGAAGCCTAATAAAAGCCCCATAATTGGGCTGGAGGCATTACTAAAGAGAGGCATTAACACCCCAACGGCTAGCAGTCAATATCACATATATAAAGTCCTTACATTGGCAGCATAAGGTACATACATACTGATACTCTAAGAAAATACCTATTACTTTCGAGTTTAGGGAATTGCTTTATTGTTCTAACTTTGGCATTGGAGGCTTTGTGGCAGGCACCACACCGGTGACCCCTTTCTAAGGATACATTGGTGCTGACGGAAAGTTCCATCTGCCTACTTCGACTGACGAATTTACACTTCATCAAAAATGTTCGCAATATGTGAGAGAGAGAGAGAGAGAGATATGTAAAATTGTAAATGACGGCAGCCCTATTTTCAGTCCGGTCATTATGGAAAAGTAAGCAATAGTAGGCTATACTATAGTAAGGACAAAATCGTAACAAACAAAAAAAAAATCCAATATACCTCAAAAAAGAAAATATTCCAATAAACTAAGGACTGAAATTTTTCCCAAAGGACAATGAGCTATAAAAGCTGCCATATCTATCTATCTATTTTTCTTCGGACTTTGAAGGCAATGTTAGCATGTTCACATTTATTAACTATTAATTTTCTTGTTTACGGTCATAGTTAGGATTGAATATTCAGCATGAAGTCATTCATCCACTCCCAGCTATAAATTAATTCATTTTAACTCATTCATCCACTCTTCCAACCTTACTTTTCCCTTTTCTTCCTTCATCCTACATAATGACGTCCCTTTCAAACAAACTTCTCTTCAACCAATTCCTTTCATCCCTAGAACTCTTTTCCCTCCTTCTCCTCATCCTTCAGTTTGTTTCCTCATCCACTGCTTCTTCTTCCTCCCTATCTTCTCCATTTGCTTACTCTAATAGTAAGGTTAAGATAGCAGAGGAAACAAAGGAAGCGATGGCTCTTCTAAACTGGAAAACCAGCCTTTACAACAAAAGCCAGTCTCTCTTGTCCTCATGGGTTGGAACCGCTCCTTGCAATTGGGTCGGAATAAATTGCGACGAGTCTGGAAGCGTCACCCATCTAAACCTTTCAAGTTACAGTTTAAGAGGTACACTTCACAATCTAAGCTTTCAATCATTCCCTAATCTACTCAATGTTGACCTTTCTTACAACTCACTATTTGGAACCATCCCCACAAATATTGTTCACCTCTCTAAACTCTTGGATCTAAACCTTTCTTATAATCAATTCACTGGGAGAATTCCTTCTGAAATAGGCCAATTGAAAAGTCTTCATGTCTTTTACCTTGCTGCAAATTGTATGAGTGGCCTTATCCCTCAAGAATTAGGAGGGTTAACTTCTTTGAGTAAACTAGATTTATCATCAAATAATCTCACAGGTGTCATCCCTGACTCTCTTGGAAACTTAAGCAACCTAACTATTCTATATCTTTATGAGAACCAACTTTTTGTTTCCATCCCTCAAGAATTAGGAATGCTAAGTACTCTGTCTAACCTTGAGTTATCAACAAACAATCTCACAGGCACCATCCCTGCCACTCTTGGAAACTTAAGCAACCTAAACAATCTAAATCTTTAGAGGAACCATCTCTATGGTACCATCCCTACTTCTCTTGGAAACTTAAGCAACCTAACCATTCTAGATCTTGGTAGGAACCAACTTTATGGTCACATCCCTCAAGAAATAGGTCTACCAAGTTCTCTAAGTTTCCTTGCATTAGCATCAAACAATCTCACAGGTGTCATCCCTGCCTCTCTTGGAAACTTAAGCAACCTAACCACTCTCTATCTTTATGAGAACCAACTTTCTGGTTCCATCCCTCAAGAATTAGGAATGCTAAGTTCTCTGACTTACCTTGCATTATCAACAAACAATCTCACAGGTACCATCCCTGCTTCTCTTGGGAACTTAAACAACCTAACCGCTCTCTATCTTTATGAGAACCAACTTTCTGGTTCCATCCTTCAAGAATTAGGAATGCTAAGTTCTCTGACTTACCTTGCGTTATCAACAAACAATCTCACAGGTACCATCCCTGCTTCTCTTGGGAACTTAAACAACCTAACCGCTCTCTATCTTTATGAGAACCAACTTTCTGGTTCCATCCCTCAAGAATTAGGAATGCTAAGTTCTCTGACTGACCTTGAGTTATCAACAAACAATCTCACAGGTACCACCCCTACTTCTTTTGGGAACTTAAGCAACCTAACCACTTTATATCTTCATACAAACCAACTTTTTGGTTCCATCCCTCAAGAATTAGGAATGTTAAGTTCTCTGACTGACCTTGAGTTATCAACAAACAATCTCACAGGTACCATCCCTACTTCTTTTGGGAACTTAAGCAACCTAACCACTTTATATCTTCATACAAACCAACTTTTTGGTTCCATCCCTCAAGAATTGGGAATGTTAAGTTCTCTGACTGACCTTGAGTTATCAACAAACAATCTCACAGGTACCATCCCTACTTCTTTTGGGAACTTAAGCAACCTAACCACTTTATATCTTCATACAAACCAACTTTCTGGTTCCATCCCTCAAGAATTGGGAATGTTAAGTTCTCTGACTGACCTTGAGTTAGAAATAAACAATCTAACCGGTGTCATCCCTGCTTCTCTTGGAAATTTGAACAAACTAACCACTTTATATCTTTTTGAAAACCAACTTTCTAGTTCCATCCCTTAAGAATTAGGAATGCTAAGTTCTCTGATTGACCTTGACTTAGCAACAAACAATCTCGTGGGTGTCATCCCTGCTTCTCTTGGAAACTTAAGCTACCTAACCTATCTATATCTTTTCAGTAATCGACTTTCTGGTTTCATCCCTCAAGAATTTGGAATGGTAAGTTTTTTTAATGATCTTGAGTTATCATTTAACAATAGTGTAGGTATAATTCTTGCATCTATTTGAAATTTAACTAAACTCACTTGTATTTTATTGTTCACTAATAAGATAAGTGGTCTCATTTCTTTTGAACAGAACAATCTTACTAAACTGAAGGACTTTGAATTATTTGAAAACCAATTGACTGGTCACTTACCAGACAATGTATGCCTTGGTGGATTGCTTGAGCGCTTCATTGTAAATGGGAATCATTTTACTGGTTCAATACCAAAATCCTTGAGAAACTGCACTAGCCTCATCAGAGTCTGACTTGAAGGAAACCAATTTATTGGAAATATAGGAGAAAGTTTTGGGGTATACCCACACTTAACATACATGGATTTGAGTAATAATAAACTTTATGGTGAGCTTTCAACTAATTGGGGGCAATGTCAAAACTTGACAAGCTTGAAAATCTCTACCAATAACATTTCAGGTAGATTACCTCCTGAGCTTGGAGAAGCATTTCAATTACAAGTGCTTAACCTTTCCTCAAATAAGATACATGGGAAAATCCCAAAGGAATTAGGTAAACTTACTTTTTTGTTTGAGCTTTATCTAGACAATAACAAATTTTCTGGACAAGTTCCTTACAATTTTGGGATGCTATCAAATCTAGAGCAACTTAATCTTGCCAAAAATAGTCTAAGTGGCCTTATTCCTGACCTAGGGAATTGTAAAAAACTTTTTGTCTTGAACTTGAGCGACAATCATTTAAGCAAATATATCCCACTTCAAATTGGCAATTTGCAGTATCTCCAAAATCTTGATCTTAGCAAAAATTTTCTAATGGGAGAGATGCCACAACAACTTGGAGATTTGAAAATGTTAGAAATCTTGAATCTTTCCCACAATGCACTCTCTGGCAATATTCCATCCAGTTTTGATCAACTGTTAGGCTTGACATCCATTGACTTGTCCTACAATCAATTGGAGGGTCCTATTCCAAATACTATAGCATTTCATAAGGCACCAGTAGAAGCATTTAGAAATAACAAGGGCTTGTGTGGCAATGCTACCGGTTTGAACGTTTGCCCCTGAACATATACCCACAATCTTCATGTCAAAAAGGGGAATATAAGTTATGAAACTGATTTTAGCCCTTTTGGGGATTGTTTTTCTTATATTTATCATTGTCAAAATTACATTAGATGTTTGCTTTAGAAAGATGAAGATAAAAAATAAGACAAATGAAGAACACCAAATGACGTTTTCAGTGTGGAGCTATGATGGGAAAATGGTTTATGAAAACATTGTTGAGGCGACAGGGAATTTTGATTACAAACATTGTATTGGTGTTGGGGGGTATGGAATTGTTTACAAAGCTAAGTTGCCAACAGGTGAAGTTGTTGCTGTAAAGAAACTTCATCCACTCTCAGAAGACAATGTGGCTAATGTAAACGCTTTCACCAGTGAAATACATAGTCTAACTAAAATACGACACTGCAACATTGTAAAGCTTCATGGTTTTTGCTCACATCCACGACACTTGCTTTTAGTTTATGAGTTCTTAGAAGGAGGGAGCTTGAAAAAGATACTAAACAATGATGAATTAGCACCAGGCTTTGATTGGGCTAAGAGGGTAAATGTTGTCAAAGGTGTTGCAAGTGCTCTGTCTTATATGCATCATGACTGCTTAAATCCAATAATTCATCGTGACATATCCAGCAAGAATATTCTGCTTGATTCAGAATATGAAGCTTATGTCTCTGACTTTGGCACAGCTAGGATTATGAGTTCTGACACATCTTATTGGACTTCATTTGCTGGCACTTTTGGGTATGCTGCTTCTGGTACGTTATTTAAGTATTGCTAGGGACATTAAATTTTTCACAATCTTACAATTGAAGTAACATAAATTTTTACATTGAATTATTGACTCCACTTTTAGTAACAACAATCACATCATCTATATCTGTGTTGTGACTATTGTTGTGTCTCATCTTATTAATGTTATTTCAATTGGCATTGTTTTTCTTTTAAAACTGGAAAAAGTTTACCTTCAAAACAGTTTTGAGAAAACTTCCTCCAATCTGCTATGTGGCTATTAAAGAGGTCATCTACATGTATTTTTAGTCACATGACTTTTTATATGAGTTATGTGACTTTTTACATGAGAATTGTCTTATAAATCACCACGTAAAAAATTGGAGGAAACTCCTCCAAAATTTGTCCTTTAAAATCTGTTTAAACTGCATAATGTTGTGTACGGTTGTCACTATTTGAGCTAGTAGGTTTGATTAATACTTTAAGTACTCTGCTGATTTAGGAATGAAAAAAAAAAAAATCAATATCATCTTGATTTGCATTAAAAAAATAAAAAAACAAGATCAGAGGTCACAACCCTAGATAATTTATACGTTCACCTCCTTTATCTAGGTTCATAATCACAGTTACAATAATAATAATAATAAAATGTTCTTTTTAATTTCAATTGTTGAGATTTAATTTTTTGATATAGTAACTGTGCATGAATACATCCAACTAATTTGTACTTGTTGAAGAATCACATTTTACAGAGTAAGTTTCATTTTCCAACTGTTCAATTCTTTCAAATTAGATTTAATTGTATGGTTAAAAGTTTAAATCACAAATTTACTTCCACTCCCTCTAATAGACCTAGGTTCTAGCAAATTTTTTTAAGATGACATAATATATAGGTAGCCCCACCCCTTCTCTCTCTAAGAAAAGAATTCCCATTTTCTTATTTGACCTTCAACTTTAGCAGAATTCAATTTCTTTAGTTGCCCACTCCACCTAATTCCAAAGGAATTTACTATATGAAATATAAATGTTATTACAAACTTGCTTCTACAAAGTGAAAGAATAGTAAAACTCTAATCATTTTTTACTTTCAGAACATGCTTACACAATGGAAGTAAGTGAAAAGTGCGACGTTTATAGCTTTGGAGTGGTCACATTAGAAGTAATTATGGGAAGGCATCCGGGTGATTTGATCTCATCATTTCTATCAACCTCATTTGCATCATCGTCCTATGATGTGCTATTAGAAGATGTGCTGGATCAACGGCTTGCGCTGCCTACAAGGCAAGTTGCAGAGAAGGTAGTTTTAGTGGCAAAGATAGCATTGGCATGCTTGCACAACAATCCACATTCTCGTCCGACCATGCAACAAGTTTATCAGAAGCTATCAACTTGGAAATCCCCATTCACAAAGCCTTTGGGCATAATCACATTAAGAGAGCTCATTGGTCTCAAAAATCTGATGTAAGCTTCACAAGTGTTTACATATTCTCGAGTATGCTTTCTTGTTTGAGTACATTTGATCCTCATGCATTATTTTAAATACTTATAAATCTAAAACTTAAATAAATAAATAAATAACCACAATTTGCAGGATTGTTCATTTCCTCTATAGTTGTTGGCATTGAGCTTGAATCTCTACTCTACTGTGATGCCCAACGCCAATCTTTGGCCGTTTCAATGTTCATCTAGTACTACAAGAACACCATCTTCAACCTGTCCAAGCCTCTATCTCTAGACCTATCCAAGCCCAACTAAGCGCTTCAAGCTTAAAGGAAGCTGAGCTCTTTCTTGCTTTCTTCTACTTTACTTTTTTGGTCTAAAGCTCTTTAAGTGTGGGAAACCAAACTGGTTAAGGTCAGTCAGAACATTGTCTTCGAACTTATCCTGGTGTGTTCATTGGGCTCCTTATATTTTATTTATACTTCTTATTGATTTTTTTTTTTTTATTTGAGATTATTTCTGTGTGAGATGTGGAGAAATTAGGGGGTGAGAAGGGGAAAAAATGGAGGCTTTCTTTTTGCTTATTATATCAACATGAAGTCATCCCAATTTTGCGAAAAGATTCATACTGGATTCTATTATATATTCTCCTAGATCTACCTCGTTTGTAAAAAAAAAAAAAAAAAGTACTTTAGATTTTAGAAATTGTGATTTTCACTATTTAGAAGGTCTTCCACATTTAAATAAGGTTATCAAGTTTTAGAGAATTTGTTCTTCTTAAGAGACCCCATTTGCTATTGCCATAGGTATCTTCATTCTTGCTTTGAATAGAAGCAAGCATTTTTTTTTTTTTCAGTCAGTATTGAATTAATATGCAAGGAAACTTTCTTTTGTGGGAATGACATGGTAGGAGATCAAAAGATCTTACTTCTGTTGATACTAGTCATGAGACTGTAGCTAGAAATTTATTATAGGCTCGGTTGTTGTATTCATGTATTGGCCTTTTGAAGCTATTCGTTAATAGGATTGTTTGTTTTATTGGTTTTGGACATATGGTTTCTGTCTTATTGCATCAAGAAGCATTCATGGTAAATTGGTTTTTTTTTTGGTGGGGGGGGGGGGGGGGGAGATGGTCATAGCTATTTTAAAGACAATGTTGAAGCTAGGATTAGATTGAAATAGATGAAATCCTAGGAAAAAGATGTGGATACTAAATAAACTATAAGTCCAAAATCAATAAGTTTCAAAAGGTTTTTATTTGGAGTTTGCTTGGGATTATATGCCTTTTGTTCATTTGGTTGGGCTCTAATTGCTTTTGACACCATTTTTGGATGCATTTGGCACCTATTGGCATATTTCGAAGTAGCTTGAGATGCTTTGCACTTTGGCCTTTTGGTTGGCTTTCATTTCAATTTGGCACCTTAAGAAATCGTGGCTTGAGAGAAGTCTCTACAAGGTAGGGAGGATTTTGATTAAATTTGGTGATCTACAAAATCTCTTCATTGTGGATAATTTTTGTAAAGCTTGGTGCAATTTGTAATTCTTCATTTTTGGATTAAGGAGAAATTCTTTCTTTGACTTGTTTGGGAGATTGCTTGGTGAAATTTTAGTTATGGTGAAGATTATTAGACTTTTCTTTATATTCATATTTTGAACTGATTTGGGTTGCAATTTGAGATAATCCATAGAGACTTTGATGTAGGTGTAGGAAGATTTTAGAATTTCTTTCTTTGACTTGTTTGGAAGATTGCTTGTTGGAATTTTAGTTATGGTGAAGATTATTAGATTTTTCCTTATATTCATATTTTGAATTGATTTGGGTTGCAATTTGAGATAATCCATGGAGACTTTGATGGAGGTGTAGGAGGATTTTTCGATTAGGCGGTTTGATTAAATTCAAGCTACAATGGAGATGTGTCACTTTTGTTTTATTCATGCTTCAAATGCATATTTTTTGTGCGCATAACAACATATTCTCCTTTGTTGACTTTGGTTTCTTCTTGATTGAAAACTAATTTCTTACCATGTATTCTTTTTTACTTTCCTTATAAAATAACTAAATTTTAAAATGAAAAAAAAAAAAAAAAAAAAAAAAAAAAAAAAAAAACAACAACAACAACGTAACATATCATAATTGGTGGACAACAAAAAAAAAAAAAAAAAATGGTACAGATGATTTGTATATTTGGTATGTGTGGCCAATCTAAAAAGTTGGGTGCTACAAAAAGGGGTGGCAAAAGGTCAAAGTGAGAGACCACGCTATGCAGGAATTCTAGAGAAGAGAAAACTTCTACTTATTTTAGGTTTAGCCTCAAATTTTGTATTCAACCCCAAACATTTTATGGAGGTAGTAAACTTTTTTTTGAGACAAAATAATTTTGGGTGTATTGGGATTTGAGTTTTGTGAAAATGCCTCTACATCATTTTGTATTCTCCAAATTGGTTAGTGAAATTTCTTGTTGTTGCCACCCGTGGACGTAGGCCAAAAGCCGAACCACGTAAATTCTTGTTGTTCTCTTTTTTTTGTTTATACTTTATATTTTTTTGGTTAAAATCTTTTTTTTTTTTTTTATGGAAAGGTCTATGTATCTATTAAATGCAAAAAAATCTTTTTATTTTTTTATGGAAGGGTCTATGTATCTATTAATTAATGCATTTAAGTATTATTCTAGCATTTAATTGAACAATTAAGACTTGCGGTATGGAAAGAAAGAAAAAAGATTTAAAAAAACACAAAAAATTGATTCAGCACAAGGTTGTACATCAAAATTAAATGGGCAATCCATTTGTTCCAGGTGCCTAATATATTTAGTATATTAGTTAATACCAATACTAATAACTTTGAGGGTCAACAAAATAACCAATGCATACCACTGCACACCCTTGGTACGATGGTCACTCCATAAATACAAGTACTTGTGTGGTGTGAGGGGTAAGGGCCGAGATTTAAGTCTCCAAGAGGAAGATTCACACACATATACCCTTAGATTAGGTTAGAGTAGAATTTTTATCTTGTATTAAAAAAAAAATAACCAATGCATTTAGTGAGTCAGTCAAAGTGTTAAATTTTTTTTTTTTTTTTTTGGCTAAAAAAAAAAAAACGAGAATTCCATCAAGCCATTCTGATCCTCATGTTCAATCAGACATATATATGAATCTTCATGATGCGCCAAAAGCAACTAGAAGAGCATTTAGAGGTCCACTACATTTGTATAAAAATTACATTAAAAATGAAATACCATAAAATAAAATATTTGGTGAAAATAATATAGTATATTAAAGGGGAAAATAACTAGCAAGTTATAAAGTACGTGCCTCGATCTACACAAATAATAATTTTGTTTTCCAGGAATGGTTTATACGCTAAATATGTAACAAACTTCTTTAATAAAGATACATCCATCATCCCACTTTAAATCTAAACAAACCCTCATTATATTACTTCCAGTAAAACCATGACACATATTTTCGTTTCCAAATTACCAATGAACAAAGAATAAATACAACTAAAAAAATCAGAAAACCAAAATATAATAGAAAACAAAGAGAAAGAGTAAATGTAGAAACAAAATTAAAAACCCTTAAAAATTTTGAAAAAAAAAAAATGGTTTATGAGTAACTAAAACTTTCCAGAGGTGATCTTAGAAGTAGATGACGTTGTGAAAAAATAGGTCAAGAAAAAATGAGAAGTACGAGAAACTAGGTTAAGAAAATATGAATGTCAAAAAAATTTCAAGAAATTGTGAGACTATAGCTTTAGAAAATAATTGCGAAAAATAATATTAGGGGAAGGTGTGTGTCAAGAGTGAACAAAAAAGAATTCAAAAAAAATGAGAAAAAACTTAGGCTGTAATTTTGGCTTAGATCTATATATGGTGGGAAAGATGGCTGGGTCTTTACTAAAGACGCTTCTTACTTTCTGGAGAGTCCAAATCTTCTATCCCACTTTTCCTGCTCCACTCTATACTCTACCAATAAAAACTTACCACATGTTCACCTGATTAATTAAATACTACCATTATTGACTTATTAATACTACCATTATTAATTAATGGTAGTATTTAATTTATCAGGTGAACATGTAGCCAATTTTTATTGGTGGAGTAGGAAAAGTGAGACAAAAGATTTGGACCCCTTTCTGGGAGCCATTAAATTGGTTCTTAGGGTTTATGCCTGACTTGATTACCCTTTTTTATAATGTGAGTCACCATACCCGGGTTAATATCGTCTACCTTCTATTAGAACCCTTAATTATAGGAATAGTTAATTATTATCCTTATCAATACTGTATAGCAATCCTTATCTATAATCTTCCATTGGAATCTTGAAAGGAATAGATAGTTATCCTTATTCCTTATCTCTAATCTACAATTTTATGTATAGAATAAATAAATAATACTAGTCTCATCACAAGACTTCGCTCGTGCGATAAGGGCTTTTTTTTTTTTTTTTTTTTGAGGGGTTTAGTGTCATAATTTTTCTTTCATATCAATAATCAATCTGAGGTTTACAAATTTGTCCATTAATATCACACATTTGTGAATTACTAATTTAGCCATAAGTGTTCATTTTTTAGAGCTAGCCTCATGACACTTCTAGTTGTATCAGTAGTTAGCAAATGTGTAATGTTAATGGACAAATGTGTAAACCTCAAGTTGATGTGAAAGAAAAATTATGACACTAAACCCCTCAAAAAAAAAAAAGATTATCTTTCAATATAAATTATAGATTAGCTTTCAATAATCAGTATACACTAATATTGTGCTTTCATCAAGGTAGAAAACTAAATGATGAAAAAGAAACTGGAATGTACCAATTTAGTTGGAGGATTGTTACTTGATTGGTTGATAAACTCAATGTTCGGTGCAGATTTATTTTATTTAAGGAGGCCAATTAAATATGTTAGGTTCTAAAGACTTAGGATTTTATGTATTTAGAACTCTAATGTGTATTGTTGGCAAACCGTGATCAAAACAATGTGTTTAGAAGTGTTTTAGTCTTGCTCAAAGTTGTGCATTTATGTAAAGTTGGAATCGAGCTAATGCAGAAAAGATTAATGCATTTCGACCTGGCTCGATCGATTAAAGCTTAGGCTCGATCGATCGAAGCTTGGGCAGAATGTTTTTTCTGTAGAATTTCCAACTCAGCCTTAGTTGTTTTAAAACGTTTTTAGGGTTTCTAATTTGTCCTAAGTATAAAAGGAAAACCCTAGCCACGTTTTAGTGTTGCTCATATTGCGGTTTGTGTAAATCTCTTACGAGATTTAGAGGAGCTTTCCTTTACACAAACTTAGGGTTTTCAAGGAGAAGATTTATCTACACCTTGATGATTAACTCGGTTGCTGCCATTGAAGTTTAAAGAAAACACAAGCGGGTGTGCTTATATCTGGTGGTGAATCCAAGAAAGAAGGAATCCGTGGATTCAGAGCTTGCATGTGGTCGTGTCAGTAAATTCTATTGGTGGGTAGCAATAAGAAGTTGAGCATGGGGGCTTGTAAGTCTTATTGTATGAACTTCGATTCTTTCAAGATAGTGGATTCAGGTTTACCTTGAGGATAGCTAGATCAAATCCTCCCCAAATTTTTACCAGTTTGGTTTCCTGGGTGATCATATCTTGTGTTATTTATCTTTCCGCTGCTTTGCATGATATGATCTTTGTTATTGTGATAACCTAGACTTGTTAAATTGGACTAAGTAACAACTTGGCTAATTACCTAGGTTAAATAAATTGTTTTTAAGGGGTCTAAAAACTATCAAAAGCATCCAAAATCAAACTCAACAATTTATTTTGAGACAATATCAAAACCATATAACGTATTACATGATATTGAAAAAGAACCTGTGTACAATATCCATATACATATTCATTAACAAAAAATAAAATATCCATATACATACAAAAATAATAGAGAGAAATGAACAAAATTTGCCAGCTGCATTCTAAACCAACCAGAACATTTGTGTGTAGCCTTCTTTATTTCACACACACTCTATGCACGTTTTTATAGGCTCTTTAGTTTCTTTTTTTTCCCCCTTTTCTTTTGGATTTACTAATTGTCTCTATTGGCATATAGGTTCAAATTAAAAGAAAGTGTTCTAAAAAAACTCAAATATGTGAATAATATGAAACTAATATTAAATATTCATATTTATTAACAAAAAATAAAATATCCATATACATACAAAAAAAATAAAGAGAAATGCACAAAATTTGATAGCTGCATTCTAAACCAACCAAAACATTTGTCCATAGCCTTCTATATTTCACACACACTATGCACGTTTTTATAGGCTTTTTAGTTTCTTTTTTTTCCCCTTTTCTTTTGGATTTCCTAATAGTTTCTATTAGCATATAGGTTCAAATTAAAAATAAAATAAAAAAAAATAAAAAAAGTGTTCCAAAAAAACTAACATATGTGAATAACATTAAACTAATAGAAAATATTCAATGTAGTGGGCATATTTTATAAAAACTTTTAAAAGATTCAATAACTTGGGCACCTAGCACGCAGATGAAGAATTTAAACAGAAACTTTGTATTAATCTTGTGAGACACTTTGAAACAACATCATTCTAAATAGAAAGGAAGATAAAAATTTTATAAAAAAAATGAAAAAATGTTTTAGAAAGCCATTAACAGAAGCCAAAATGAAGAAGTATAAATAAATGAAACCAAAAGAAAGATCTCATTTGTCATATTAGTTGCAAAATTATTGAATTCAAAAAAGAAAAAGAAAAGAGAGAACAATTTGACATCAAAGAATAGAAATAAGTACCAAACAAATAAAAATAATCATGTGGCAATGGACAAACAAATACATATTGTGAAGTCAGAATTTCACCAAATAGGTGTTAATTGGTTGTTGGTGAGATATTGACGAAGCAAGAGGAGCCAGTGGCTTGAAACATAATCGCGGCTAGGTTGTGTCCTTCTTGACCTAGTGGAAGCATAATGTCAAGAGCATGGCTGTGACAGTAACATCTCATTATCACAAATACACGTTTGAGAGGCATTTAATATTAGAAACCAAAACAAATATTTGAAAACGGTAATTAAATACTAGCCTCTGAGCACGCGCTCAAGCAAATGCTCAGAGGCTCTTCTATTTTTTGGGTAAGGGTTAATTTAGAACATTTATTATAATTTGGGATTACTACATTTTCCAACCAAAAAAAAAACCTAGGGGTGTGATGAGTATTATGTGTGGTGAAATAATTTTTCATCACACCCTTAGTTTTTTTTTGTGATTGGAAAATGTAATAATCCCAAATTATAATAAATGCTCTAAACTAACCCTTACCCAAAAAAGTAGAAAAGCCTCTAAGCACACACGTGAGTGCGTGCTCAGAGGCTAGTATTTATTTATGACAATTATCAAGTTGAATTTAATCCTAAAATGTAGTGTTTTAATCCTAAAATTTAGTAATGTAGTACACATCCAAAATAAAAAGTTAAAAAAGAAAAACTACACATTTAAAAATTTCGGATTAAACTTTTTTCTTTTTTTTAAATCCCACATCCATAAAAAAAGTTAAAAAGAGTTTAAATTTCAAATATATTTCTTTTACGGTAAAATGATCAATTTTAATCCTAAAATGTAGTGTTTTAATCCTAATAGTTAACCACTTATAGCACATCCGTAACAAAAGTTAAAAAGAGTTTAAATTTCAAAGATATCAACTACCCATAAAACTGAGAAAAGGTACGTAACATTTTTTATGGAGTAGTAAATTAATAATTATGAAAAATATATATAAATTGAATTTTACATAGAATTATACAAATGATAAATATAATTTATATTACAAAAGAAATTTTTTTTACAACAATGTCTTAGATAACAATCACTTCATGTGAGGTTTAAATTGGGTAACCATTAACATGATACATCAAATATATAATAATACCCTCTAAAAAAAAAAAAGTAGCATGAATTACATTTACAAAAAGTAGCGTAAAAAAGTATCTTCCTTTCCACGCCAACCCCTAAACCCCATACAACCTCATTGCAAGCCTTCAAAATAGAACCCCAAAAATCCCTCATTTTTACATCTTCACTAACAAAAAACAAAAAATCCCTCCTCTCCTTTACCAACCCAAAAATCCCAGCCACCATACAACCAGCAAAACAAAAAGGAACGTAACCAAAAACAAAACCCCAAAACACGTGAAAAATCCCACCTTTTCCCATTTTCACCAATACAAAACAGCAGCCAAACCTCTCTAAAAAATCCCAAAACAAAGCCAAAATCCCAACAAGAAAGAACCCCAAGACATAGGACTTCCTTACCTTTTTCAACACATTAAATGTTTTCTTATATCATCACACGTGCGAGATGAGGCTTTTTCAATTATGACTCAATCTTTGGAATAAAAACTGGTGTATAATGGATGATATGCCTTCGGTCAAAGAAGCGTAATTCCTATAAAAAAAAAAGAAGTAAATTCCTATAAATAAATAACCAAACCAAGTAGCTTAATTCCCTTAAAAAAATTACTGTGAATTCCCAAAAAAAAAAAAAAAAAAAAGAGAGAAATGATATGTTCACAACATTTTTACAACAAATTCTAAGTGGCAAGTTGTTACTGGTTGTTATTGCTGGGGCAAAAGAGTAATCTTAGTGTTAGGTTCAAATTTAAACCAACAACAACTAACCACCTATGATTTGTTTTAAAAATGTTGTAGACGTAGCACCTCTAAAAAAAAAAAAAAAAACCCCAAAAAAGAGTTTGTGTTTAATTTTAGGCCAAAACAAAAAGAAAGAGTCCTTACCAATATTCTTTTTCAAGGAGCCAATTCAAGCACAGACCTTCCTATTTGAAATCTCAAAGTCAACCACAGTAATAAGCCACCGTCAAACACCCTTGAATCCCTAATTAATCACATTCGCCCATAGGTAATTACTCCTCAAACTATGAATACTTGGCAGCCATGGGAGATAAGAACTCAAAGAAAGTCAATGAAAAAAAAAAAAGAAGAAGAAGAAGAAGAAGAAAACAAAGAGGAACTTGCAAAAGATAGAACTTGAAAAGTTGTTGGAGCCTCTGACAATAAATGTCCTCAATATGAAGAAAAAGAAAGGAGGATGTAGAGCTAAACTAAATGTCTTCAATTTGAAAAAGAATGAGAGATAGAATGTGAGATAGAAACTAGCAAAATGTACGTAAGTTTGTGGATCTTAAAGTGTAGGAATTTTAATTTACATATTTATCCCCGTTAGTTGAAAACTTATAAATAGGCATGATAAGGGTATTTTAGGCATCAAAAATAAGAAATCCAAATAGGAAAAGCCCCTTAAATAGTAGTATAGATATGAAAAAAAAAAAAAAAAAAAAAAAAAAAAAGAGTAAACGACATATTTGGTCCCTAACCTTTACATTATTTATCAATTTGGTCCTTAATGTTTCGAATGTGTCAATTTAGTCCCTAATCTTTTGATATTGTGTCAGATTGGTCCCTGTTGTTGAGTGATAGATGGAAAATTCTGACGTGACTAACAGTAAAAATATAATATAATTTTTATTCCACATAGACTGCCACATATATTACCACATCAGCACAAACTAAAAAAATAAAAAATAAATAAAAAGTTAGGGACTAAACCTTGCACCGCCACCTATCCTTAGTATATTTTCAGATTTAAAATTTTATTTCATTTTTTCCTTTACTTTCTTAGGAAGCATACAAGGTAAAAAAAAAAAAAAAAAAAAAAAAAAAAAAAAAAAAAAAAAAAAAAAAAAAAAACCAGAATTGAAAATTCAACATACTTTATTTTCTCATATTTTGCAACAATCAAACAAGGAAAAAACAAAACAAATTCCAAAACCCAGAGAGAGATGCAAAGAGAATCACAATCACAATCATAATTAGATTCTGTTGTTTTTGCTGAGTGCACTTGATTAGATTCAGAACTCATTTTGTTTAGGTGCTCAGGGGATTTTGATTTTTTTGTTTGGAATTTTGGATCTATCATTTGAAGAAAATGGAATTGGCCCAACTGGGAGTTTTGAGAATGTACAGAGGAATAGAGGGAAGGATCTTTGAATTGTTGAATGGTTAGAGTTGGGATTAGAGTAAGGTCGAAGGTTTTAAATAGTCTGAACCTAACCCAGCTGTTGATTTATGGCAGTGATTGGTTTGAAAATTTTTGAAGTGGGGTGTGGACATTAGTGAACTTGGAAGCCCAATTAGAGTTAATTAGGTGGTTTGAAGTTTTTCTTTCATTGTGATTCCTTTCTGCATCTCTTTCTCTGGGTTTTGGAATTTGTTTTATTTTCTCCTCGTTTGGTTGCTGGGAAAATATGAGAAAATGAAGGAAATTGAGTTTTAAACTCTGGATTCTTTTAACCCCCGTTTGGTTCCTAAGAAAGCAAAGGAAAAGTAAATGAAAGAAAAATTTAAATCTGAAAATATACTAAAGACATGTGGCAATACAAGGCTTAGTCCCTTTTTTTTTGTGCTGATGTGGCAATTTATGTGTAATGAAAATTATATTATATTTTTACCACTAGCCATGTCAGCATTTTTCATTCATCACTTAATGATAGGGACCATTTGACACAATTCCAAAAGGTTAGGGACTAAAATTACACATTTGAAATGTTATGGACTAAATTGACAAACATCGTAAAAGTTAAGGACCAAATATATAGTTTACCAAAACTAAAAAATAAATAACCGGATAAGTAAAAGAAAAATATTTGCTCATATGTACTTATCCGATCAGCAAAGCAGTTTATAAATACTCGGTTTTGTTTAGTTTGATATTTCTAGAAGAAGAAGGATATAGCGCCAAACTAAAAAAATAAAAACCAGAAATGTAAAAGAAGTTAATAAAAGTTGTTCTCAAGAAGTTAACAAAGCAGTTTAAATTTTTTAAATATGAGAGTAAATCAGTTAGGAGTAAAATGTGGGGAAGTGGAATTCAAGCCGACTCTCAAAAAAAAAAAAAAAAAAAAGTGGAATTCAAGCCGTTTATTAGGAGTAAAATGTGGAGAGTGGAATTCAAACACGCGTGTTAGAGCATCCACATTGGTGGAGCTATAATTTTAGCCATTTGGCTTCACTAAAAGCTACTTTATTTATTTTACCTTCTCACTTTACGAAACACCTAACATCAATTGTTTTATTTTACCTTTCAACACAATAAAATAATATAAACAACACAATAAAATAATATATCTACTATAATAAACAATTCATCTTCTTTTTTTTTTTCTCTATTCTTCACTGTCCTCAAGCAACGGCACCCCCACCAAACCCAACCCCAAATCAGCCAAACACAAACCCAACCACCCCAAACCCAGCCACCTCCATCAGCACAACCAACCCAATCACAGCCACCCACCACCCTTTGCTGCAACCACAACCAGCCCACCATGACTCAAATTAAAATAAATAAATAAAATTATCACCACCACAAACCCACCTCAACAACGGTCATCCACAACACCCATCATAGGCCACAACCAACACATCATAACCCACAACTAGCCACAAACCGATCTGACCCATAAACCCAGCAAACCGATCTATACCCACAACCCACACACCAACACGCCGATCTGAAAAAATAAAAATAAATAAATAAATAAAATAAAGGGAGAAGAGTACAGGTGAGATTGGCGGCGAGTGGAGGAAGAGATGGCCAGAGTTGGATAGTTAGCGACTGGGTAGGCGAGGTTGATGAAGAGAGAAATCTGAGGAAAAAAATCTGAGGTTGAGGAAGTGAGGACTGGGTTGCAACGGGAATAAAGGAGAAAAGGAAAAAAAAATGATTTAAATAATCTTTATCAATGTGAACGCAAAAATAAAATATTGTTTTTTTTACGTTTGAGCTATAGTGCAGCTATCTTTGGCGGTGCATTGTAGCTAAGAGCATCCACAGTAGTGGAGCTAAAAATTTTGTAATTTAATTCCAGCAAAAGTTACTTTATCTATTTTACCTACACACATGCTGCAGCAGTGGATCTATTTTAGCTTTCGACACAATAAAATAATATAAACATCACAATAAAATAATATATCTACTACAATAAAATAATCTATCTCACTACAATAAAAACACCACAAACCGATCCACCAACATGGCCAACCAAGAACAACTGCCCACAACCACCCAACAACAACCATTGCCAACCAAAAACAACCGCCCACAACCACCCAACAACAACTAGCAAGCCAAGAACAACCACCCACAACCATTGCCAAAAATCCAAATTAGCCAAAAACTACCACACAAATCACCACCATCAACATAATTCCCAAGCCACCAGCACCATCAAAAACCCAACCCACTCCACTACCCATCAAAACCCACTGCAAAACACACTGAAATCCACCAAAACCCATTGTGAAACAAACTGAAACCCACTGCAAAACCCTACCCAACCCACCGCCACCAGCCACCACCGTCCACACCCACTACCACAGCCACCGATACCCATTGCCAAACCCACCGATACCCAACCCACAAACCCAAAATCAAATCACAAACTCAAACCCACTTTGAAATCAAACACAAATCCAAACTAAAATCCCTTCTTTTCACGAAAGCTAGAGAAACCCACGAAATCCAACCACAGCCACGAAATCCGCGGCACTCTTAAGTTCAATGAAGGCGGTGTCGGTGGAGCTTGGATCGATGATGAAGCTTAGGTCAGCAATGGAGCTTGGATCGGAGGTGAGATGGAGGACTAGGCTTGTCAGCGTTGGGTGAGCGGTAAGATGAAGGATTGGGTGAGATGGGTCGGTGGCGTGGGATGGCAACGTGGGAGATGACGATGAAGATCGGCGATGATGAAGATTCAGAATATATCGGCGAAGCAGAGAGTAGATGAGGGAGAGAAAAAAAAATGAGAAGGAAAGAGGAAGAAAGAAGAGAAGTCGGAAAGAGAGAGAGAAAAAGAAAGAAAGAGAAAATATTTTTTTAATGGATGAGGAGAGAGAAATTCAATAAATTTTTTTTTTTTTTTACCTCTCATGAACAATGCACATCTATCTATAGATGTGCACTGTAGCAATGGAGCTAAAAATTATAGATTTAGCTCCACTGCTGTGAGTATGATTTTGGGGTTTGAGGAGCTAAAATATAGCAATATAGCACCACTGCTGTGAGTGCTTTAAGAAGCTAAAATATATCCATTTAGCCCACTAATGTGCTCCTATTTTTGTAAGTGGTGGTGCTAAAAATAGCAATTTAGCTTTTTAGCACCACCAATGTGGATGCTCTTAGTCTTTTTTTTTTTTAAATAGTTTAAATCAAATGTCTCTTAAATATATGTAACTCAAATTACTTTTATACACTCAGATTATTTTTTGTTTAGAGTAGTGCCTAATAAATTTTAGGGGTATTTTAGAGATTGTGGAAGAAAGTAACAAACTTTCTGAATCTTTTTCATATATAGAAATAGAACCTTAATATAAGACCACGTGACTTTTGGCGCCTTTGATTTGATGTTGTGGGGGTTTTTTTTTTTGGTAAAATATCATTTTCGACCCTAAACTTTCACAAAAGTTCATTTTTCGTCCCTGAACTTTCAAAAGTTCTTTTTTCGTCCCTAAACTTTGCAAAACCTTCTACTTTTCATCCTTTCGTCTATATCTATTAGTTTATTACCTATATGGCCCAATGGAGTGCTGACATGTTATGTGACTTGGACTAAATTAATTTACTTTTTTTAAAAAAATTGAAAAGTACATGACAACCATTTTTGAAAAGTACAAAAATACCCCCTCACTCCATCTCTTTGACACAACCCACCAGCGACCCTAATTATCAAACCCACCAGCAGCCCAATCGCACCACCACTCTCCACAACCAAACCATGTTCACAGACTCACCAGCCCACAAAAAAATCCAAACTCAGAAATCCAAACAACGACCAAACCTTTCCATAGGAAACAAACACAACAAACCCACAAGCGACCCCAAACTAGTCCTCTTCAGTACTCTGGCATCGTTCACTCCCAACTCATCTCCCTAACCCACCTTCGATACAACGATGTTTTCTTAATGTGGGTATTTTTATTAGCGAAATCTAGGATGTGTTCTCGACCTCAACCCTAGGTTTACGAAGCTGGGTATCAATCGAAAGAAGTTTGTCATTGAATTTTTGGGCCCATGGGTTTGTTGTGTTGGTTTCCGGTGGAAGTTTTGGGCAATTAGGAAGTGAGGGGCAGAGAGAACTTTGATTGGGTGAGATTGAGAGTAATGAGTTTGATTTGGGTGGTTTTGTTCTGTTTGGATTTATAAGTTTGGGTTTTTTGGTAGGGTGGTAGGTTTGTGAGCGTGGTTTGGTTGTGGAGAGTGGTGGTGCGATTGGGTTGCTCGTGGGTTTGATAAGTATGGTCGCCAGTGGGTTTGAATGTTGGGGTCGCCGGTGGGTGTGTTTGTCTTCCTATCAAGTTGTGTCAAAGAGATGGAGTGAGGGGTATTTTTGTACTGTTAAAAATGGTTGTCATGTGTGCGAATCATTGCTAGCCATGTGTTAATTTTTTTTTTAAGTAAAATAATTTAGTCCACATTATATACCATGTTAGCATTCCGTTAGGTCACATAGGTAATAAACTAACAGATATAAACGGAGGGATGAAAAGTAGAAGGTTTTGCAAAGTTTAGGGACGAAAAAAGAACTTTTGAAAGTTTAGGGATGAAAAATGAACTTTTGTGAAAGTTTAGGGACGAAAATGATATTTTACCTTTTTTTTTTCATGTGGTTTTGGTGCTAAAATAGCATTTTAGCACTTTTAATATGAATGCTCTAAAGGTACTATATGTTTTACTACATAAAACTTACAAATTAATATGGTAATGAATGTGATTAGTGGCTTTAACCATCGCATAAATAAATATTTGCATTTTCTCTTTATGATTAGTGTAAGGTTGAATTTTATCAATCATCTTGTTGGTTTTATTCCATTCCAAATTTGCTTGTATTTTAGCAATTAGTAACCCTGTATTTAAGTGGGAATCATGTAAGGGTAGTGTATGAGAGAATGTGAAGAAATGCTCAAGATTGTGCAAAGAAGCAGGGTCTCGCGCCTTGCAAGCCGCCAGAAGTTGCACACGTGCCAAGCATGACAGAAGTTGAAGCGTCATGCCAGATGGAGCACTACAGGACAAAAAGTACAAATTGGCTGTTCAGTTACCTCGCGGCTGAAACTCGCGGCTCAGTCAAGTCGCGAGGCCAAGCCGCCAGCCAGCTCTATTTTTGGAAAAACTGACTCTTCGCATTCCAAACACACACAAGTATAAATACCCCTTATACCCACGAAATGCAAAGAGCTTCCAAAGAGAATTTTGAGAGAGAAACCCTAGAGAAAAACAAGATTGACTCATCCCCAATCTTCACATAGTAACTCTTCAAATTCCTCTACTCTCACCCTCTCCATTATTACATCCTTGAGAGGTTCTTGACTAAATCATTTTCTCACCATACCCATATATGTGAGAATGCTTTTTGGTGCTTTGGGAAGCAATTAGGAAGGGACCAATTTTATATTGATTGATGCTATGGGCTATAGTAGAATCCGGTAAGCTAAAGAAGAAATAGTTTCGGTGTAACCTCGTTGGAGTAGCAGCTTGGACGACTTAGGTACACTGGGTAGATTAGGCTTGGAGGGTCTTCTGTTATTCATGTATCCTAACTACATTCTTTAGTGGGTTATCTACTGCTTGAAGGGCGGTGAAGAGGTCTTACGCCGGGGACTTCGGTTTTCTCTTTGATAACACATCGTTGTGTTGTCCTTGTATTTGCATCTCTCTTCCCTTAATCTTCGTCATTTAATTTTTGCTGTGGATATGATTTTATTCGGTTGAGATTGTTTATCAATTCTGTCATATGCTTATGTTCATATTCCGCACATTAATTATTTGATAATAAGCTTGAATTGATAATTTGGAAATTGGGGGTCTAAACATTCATAGTGTTTTATACACTTATTGAACATTCAATTAGTAACACACCAATTTGTAAATTCACTATAATAAAACTTGTAATACCAATAACATTACTCTTCA
The DNA here is from genome assembly GCA_036321655.1 of Quercus alba. Taxonomy (NCBI): domain Eukaryota; kingdom Viridiplantae; phylum Streptophyta; class Magnoliopsida; order Fagales; family Fagaceae; genus Quercus; species Quercus alba. The sequence continues at coordinate 18,091,555 of CM070300.1, forward strand.
ACAACGATTTAGATAGAGCATCCACAATTAATAGTTTGACGAAAAATGGTGTGCTTAGTGCTTCAGAATGCACATCAAAACTTATAAGTATGTTACTGGAGCAAAAACAATATCACATTTTAAGACACGGCAAAGGAATTTGATGCTCTTAATAAGTTTATACAATGGCAATTTAACCTATTTCCTTTTCCTCTACAGGCCCATGGATGAGCCCCTTTTCAATGAATTCAGTTGCAGTTCACGAAATGCATATTGTAGTCAAGCTCATGTTGAAATATGTCTTTTGAGCATTGTGGGCTCCAGTCATCGGCAATATAAATAAGCCCTTGCTCACAAATAAACCTGTTCATTTTGCTAGTCTGTCTGGGTTTTAAGGGCAGGTCTCATCCTAGATTCAGGCTCCATCATGAAGGCCTGCACCTGGCCCAATAAATAGGACCAGATGTTGAAATCTAGGCCCTGTCCTAGCTACTCAATGGAGCCCAGCCTAAGCCTCTTGTTATTCTTTCAAGGCTTATTGCACAACATGAATCTCATTTCCGAAGATTTATAGAGATAGAAAGAGAGACAACTTCAAGGTTGCAACCTCGACTTAATAATTAGGGAAGCAACTGGAAGTCATGGGTTGAACCCATGTTTTCAGTTGTAAAACACTTGTGTGTAAATACACACTTGTATAATAAGTTTTAGCCTAATAATTAAATACCAACAAACTATCGCTTTATTGTAATAAACCTTCAAGCAAGATCCAAAAATAATGAGAAACTATTACTTCTCATATGCCATGAGCATAACAAAAAATATATACAAACTAAATTAAATTTTTCTCATTTTCTTCAACCAAACACAAGGTAAGTTACATCATTTTTCATCCTTCAACTTTTTTCTTCTCTAGCCTATCACTTTTTAATCATTAAAATTCTTTCTATCCTTCCTAGGTTTCTATACTCCCACTTTTTTATTATCTAGCTCATTAAACAACTTTGCTATTCTCTCTAGCAATGGAGCTGGTGTTAGTTGAACAAGATCCACCTCATCATCATTGCTAATCCAGCCATGGTAAGTTTGGCGTCTGCCTTCGGGTAGGAAGACTATCTAGTAGTGGGGATTGGATCACATGTGGAGGTGAGTGGGCAAGACTGTTCCTAAGAGTTTCAGCACCACCAGAACTAGTAGCTCTTGGGAGATAATACACACCATCTGCAAAATAAGAGCATACATAACATGATTAAAGTAGCAAAGATGTTCTCGTGCAATTTATTTATGGATTAACAACACATAAACCTTTTGGTTTAATGTGCTTGAATTTATATGTTGATTGTTGAAAAATGAAAAGCAATTGAGGAAATTTCATAAGCTGTAAATGAGTAAAAGTTGATTACGAGATTCATGTGCTGGTAGCGGGGATTGGATCACATGTGGAAGTGACTGGTTACGAGATTCAGAACTTGCTGCTGGTGGGAGATAATACCTACTATCTGCAAAATAAGATCATACATAATATCATTGAAATAGCGACGTTCTCATGCAATTTATTTATGGATTAACCACACAAAAACCTTTTGGTTAAATGTGCTTGAATTTAGATTTTGATTGTTAAAAAAAGAATAGAAATCGAGGAAAATATTATTTCATTAGCAATAAATAAATAAAAGTTGATTACGTGATTCATGTGCTGGCAATGGGGATTGGATCACATGTAGAGGTGATGGGGCAAGACTGTTCCCAAGAGGTTCAGTACCAACAGAGCTTACGGTCAGTGGGAGATAATACCTACCATCTGCAAATAAGAGCATACATAACTTGATTAAAGTAGCAGAGATGTTCCAATGCAATTTATCTATGGATTACCCACACATAAATTTTGGTTAAATGTGCTTGAATTTATATGTTGATTGTTGAAAGAAGAAAACAAAGTGAGGAAAATATTATTTCATAAGCTGTAAATGAATTAAAGTTAATTACGAGATTCATGTGCCGTGTCTGGAGCCTCATTAGGCTGTGAGGCAGTGTCCAAAGCCTGGTTAGCTTGCAACATAGCATCTGTGGCCCCTGAGTTGGAGCAAGTAGGTATGGACAGCCCAGCAGTAGCATCTTCTCTATAATCTGTATCTCCCACTTCATGTTGAGAAGAATTGTCCTTCAAGAAAAGTGGAAAATGACATTAATGGTATTTTTATAAATTTAATTAGTAAAAATGTGAAGTTTTCCAAACGGCTTAATGAATACACTATGTACAATTAATTGCTCTCATGCAAGGTATAAACCAGCAAGAACCAATTTCTCTTTCCACAATATTGAGATGGCAGGTGATATTTTTGGGTACAAGATGCACTGAGAGCATATTATATATAACCAACCAATAAATTATTATCACAGAAGCACAACTAATGGAAAACAAAGCTGTACAGGATAGGCATATCATTCAATTAGACAATAGATTGCCAGAGTATCAAAAAGAAAAATGAACTTCAGTCTTCATTATGGAGCCTAACCACAACATCAGTCAATCTCCATGTTAAAATTTGCAGGAAATATGAACAACACATAATTATGGGTTCCTTAAAGGGAGAAAAAAATGGGAAGGGGGGTGTTTGCCGGGGGTTGAGGGTTTTCCTCTAAATGGGTGAATCAAGTTTTATCTCAAATTATGACATTTTTTTCATAACAGACTCACCAGCACCACTTAAAAATGTGTAATTTATTTGTGAAACAACTAGTATGTGTTCCTAAATTTTGACAGAATATCTATATCTATATTATCTATTTATACATATAAAACCGAAGCTTTTTAAGCTCTCACAGTTTTCTACGTCAGCATAATATTAAAAAAAAACAAAAAAAACGTAATAAAACTTTTTTAAAACCCGACTCTCCCTTTCGCTTTCACAATCCTATGCCAAAACCCAAACCGGCTCTCCAAATCCCCGATCTCCACCTTTGACAAACAAAATGCAGACCCTTTTTCTTTCCTCCACCATTTTCCTTCTCCTTCCTTCAAAACAAAAAACAAAATCTCGAAGTTTTCTATTTTCAACTTTTCCGGTCCCAACTCCACCAAACCCGATTCCCATTTTTCAACTTTCAAAGCATTTGATAGAAGAAGAAGAGAAGAAAGGCAGTGGATCTTATTGTCGGCAAAAGAAAATAAAAATAAAGAGAAGATGAAAGAGATGACAGGGAGATGCGGAGGGCACTGTTAGAGAAAAAAAAAATTTGATGGAGAATGTCAAAGAAGAGAAGGGAATGACGATAATGAAGAAAGGAAAACAAAAGTTACAGTGAAGAAAAAAAAAAAAAAAAAAACAGAAAACCATAAGAGAAGTTCCAGTGAATAAAAGAAAGAGGAGAAAAAAGAAGTAGAAAGAGATGAAAGAGAGTCACAGCTCTGAGATAATAACGTAGGGAGGGGAAGATTTTAGCAAAAGTGAAAAAGGATGCTTCGTAGAAGGTGTGTGATATATAAACACCCTTCTATATTTACTAAATTACGAAAATACCAATTTGCTTTTTTTTTTTTTTTTTTTCCCTTTAATAATAATAATCTAAAAATGATTTATTTTATCTTAGATAATTCCTCAAAATAATAATAATAATAATAATAACCTTCTAAAGAGTCAATCTTCTCCTTCTGGTCATAGTTCGTGAAAGAGCAAACATTTCGGGTCATAAATGTGGGCCTGAGATGCAGAAAAAACCGGCTAACTTGGAGTGGGGCCTTGAATTTTTTTTTTTTTTTTTTTTTTGAGAAGTGGGCTTGATAATATATATGATATTATCAAATAATATTTTACTTCAATGATATCATTGCATATTGCATGATAAGCTTGATAGTATACAATTGGGTTTTCATTAGATAAGTTTTTATACCATGATCTTATTTTTTATTTTTTATTTTTTATTTTCATATTGGGAAAGTTACCAATAGCTTTTCCGTGCATCGCACGGGTTAGCGACTAGTATTATATATAATAAAAGTTGGGCTTAGAAGCCGTGGTTGTGCCAAGTGGCAACACCAAACTGAAGAAATTTTGTTAGATTTTTAGATTTTAAAAAGAAAAAATGGATATAATTTTTTTTCTTATCTTCTTATTCTAAAATTTCTAAGTTGATAAAAATCTTAATTTAATTACAAACCAAATTCTTTTCTTCATCTATTTCTTCTAATTTGATTACAATCCAAAATCTTCATCTTCATCTAATCCTTTTTTTTTTTTTTAATTACTACACCTATTGCTACACGTAAAAAAAAAAAAAAAAGTGATATTGAAAAGCTTCTTAATTTGATTACAATCCAAAATCTTTATCTTCATCTAATCCTTTTTTTTTTTTCATTTAAATTACTACACCTATTTGCTACACGTAAAAAAAACAAAAAAAAAAAAAAAAAAAAAAAACGTGAAATTGAAAAGTTGAATCCAAGAGAAATTGAGATAAGCTAAAACTCTAAGTCTACTAAATGGATATAATTTTTTTCCTTATCTTTTTCTCATATTATTTCTAAGTTGATAAAAATCTTAATTTAACTACAATCCAAATTCTTTTCTTTATCTCTATTTCTTTTAATTTGATTACAATCCAAAATCTTCATCTTCATCTAATCCTTTTTTTTCTTTTAAATTACTACATCTATTGCTACACGTATATATAAATAAATAAATAACTAAAACAGCAACGTGATATTTAATTGAGTTAACATGATTATTTTTATACCTCCACAAATTAAATTTGAATGCAAGAGAAATTGAGTTAAACTAAAACTCTACTAAGTCTACTCTACTCTACTATTTAAGAATTAATTATTAGTATTATTTGTATTTGTTAAACGAAAGCCCCAATGGATGATGTATTTACTTTTGGAATCTTTAGTCACACGCATCTATAGTACTGGAGGTGTTTTTGTAAATGATTTGAAGCTTGATTTTTGGCTGTCATTAGAGAGTATGTCATCGTCTCATGGTAATGTATATTTGATTCTTTTAGATTTGCAGTACTTCCACAGAAAGCAGCATCCAGTATGCTATCTCTTGGCATCAATAATGATGAATATCTTTTAATTTATGGAATTTTTATTTTGGTCAAAATTTTTTCATTGAATCTATTTGGGATGGAACTCATCTACCATATGAAATTAGGAGATTTATGTGAGAAGATATATCTTTTTTTTTTTTTTTTTTTTTGAGTATCTATTTAATAATTTCTTAAATTATATGATTTTTTTAAAAAATTTTAGATAATGCAATTCAACTTGATTATTGATATAATTTTTTGATTTGGTGTTCTTAATTCACTAGGCAGATTATTTCCTCACTTATGGCCACATTAAAATGGCTATAACTGGTAATTTATAGGTAAACATTTACATTGCAATCTAAATACTTACATTTTTGTAATTTATGGAATTTGTTTTTGGTCATTTATACAAGAAATTTATATATGATTAGCACTTCTGCTACTATGCATACATGTTAGCAAGTATAATGGAAATATTTTCAAGTGCTATATATATATATATATAATTACAATTTTACTACCTAAGAGCTTTTAGAAATTTAAAACTTATCATAATTTTTAAAAATATTTTATAATATCTTTTTTGCAAAAAAAAAAAGTTACATAATATACATTTTCCATGCAACTTAATTTTTTAAAATATTTTTACTATTTTTTTTATTATATTTGATTATATTATCAAAAAATATATTTTTTTAGATAGAAACAACACAACCTAATTATTTTTATCAACTTTCTCAAAAAAAATTATATAGTTATTCTTATCAACTTTTCCTCTATTGTTTTATTAATTTTTTAGATAAATACAAAAGCTTAATTGTAGATATGAAATTTTTTAGGTTTTTCTTTATTCTTATCTTCTCCTTTTGTAATATATCTTCTTCTTTGTGAAATAAAAATCATGCCAAATTGTGAATCCCCGAATCCCCAAGGAAACGCCTCTTCCTCTAGCTACAAAAGTATGTATTTCTTTTCTTTTCTTTTCCATTTTTTTTTCACAAAGCTGCATTCTAATTCATGAGTAAGGAGCAATAAATTCAATGATAATAATAAATAGAGCATTTTGGTAAATCTATAAATGTTATTTTCTATGGGTGTATGTCTTTGGTACGTGTATACATATATATTGCATCTGATATTGTTTATAGGACCTTTTGTTTTCTATACTTTGTGTTGTCTTACTCTTATTATGAGCTAGAGACCTAGAATTTGCATTTTATGAATTTGGAAGGACAAATTTTTAAACTCTTTTAAGAAATGTAGATTCATATGTTGGCTTACTTTCTAAATCATGAGTTATTCTCTTTTGATAAATAATTCTCATATATATATATATAGAGAGAGAGAGAGAGAGAGAGAGAGAGAGAAAGAGAGAGAGAGAGAAATACACACATGTTGTGGTGGATACCTAATGATGTACAATATAATTTATTCAAACACACTATATTTATTATGTATTAAGAGCTTTTAGAAATTTAAAACTTATCATAATTTTTAAAAATATTTTATAATATCTTTTTTGCAAAAAAAAAAAAAGTTACATAATATACATTTTCCATGCAACTTAATTTTTTAAAATATTTTTACTATTTTTTTATTATATTTGATTATATTATCAAAAAATATATTTTTTTAGATAGAAACAACACAACCTAATTATTTTTATCAACTTTCTCAAAAAAAATTATATAGTTATTCTTATCAACTTTTTCTCTATTGTTTTATTAATTTTTTAGATAAATACAAAAGCTTAATTGTAGATATGAAATTTTTTAGGTTTTTCTTTATTCTTATCTTCTCCTTTTGTAATATATCTTCTTCTTTGTGAAATAAAAATCATGCCAAATTATGAATCCCCGAATCCCCAAGGAAACGCCTCTTCCTCTAGCTACAAAAGTATGTATTTCTTTTCTTTTCTTTTCCATTTTTTTTTTCACAAAGCTGCATTCTAATTCATGAGTAAGGAGCAATAAATTCAATGATAATAATAAATAGAGCATTTTGGTAAATCTATAAATGTTATTTTCTATGGGTGTATGTCTTTGGTACGTGTATACATATATATTGCGTCTGATATTGTTTATAGGACCTTTTGTTTTCTATACTTTGTGTTGTCTTACTCTTATTATGAGCTAGAGACCTAGAATTTGCATTTTATGAATTTGGAAGGACAAATTTTTAGACTCTTTTAAGAAATGTAGATTCATATGTTGGCTTACTTTCTAAATCATGAGTTATTCTCTTTTGATAAATAATTCTCATATATATATATATATATAGAGAGAGAGAGAGAGAGAGAGAGAGAGAGAAATACACACATGTTGTGGTGGATACCTAATGATGTACAATATAATTTATTCAAACACACTATATTTATTATGTATTAGGATAATTAATTTAGAGTTTCAAGTTTCTCACTACTTAATTAGTAGAGTATTTCATGAATAAACCCCATTTTTTTACATTCAATTCTAATTAAAATAAGTTTTCATTTTTTATAATCTATATTTAACATCAAAATATATATATGATTTTTTATCTAAGACATTTAATTCACATGTGATTTTTTTTTATTAAACCGTGCATCGCACGGGCATAATACTAGTTATATATAATAATAGAAGTTAAGAAAAAGTAGAACCCTACAGTTAAGGAGGGGCTGACAAATAGGATAAATGTCTATCTAAAATTCAGAAACGTATAACTTTAAAATGCGATACATTTCATTATTTGATAAAGCTACAACATCGTTTAAAAGCGATAAACTATAATTTTGATAACGCTACAACATCGTTTAAAAGCGATAAACTATAATAATGTTTGACAACGTTAAAACGCTGTTTGAAGCCTTAGTATAAAAGGAAACTCACCGCTTAAAAAAGAAAAGAAAAAAGAAAGATTGCTACGGAGAAAGGAGAGAGAGATCGAAGAGAGAGATCGAGAGACGAGAGACAGAGAAATAGAGAGGCAGAGATAGAGAGAAGGGCGCCTCTGCCACCATCGTAAGGGCGCCACCCAGATCTTCTGCCTTTACCGTAAGCCTCCACTCACTACCCAACTATCGGAATCGCTAGGTAAAGTTCTGTTTTAAATTTAAAATTTTAGGGTTTCTGGTTTTTATTTGGAGAATCAATTGGGTGTTAATTAATGATTTAGATTGGTATTTTGGGTCAGATTTGGTTTTGATTAATAGATTTTCATTTTGGGTCAAAAATAGAGAGAGGCGATGAAACAGAGAAAGGCGATGAGTACGCGGAGAAAGAAGCAGAGAAAGAGAGAGGCGACGAAATCAAAAAGTTTCATTAAACAATTTTGCAGACCCAAAACCTTGGCAGAATGGTAAACAGAGAAGGCACAGAGTGGGGACTGGGTAGAGAAAAATCTGCCACCATCAGAGACATAGGCCATGTACTCATAACCGGTAAAGTTAATGTTTTTGTTTTTTTTCCTTTTCCTTTTCCTTTTCGTTTTCAAATCTGGGAATTGAATATAATTTAGGTTTGAATTTCTTGGTTGGATTGGTTTAGATTTAGATCTAGATTTTTTAATAATTTACTCAGGAATTTGGATTAGAATAGGTTTTGTTTTGCCTATTTAGGTTGCATTCGTTTTGGGTATCTGCCTACATGCATGGCATTTCATTCATTTATTTTTTTATTTAATTTTTTTATAATTGATATATATTTCATTACCTCTTCGATATATTTTGGTTTCCTATGTTCTCTTTGTTCATTTTTGTAAAGTTATTTGAGTGCATTTTTTAATAATAAAAATTAAAAAAAAAAAGTTTTTCCTACAGTTGTCAATTAAGGCTACGGCATTCACTGATCAAAGTGATTGAGGTATAAAATGCATTAGAATGAGTACCAAAATTAGAGGTCAAATTTTCCCGGTTCTTAATTTATACTTCTGTTAACAAGTGGTTGATTTTGTATTTACATTTAAAAACACCGAAACATTGTCACTTTTCATTTGGTGCATTAAGGAAACATTTCAATGATATTTTTCACATTTTAATGATATTCAGTCTCTCCGATAGGCACCTCTTCTTTCTCCCACCATTTTTCCCCCTAATTTAAATGGTTAATTTGACATGCTTACTATTTTTTTTTTTTAATCTCTGTTTTCTGTCATTAATTGTTGTGTTTGGTTTTGGGGACACAACTTCAAAGCATAAAAACCTAGAACCATCTGAAAACCAAAACTGCAAGTTGTTTTTTATTTTCATTTTACTTTTTGCTTCCAATTTGTGTTCTGTGTTTTCTTTATTTCATATATTTCTTTCTTTTTTGGCTTTCACTTTTCAGGAAACAGAGGTCTCTTCTCACGAAACATTGCAGCAAGTTGTTCTCCCAGGTCCAACACAGATTCTGATGTGTACCTCTTATTTCTTTCAAGAATTTGTTTGCTCAAGTAATCATTACTCTCCTAACTCATTATTATTTTCAACTTTATTCCCATCATCTATTAGAGTTTCAATTTTCATTTGATTTGGAATTTGTTCTTCTCAGATTGAAATTGCTGATTTATGCCCAATATGTTTAGAATAGGAATTTAATCTAAAGTTAATTAATATGCACTTGAATATTGTCCAAGCAACTTTGGTTAGATATGGGCTCAAATTGCAAATTCAGAAGTACTAATACATACGTGTCTAAAAAGTTTTTTTTGTTACATTTGAATTTTACAATGATTCATTAAGTGTTGTTTCTTTTACATGTACACAAGATGTTTGATAAAATTCTTAAGTGATGTTTGTTGGCCTTTTTTATTCTCTTCCCCAGTGATGCTATTAGCCCAAAGCACCAACTCCTTCAAGGTCACTCTTTTCCTCCCTTTCCGACAAAATTGCATAATATAATTGTGAATCATTTTAACTTTTATTTAGTTTTACTAATTCTTTTATTTTCAAATTGCTTTTAGTTCAAGTATTGTTGATTTCAAAAGTCAATTTGGATTATAAGACTAAAATCTGCACCTAAGAATAAGTTAAATTGTTTGTTTGTTTTCAGATTTCAATTTGCTTCCAATAAGGTTCCATTTCTTTATTTCAGCATGTTTTCTTTCCTTTTTTTCCCCTTTTTTATTGTTGTGTTTGGCTGTAGAGAAAGTGTGATATTTTCAAAAGTATAATATGAGATTTTTTGATTGGTAAGTGGTTGACAACTTTCATTGTGATTTGATGGTTGGGTTGTGTACATGAAAGCTTCATATAGAGCAACTTGGCTATTGTTGGTGGCAGTGTACAGTTAATGAGGAAGGATTGTCAAGGTAATAAAAAGTTTCCACCTGTTGTTGAGTGTGAAAGGATTGTGGGCTGTTTTTTATTTTTTGGTTTTTATGGGTTTTCTTAATTCTTTCATGTTAAATTTTATTGCATTGATTTTAGCAATGCTAATGAATTTTTTTGGGGGGAAGGTTTGTGTATAATATGATTGATAAAATTCCTCAATGAAGGAGTGGTATTGGTATACTATATAGATTAAAAAGGAGTTGCAGCTGTAGTTTCCTTTATTTTAATTTTTGTTTGTTAGCCCACCAAGGAGATTAAATTTAATCTCAAACTATTGATATTGAACCATACTTTTATATTGTTATTTTGTTGTGAAAGTTTAATACATAGAACAAGCTTCTTCTTCTTCTTCTTTTTTGTGTGTGCATGTTATCTCATTTATAAAATCTACTAAAAATTGAAACTATCTATGTTTGGTATGGTTTTAGGAGCCTAGATAAGCCTGCTGTGAGGTAATAACTTTTTAAAATAAAAAAACATAAAACAGTGAGAAATGCTTTTGTCATTGATGGTGGAATTTATATAGCAACTGATATATATTGGTAAACTATCTCGGTAAGTGAAAAATATATTATACTACATAGTCTTCTGTCATATAATTTACAGAAACTACGATTGCAGACTATAAGATGAGAAAGTGTGGTTTGTTTGGCTGATACTAGAAAAACGTAGCAAAAGGCCATAATGTTTCTATGATTGAACACAATATGATATTTCGGTTTTGGTCATTTTTTTATTTTTTATTTTTTTTAATATTGTAAGAGCCTATTGCATTATCAATAGAGAATTTGTTGTGTCAAGGATATTTAAAAAAGAATTTCGGACCCATTAGATTGAGAAGTCTGTTTTACTCATAAGCCTAACTTTTAGTTACTTCTTGAAGTATTTTTCTGTAATGCTTGGTTTTTATTTAGGCAGTAAGTTTTGGATTTCTATTGCTTTAGTTTCTATAGGTCACATTTGTATGTGCAATTTATCTTTTTAATAAAAGCTTATAGAAATTGCAATTGGTAAATCAATTTCGCAAACACATTTACGTCTTTGATTAGTTTTGGTGATAATATGTTTTTTCTTTCAAAGATTGCCTTTTAAAAATATTGTTTGCTAATTTGTGGGTTGAAAAAATAGAACTTGAATAGGCCTTTTTCACAGAGTTGGTCTAAAATTTCCCACAGCCAAGGTGGGATGCAAAATTGGGTGTGGATACATAGCTTCAGGTCATTCACAGCGAAAGCTCCTACCTATGCCTTGAAATTTTTTTAAGAGCATGCTCTGTAAGTACTTTTATTCTGTTTTGAGATGATTAAAGCTTTATCATAATTATTTCATTGGAGTTTTGGCATGGTTAAAAAAAGGGGCAGCAAGGTATATAAATGTGCTCATGCATAAATATTTGTATGTATCAGTCCTGCCAATTTGTAGTAAAGAATTATTATCTTCAACTATAAGATTTAAAAAAATATATATATATATATATATATATGTATATATATTGTTTCTTTAGCCAATCTGATTATTTTGGTTTTGATGTAATAATATTATTCTTATTTTTCTTTTTGGAAGGCATAACAAATTGAAGATATACTATATGATAGTAGGTCTAAAACAAAACTAAAAAAATTAAACTAAAATCAAAGTAGAAATTGTATTCATATCTATATATATATATATATATATATATATATATTGTTTTGCTTTCAAAGTTGGCTAAATTAATAATGTCTATCATGTGCTGGATGGAATTCTTGATATATGTAATGGTTAGTGGAACTCATTTGCTGTTTCATGTATCAATGTTTAGTATTTTTAAAATAGGCAAATACTTCAATTCTTCATATTTTTATAATAGGTCTTGATTCCTACAACGTCCCATTAAAGATTATGCCACTTAGTTTAGTGTTTTGAAGTGCATTTTTTTCCCATAACGTTGTACTGTAACAAGAATAACTCAAAATGTTGGTTATTGTGTCTTTTATATCACAGAGGTGTAACAATTTATATTTTCTTTATTTGTAAGCAGTCAATTTACGTATTTGCAAGCAAATTTAGTAAGGACAAGTGAAATGATTTGTTGTTGGTAATGTAGTTGAGAAGATTTTGGATTCATAAGTCAACCTTTTTTTTAAAAAAATGTTAGCTAATGTAATTTTTTTTATTCAAGGTTTTCTTATATATTGTTCAATATACATTTGACAGTCAAACAGATTCATTTCGAATTGAATAAATTTTTTATTTTAGTTGTTTTCAATAACTGAAATTTAGTTTGGTTTTGGACGAATTTTGTCAGTTCATCAGCAATAAAATAGCGCAGAAAACCGGGGTACAATGCACAATTAACCACCACAGGAAGATATTTTTAGTAGTTGGGAGCTGCCGGAGTGGGTGTCATTATAGGAAATTCAGTGTTTCTTCCAATGGACAATTTGAAAATCCTCTAGAAGTTGAACTGGTAGTTGTTTTGCATTGCTAGAATTTTGCTCATGAAGAACAGAAAAAGGCTTATATTTTAGAAGGTTATTCAGGTATTATTGCTTTGGTATATGAATGAAAATAATTAATTTTTTACTGAGTTTTGATTTTTTTTTTTTTTTTATATATACATATTCTAGAGTATTTAATAAAACCCAATTTTTGGATATGTAAATTCAAGTGCTATTTGAGAAGAATAGAAAGTAGTTTGTACCAACTAAGAAATTTTTTTTCAATGTTATTTGTGCAGAAATGGAAGTGTTTTTCTTTCAAAGTTTTTTTTTATAAGTAATTAAAGTAGAATTAATAGTCTATCTAAAGTGAAGGAAATGTCTATACTTGGTGAAAAGAAGAAATTTTACCTCTATTCTTTGATAGTCTTATGTAAAAAGTTAAGCAAACAGAAAATATCCAAACTGCTTGATGTGTTTAAATTTTTTGAAGAAGAGATTTTAGATGTGATTCCTCTAGCATGTATGTGCTTCAACTTTGGACATCGGTTTAGTATAATTTTCTAAAGAACCACTTGAATTACAACTTATCAAAAAATAAAACCATTTGAATTACAAGAACTATGTGCTTTTAATTATTTAAAAAAAAAAAATCTCTTGACATTATAATGGTTGACCATTACACACTTGAAACTTCCATAGTGGAAATTTGGTGGCTAGGATTGTAAGACGCATTCTTAGAATTCAAACTACAAAAGATTGAGCAAATTGTAACTTGGCAGAGAAAAAAATATGAATTTATTTTTCTTTTCCAATTTTGTTTTAGGTTCTTTGTTCTTTTATGGTTTTCAACTTTCATAGATTTAATTTAGATGTTGTCTATATATTAAAATTTTCAATTGTTAACCATGTTTGATGCTTTATTTATTTATTTATTTAAGAGTAGAACAACAATCTTTGGCATCTACATCAATCTGTTGCTTAGTGCTAAGGCTATAAAAGATCTTATAATGCTTATAAGTACATCAAAGTTCTTTTTTACTTTCTACCAATAGAAATTAAAATATTGTTTCTTTGTATTTATACATTGGAATTTTACCTTATATTATTATTGAATATGTTCTCCTTATATGGAGCTCAAAAGGTCGTATTAGTTTCTATTATTTTAAAGGTTACATTTAAATAGGTCTTCATTATGCTATTGCCTCCAGTGGACAACAATCACCCATTTAGCACACCAAAGAATCCATTTGAGGGGTTCTACACATTTGCTATAGTTTTTGCAAGTGGCTAATTATGACTCAATTCATCCAAGTGAAATAAAGCTGGCATTTATAGTACATCAGGCCTAGCTAGAATATGGCTTTGCTCACTAGATGTTTTTTTGGTTAATAAGTACTTTTATTTTTTGCTATGGGAAATTTTGGACTTTTAACATTGTTATTGAACCTGACTCTACATCGCACAATTGTAATTTTTGTTTTTTGAATTGATTGGCATTATTAAAACAGAGCCTTTAATAAACATATTAATTGTTGTATTTTATTGTATTGTTATGCCAATTTGATGTATTTTAAAAGTGTAAAATTTTCCCCGCACATTGTGCAGATTAAATACTAGTATGGAATAATGAACAAGGACATGGTGATGTAGTTCTAACTCCTAATTGAAGATTTATTGCTATACAATACTACTTTTGCAGATATCGTTTCAAAAGAACAGATTTATATCCCAAATGCATAGGCACATCTCACAGAATTGCAACTGCCTTTGGAATAAGATATGAATCAACAACAAAATTACTGTATGTTTCTTTACTTACAAGTGAAATTGCGGAATGTAACACACTAGAAATGCAACTGCTAAAAATCTTTTGGGGGTAATTCCCAAGATGAATACTAACTAGTTTGATCGTCCACTCAGTTTGTTGCATTTCTACATACATTCATTGCTGGTAAGGCTAATTCTAATTAGGATAATGCCTAGGTTAAATCACAAATGTGTCTTTTGTCTTTCTCCATTCCAGCAATTATAAAGCAAAAGGAAAAGAAAAATAAGTCAATTTTCCTCAATTAAGCCACATATGTCAGCTCAATTATAGGTGAATGACATTGATTCCCAAGCAAGTTGTATCTAATTAAGTTCTCTGTTTTCCTTTGAACACATCAAGCATAAATATCTAATTTTTTACTATAATGATAATAGTAACAATAAAAGAAATGACATTTGTAAATGACCTCTATTTCAAATTGCATGTGAAAAAAAAAAAAAAAAAAAGAGTGCTTATTAGCATATAACCAAAAAAAAAAAAAAAAATCAACTTTTTCCTCCGGTTGGGGACCATTTGTCTTTTCAAGTAGTGTTTCAAGGAGGAGAGAGTAAGAAGCATCTTAAATAAAGACCCATCCTTCATCCCCACCATAAACCTGAGCTAAAACCCCCCATGATCCCATTTTCTGCTTTTAAAAAGCAATGAACATAGAAAAAAAAAACAAAAAAAAACCCACATTTAAAAAAGTTCTCTGACAGTGACTTGGACCAAATCCTCAGGAAATCCAAAGGGGTGCATTGCTTCGAGCGCTGCATCCAAACGAATATCTCTCTGCAAAACAAAGCGTGAGAATATGAGAGAAAATATATAATGTGGGTGTCCAAGAAATTAGCTTAAGAAAAGAAAATGTGAGAGAAAGTGAAAGAAATTAAGTGGGAAAATAACAAAAGAGCAGAACCTTTCTTGGACGTCCAGTTGGTCTTGATTCTTGAAGCCATTAACGATTGATTTTTCTAATTCTCTCTCTCTATCTTTTTTTCATTTTTCTTTTTTCTCTTGGGACAGAGTAGAATGTAGATAATCGGTTTAATCAGTTTCGCTATCAAGATTCAAGACTCGAGACAGTACAGCATCATATTTCATTTATTGTGTGTTTCTGCATGAGTGTAGTTTAGTAGTTTACTCAAGAACACACTCTAGTAAGGGGTGTTTGATACTATTGTTTAAACAATCATTTTCAGTGTTTAAATAATATTATACGTATTTTAGTATAATTTTTCACTCACACGTATTTTCATAAAATAACAACAATGTTACCAAAAAGTTCTTACCAAATGGACCCTAAATTATCAACAAAACAGTTCATATTCGACCCAAAAATCTGCCCAGCTATCCCGAGTATTTTTTTTAATATTATTTTTACTAATGGTTAAAATTTAAAAATGATCTTATTAATATTAATATCTAACCATTTACAAAATTTATTTGGTAGCTACAGCAAAGGATAAAGGATTTGAATTGGAAATGTCTTGGTTGAAAACACAGAAGTTTTGAGTGATAAGGCTCTGAAGTCTTAACCACAGTTTTTTTTTTGGCGTGACCATGTATAAAAAATGTCTCTTTAATTTAAATCGTTATCAAAACTGATATTTAATTTATATTTATTAAATGTTTTACCAAACATTAACATAGTTTAATAGCTAAGTCATTTGATCAATAATTCAATCTGCGGGTAATGGATCAAACCGTAAGGTTAAATAAAAAATTGAGAAAATTTTGAAAAAATAGGCATGCCTACATTACTAGATAAAATTAATTCTAAAACACTAGTCAAGTTTCACATGCAACAAAACTTCATAAAATAAGGATAAGTTTTTGCTAAATAAATCTTGATCACATTAAAATCTTGATCACATTACTTAGAATTCTAGTACCAAAAGCATATCTCAAACACTAAAAAAACGTCTTATGCATATTGCATTCTCACTAGTTGCTCTAGTCTCATGTATTACAAATTGAGCTAAAACTTGAAGCTCTAAAATCACATCCTACGCATATTGTTTATAGGACTAAGTGTGGGTTTGGACTCACATCCAACGTCTACGTTTTGGGAGGGACGCGTTTCAGCTTTTTTATTATTTCCTCTGCACGTGTTTCAACTGGGGGACAAAAGTTACTATTCACACTGTGCGGAACTGTTTATGCACTGTTTTGTACTATTAATGCACTATTCAATCACTTTTTCATTAAAAATAGGTCCTATGGCACTATTCACACATTTAAAAATTATTTTACTACAGTATTTTCAGTTTTCACCTGTATCCAAACGAACCATAACTTATCTAAATATTAAAAGGAAAATTTTATGTTACATACTTTTTTAAGGATTTATAAAAAATAAAAAAAATAAAAAAATAAAAAACTTTTTGAACACTTTGTTTATGGTTTAGATGAATGACTTTTTATGTCAAAAAAAAAAAAGATGAATGACTTTTGTTTTTTTAATTGTATCTGTGGGGGGTTTTTTCCCGCGCACACTCAGCTCATTGTCCGCTTTGGGGAGCCAAGCCTGCACGGATTTGTACTCGTCCCCGAGTGTGGGAACCTTAGATGGACGGATCTTCGGGCCAAGGGCTTGCCTTGTAGCCTTTTACACCACACCCTTGGAGTCCCACATCGGTTAGAGAAGCGCCCCACGCATGTCTTGCTTAAGGGCTTATAAGGCATGCGTGGGGCTCTTCTCTAACTGATGTGGGACTCCAAGGGTGCGGTGTAAAAGGCTGCAAGGCAAGCCCTTGGCCCGAAGATCCGTCCACCCAAGGTTCCCACACTCGGGGACGAGAACAAATCCGTGCGGGCTTGGCTCCCCAAAGCGAACAATGAGCTAAGTGTGCGCAAGAAAAAACCCCACAATATCATACATATTTAATCTTAATTGTTTTTTTTTTTAGAGTTTCAACTTATGGCGTCCGCTCTTGATGATAGTTCTTTATCATCAGACCAAGACACCAATCAGTTTTTGGTGTAGGCAGGGATTAAATCCCAGATCTCTT
This sequence comes from Quercus alba, assembly GCA_036321655.1. Taxonomy (NCBI): domain Eukaryota; kingdom Viridiplantae; phylum Streptophyta; class Magnoliopsida; order Fagales; family Fagaceae; genus Quercus; species Quercus alba. The sequence continues at coordinate 18,109,105 of CM070300.1, forward strand.
ATACAACCATCAGAAACTTTACCAGTTGAGCTAACTGGATCTCTTATATTAATTGTTAATATAAGATAAGATCCTCATCATTTAGATGAGGAATCAAATTCATTTAACAAGAATTTTTTTCCTAAATAAATAATGTTATTTATAGTGTTTTTATTAAGTACACAAATTATTTTTGGTTTGGCTAAGGGTTATTCTTGTGGTTTGTGATGTTGTTTCGGCTGGGTTGTGAATTTAATTTTGGAGGGGCCAACCTTTAATTTTTTTTGGGCTCAAATTGAATCAGGAGTACTATTTATATATACACTTTTTTTTTTTTTTTTGGGTAATGTCAGGGGGGCCAGGACTTTGTCCGTCCCTATATATCTTCCATGTAAAGTCTATTTGACACACAACATTTCACAGAAGCCTTTTGTGTCCTGCCGGCCCGCTAAAAATTGAAATCAAGCTCAAATTATGGATCCAGTCATTAAACAAGTCAGACTGTGAAAATGTTTCTGACATTCTACAACTTCTGTTCATGACTCTTTTTTGTTTAAATAAGTTTGTTCGTAACTTTGAGTTTGAGTAATGTGGTCTCACTTTTAATGAGATCAAAATTCACATATAATTGTGAAATTTATTATGTCACTAGACTTAATTGTTTGTAAAATCAACGTATTATATCCATTTAGTATATAATTTTAATTTAAAATTAATGTTACATGTAAAAAATTAAGTGTGAGAATTCTTTCACGCTTATTCTTAGGTTAATCAAAGTGAAACCGAAAAAATTAACCTTTTAATTTTATTATCCTTAATTGTCTTTCCTGTCCCATTGAATTTGAGAACTCCTATGACTTGTTTAATTGTTTGTTGTTGTAGGGCTTCCAAATTATATGATGCTTCTTTCATGATAACCTTCACCAGTTAATGGTCTAGGAATGAATTTAGCTTTTACAAAAGTTGTTAGGTTCTAAGACTTTAGGATCTAAATGTATTAGAACTTCAAATTGTAATGTGTTGGCAAACCATAATCAAAACTTAGAGTCTAAATTTAGGCTGCTCAAAGTGTGTTTGATTGTAAAGTTGGAATCAAGTGATTGCAGGATTTATTGCTGTAAAACTGCAAGGCTCAATCAATCGAAAATTAGACTCAATCGATCGAACCTCGAGCAGATTAATTTTCTGCAAATTTTTCCAACTCGGCCCAAGCCCATTTTGACATGTAGGGTTTTATATTTTACTCCAAGTATAAAATAAAAAACCCTAGCTACATTTTAGAAGTCTTTGGATGTGCTGTGTGTTGAATCTCTTGTGAGATCTAGAGGTGTTTACTTTTATACACACTTAGGGTTATCAAGATCAAGATTCATGTCAAGAGTTTGGTGATCATTTGACGTTTCAGTTGCTACATAAAGAACCCAAAGAAAGTCACAAGTGGGAGTACTTGTGGTTACTGTGGATCAAAGAAAGAAGTAGTCTGTGGACTCAGAGCTATCATATGGTTATGGTTGTAAGTTTTCTATTCGAGGTAGCAATAGAATGTTAGTAGTCTAAATTCTATTGTAAAAACTTCAATTCTTTCATAGTGGATCTGTTTTATCTTGAGGATAGTTAAGTTAAATCCTCCCCAGGTTTTTTACCAGTTTGGTTTTCCTAGGTCATTAGATCTTTGTGTTCTTTATTTTCCGTTGCTTTATTATTTATGGTTATTTGTGCTAAACCTGATCTTGAATAACAATCTTGTTAATCAACTTAGTATAATATTAGGTTAAGCATATTCTGGTAAGGGGTCTAAAAACATACAGAAGTAATTATTACTTGTCAATGTAATTGCCCCATTGTGGAGGTCAAGCTACCAAAAGTAAAAGAAAAAACAATTTACTTTGTCAAACAAACAAAGTATACTTAATTTTTTAAATTTAACCAAGTAGAATTTTATATGAAAAAAAAAAATGTACTTTTGCAAAGTATCTTTGTCTTATTGTTGTTTCTTATTTTCTTGGTTACAAGAAAAGAAGCTAATAATATGATAAGATTTCTTATAGACCATAGATTCTTTCTTCTTTTAACTTTTTACCCTTTTTTCTTTTTTGGTGTTTCTAAATACATGAATAATTGTGTGGTATTATAATTTTATGAAAATAGAATCGTGATAATAAAAGTAATCCTCTTACATTTTTTTTTCAACTTCCTAGATCAGTGTAATTATTATAAAGGAAAAAAAAAAAAAAAAAAGAAGAAGAAGTAACTAGAGTGTGGGCCTCCCCCAATGGCTTAAATGGTCTATAAGTCCGTTGAACGAGATTTTTGCCTCCGCCTCAACCCATTTTTATGTTGATAAGGGCCTTGAGCTTTGATGAGAAGTGCTATGAGTTCTAAGTCAGATCTATGAAATGAGAAAAATCTAGGCTCTTAAGCCCATTCCATGAAGTAATAGATTTTCAGGTCTCGAGCTCACTTCATGTACTGGGGAGGTTTGGGCTTTTAAGCCCATTCCGTAAAGTTATGAACTTTGGGCTTTTAAGCCATCCCTATGTAAAGAAAATGACTTGACCCCTTTAGGCTAAAAGTTATAATCCATGTAGGTTTAGAGAAATTCTGGGTTTTTTGGTATTAAATTGGTTTAGCTTGTGGTCTAATATTTATTGGCTAAAATGTAAATACTCTAAGTTTGATTGAAATTTATTTAAGTTCTCTAAGTTTACTTTTGTTTAATAGAATCCTCTAAATTTCAATTTATTCAATTCAGTCCTTTTTGTACAATTCTGTTAAAATTATTTTCAATGTTCTTTCATATATTTATGTGAGAATTTTATGAAAGAGCATCGTAGTAATAAAAGTAATCCACTTTCGATTTCTTTTTTCTTTTTTTATCTTTCTACATCAATCTAATTTTAATAAAAAATAAATAAATAAATAAATAAAAACTCGAGTGTGGGCCTTGTAACCCAATGGCGTGAATGCCCTATTTAGTCCCCTTGAATGATATATTTGCCTCCCTACCCTCAACCCATTTTTATGTCGATAATGTCTTTGACCTTTGATGACAAGTGCTATTATGAGTTCCATGTTGGATCCGTGAAATGACAAAATCTTAGGCTCTTAAGTCCATTACATTAAGGAATAGATTTTCAGGTTTTGAGCTCACTTCATGTAGTGAGGAAGTCTGCGCTTTTAAGCCCATTCCGTGAATTGATGACTTTTATCCTATGTAATGAAAAAGACCTGGGCCCATTTTTTCAAGAAAAATAAAGACCTTTGGATGAAAGTCTATTCCATGTAGCTTTAGAGAAATTCTGGGTTTTTTCGGTATTAAATTGGTTTTGCATGTAAAAGTATATTCGCAGCCAGATCTGTCTTGGACAACTGCTTGAGATGGCGGGTAGGAACCGGAAATAAAATTCGAATTTGACAAAACTGATGGCTTCCAACCCCATCATCATTCAAGGTGGTAATCCCGTCTCCACAATATCAATGATGGCAATAGTGAATAACCTCATTAATTCAAATACAATATCATGGCAAGTATTCGTGATTGATCACATATATATTCCTTCCCCATGAAGTAGGGGTTATTAAAACCCATCCCATTGAGCAATAAATAGGTGCAAGACATCCAAATTTGGACATACACAAACACAGGCTAATATTTGGTAAAAAGTGCATATTAGATGATCTGAACCCAACAATTGAATTCCTTTCATGGACAATCATCCAATTACTCGCAAAGTAGTAAAATCTAGAAAGTGATTCGAACGGTCAAGGTATGTAATAAAATCAAAACTTCCTTTTGGAGAGCTTGTAGAGATATACGGCCTACTAAAGGAGAGAGTACTGTGTCAAATTTATATGAGGATCACCATTCATGTGAGATTACAAAATATTATTTTATTGTATTCTAAGATTATTAACAAGTACTTATTTTTTTTTGCTTTAATCAATCATGTATCTTATTAAATTCATGTTTTCCAAAATACTTTCACAATGATTAGCATTATAAAGTTGTGACAGTTACCTAGTGTATATGAAACACACAATGTCACACCAGTTATAGCTAGAATCATATTTTGAAAACACAATTTCATCATCTCATTAGTCATATATAATAGGATTTTTAAAAATGTGATTTCACGGAGTGTGTGAATGGTAGTGTAACAAAAATGAGTGTTATAACTTATAAACTTATAATTAAGAATTCAAGAAGGAAATAAATTTCAAAGTCAAATGGAATTGTATCAATCATGCCCACAATACCACAAAATTTAAACAAGTCAAAAATCAAAATTATACGACCCTAAACCAGACCCAGCCTCTATTCACGCAGACTCAGTCACCATCTTTATGCCCAAATGCCACTTGTCATCCACCACCTCCATCAACATAAACCCTCTTACCCACAAAACACTTTGGAACCAAAAGTACTCCTAAGAATTCGCCACGTGTTCTGGCAAACCCAAAACTCTGTTCCAAATATTGCCACCTTTCACTTCACAGAAACCCATGTGTCCAATAGTTGCATGCCCCATGCACGTATAATAATCCCAAACCCTCGTATTCCCTTCTCTCCTCTAGCCCATTTCACTCTTTTAACACTTTTTCAATCTATACTAAACTTCAAATTTGAACCCAGAAATCAAAACAAAACAGAAAAGTAGAAAGATGAGCCAAGAACAGTCACAGAGGTCTGAGCAAGAACCCATCAAATATGGCGATGTATTCCCAATCCAAGGAGAACTTGCGGAGAAGACAGTGGCACCAGGAGATGCAGCGCTGATGCAGACGGCGGAGAACACCATACTTGGGCATATCCAGAAGGGTGGTGCAGCCGCAACCATGCAATCGGCCGCCATGAGGAATGAGAGAGCTGGCCTTGTGGATCATAATGATATGAGTTATGATGCAGGCCTTGGTGGTGTGAATATCACCGAGACTGATCTTCCTGGGAAGCGTGTAATTACCGAGTCAATCGGCGGACAGGTGATTTGAACACAGTTTAATTTTATGCACATATATATATCTTCCATGTATAGTGTGTTATATGATGTGAGTCTATTTGATACACAAAATTTCACTGGAGTCTTATGTGCCCTGCTGGCCCCCTAAAAACTGAAATCAAACTCAAATTACTGGTCCAGTCATTGGACAACTCAGACTGTGAAAAAAAAAAAATTTAGACAGGCACAATAAATTCTACAAGTTTTTTTTTTTTTTTTAATTAAGCATGTAATTGTGAAATTTGTCTTGTCATGTCATAAAATTTGTCTTGTGATAGACTTAATTTTTTGTAAATTCAACTTATTAAGTCCATTACTAGATAATATCATTTTAAATATAATATTTCGTATAAGAAATACTTATCAAATTCAGAGTTCAAATATTTTTGAACTCTTCCTTTCCTATGGTAATTATCATTTTTTTTTTTTAAATTCTTACATAAAAAAATTACTATTTTTTTTTTTAGATGTGGCACTTTGTGGGTTTAGTTTTTGTGAGTATGATAGAAAAATGAACTCATTTTATTTTCATCTATACCTTTCTCCAAGTACAGTTAATGAGATGTGGCAGTGATTGATATGTAAACAGTGCAACACACAATGATATACCTTAATAATTTAGTGTGAAAAGAGAGAGGGGGAATGATCGTCCAAGTGCACTAGGCTTCCCATTGCTTATTTTGTGCATAACAATGTAATCCTGTTGTCTATGTTGGTTCTTGTGCATAAATTTTTATTGGTACCTAATCGATTGAAATGTGTAATATTTTGATGAGTCTAGGTTGTCGATCAATACAGCCAAAGAGCTCCATTGGCACCACCAGCCATATTTGAACAATCAGGTGGTGATGGTGGGCGTGGTGGTGCAATCACAATTGGTGAAGCACTTGAAGCCACTGCCATGACAGCCGGGCAGAAGCCCGTGGACCGGAGTGATGCCGCTGCTATTCAGGCAGCCGAAGTTAGAGCAACAGGGCGAATCAACATAGTCCCAGGTGGGGTTGCAGCCGCAGCCCAGTCAGCTACAAGTTTAAATGCCAGAGCAACAAGCACTGAGGAAAAGACAAAACTTACCGATATTCTAGCAGTAATATATTTTAACGAGAAAATGTTATTTCACAGATAGATTTAATATTTCATACACATATCTATAATTAATATAGAAATATCAACATTTTAATACAAATAAATTGATGTGATAAAAAGGAGAATTAAAATTGTGAATGTGTGAGAATGAAAACCCAATATACTTGTCACTAATATTGTTACTACCAAATATATGAAAAAAAAAAGGGGTATTATTTTAATTGGTGTTAATTAATGAAAAAATTTTGTCTTTTGAAGTTACAAACACTATCTAATTTTGATGAGTTAAAATTTTGATCTCAATTGTTTAAAAGATAATATTATGCTCACATTTGGAGTGTCTGTAAAAGAATGATCCAGTTTCATTAAATTACAAGTCAATGTTACCAAGTCATACACATTTGATCTACTAGTAACCTTTTAAAAATTTTAATTTATTTCTTAAAATCGATGAAAAACTTCACATCAATGTTGCCATATCTTTGTAGATTTTACTTGTAAAACAAATAATCCAAAGTCTGATATGTCTTTCACAAAATAAGAAGATTAAGTGAAATGTGCTTTTTTAAATTTATTTGCCGATATTAAAGCGAGTTTCATACCTAGGGTGAGTGCTAAATAACACCATTTTTATGCATGCAGGATGCAACTTCGAAGTTGCCATCTGACAGACCAGTAACACGCCGAGATGCTGAGGGGGTGACCGGTGCAGAGATGCGGAATGATCCATACTTGACCACTCATCCTACAGGCGTGGCAGCATCCGTGGCAGCAGCCGCTAGGATCAACCAGACTAAATTAGCATCTCTCGGGAGAGAGGCTGATCAAGGGGTTTAAACCAAACAAAGTTTTTTTTTTTTGGATTACTGCATGCCTCACTTGATTTATGTTACTATTGTGGCCGTAGTAGGTCTTTTTTCCTTTCTCTCTCTATCTCTTATCTCCTTTTCTCATAATCAATGAGTATGAATAAATTGAGTTTTAATTAACTAGTTAAAAATCTCATCTTTAGGTTAGTTTTGATGTAAGCCCAAATTCACAATTCTGGAATATTAGGATTTTGCTAATTATTTCCACGTCCTTCTAGTTAAACACCTTTGGATGAGCAGAATGTTCTACCATTTTGTATTGGGGTCTATTAATTCCACTACTAGGAGAGAGGACTCTGACCTGGTCTGAGACTTAAGGTAGATAGTCACCCAAATATACCAACACTTTCTCCACCACACATGCATGACTCCCTAGCTTTCAGTTGAATCTCAAGACAATGGGAATTTGCACAGTACTCGGCTTTGAAAATCTTGACTGGAAGGGATTGGGGTCGTTCTCATATATACCTGTCAACCTTGCTTTGCAAGCATAGAAAGATTGAGCATCGATCCCACTTCTCCCCTCCTCTTAGATTATATTTTAAATTCATTAATGATATGTTTGGATGAATACTTCGGCCTCCTCTCCCCTCTCCTCTCCCTCCAGGTGGTTAGGTTCGACAACCTCCACCTCTTCTAGGGCTGTGTACGTACCAGGGTGGCTATTGAGCTCCTACTCAAAGAACTCTTTCTAGAAATATAATTAACATTGTAGATTAGTTATTTGAGAAGGTTCTTCGGTTATTTACTAAGAAAGAACAATATTTAGCACAACTTGATCTTATTATTGGGGGGAAGTAGTTAAAGATGTTATGATGTAAAGTTTTTTGTCATCGAATAAAAGAATTTAGGATTTAAATTCCACCTATATATACCAAAAATTAATATTAAATCATCATAGAGTGGACGGAATTCCAATGATTTGTTTAATTGATACAAATTGTGACCCAGATCTCGCTGATATTTCGATCCCAATAAATGATGACGCGATAGCTTCAATCCAATTAATTCTTAACAAATTAGTATTTGCAATTTGTGAGGGTCTTTCTAGTTATATACGAAATCCTTGATTCATATTAATAATGAATAATAAAAAAATTCTTTTAGGAACTCCATAGATTTATGAAATCAGTTATGATTCCTAAAAGAGATACAAGTAACTAGGGATAGTATGTAATTAATTGGTATACTAATATATATAAGTCAACTAGGCAAGTCGAAAAAAGAGAAGGTTGAATCAAAATAATTCTTTTTAAAGTTCCCAGAAGATTTAATCAATGAATTAGAACGGATCAATCAATCCATTTTTTTTTAATACTATGTTTCTAATGGATACGTTTCTTTTAGATCATGATTATATTTTCTTTTTTAGGCTATGATTCCATATTCATAAAATTTATAAGATTTATTTCCAGTTTTAGATCTTTCAATAATAACTCCTTACTCCCATGGATCTATTTCAAATTCATGAATCATCCTAGGAATTTTTCTATTTGATTGTATAGTTTAAGTTGAAACTCTATCATATCTATTAAAAAGATTACATTATTAACTAGGTTGAAATTCTATCACATCTATTAAAAGATTGCATTATTAATCAATTTTTGGCTATAGATGCTTGACTATGGATGCTTATAAGGCAAGTAGAGCCCTGGATTTGGTTCCTTTTCATCGATTGAGATGCTACCCCCAAAATTGGGAAAATTATTATGTATTCCCATAGTACCATAAATACATGTTCCCTCTTCTCACATGAATGGTGGGTCCCACTAATTAAATTCATGGTGGGACCCATCATTTATGTGAAAGGATGGAGTACGCATTTATGGTACTCCAAAAATATCTAATAATTAATAATTTTCCCCAAAATTGTAAGCTTATGAGATATGGTCAATGACAGTTGATGGGTTGCAATAAATGTTGACACGAAGGAGTTATTGGTAATCGCCGATCGGCTTACTCTTCTTTTAAGAGAATTGTATCAACCGATTGGTCAAGGAAAAGTGCCCTTGGAGACGAAGCTATGACCGTAAATGACCCTCCTAGATTTGATGACCAAGGAAGGCTAATAGTCGACACGCATTAAAGGGATTCTGAGGTCTTCCATGGAATTTGGGCCGAAACTTATTTCAGGTGATAGATCTCATCTCTAATGAGCCTTAGAAGATGGACTTGTCCACGGGCCCAAAGGCTCCCAGGATGGTCCAAACTCCAGTCCTTTTTGGGCCTGCTAGGCTCAACCACCTCCTTGTACATGGCAAACTAAGGCAAAGCGTTGCTTGGTCTGTGATATAATCTCTGATGAATGCTAATATAAATAAGTTGATGGTGTTTCTCTTCGCAGACCAGTATCTAACACATTCCACAACATTGGTAAACTGGATGACATTTCATAGATCCAATGTCGTTCTTAGGGATTACATGTTGCTCATTGATTTTTAGATAAGAGAAGGCTGGGCTGGCTGTCTTTGATTGATGGCTCTCGCCATCAGTTATTCGTTTACTCTAGTTCGCTTTATTTGCACATTTTCCTTGCATGCCTTGACATACCCTAAATTGCATATCATATTCAGTTAAGACTTCAGTTTTTTTTTTTTTTTTTTTTTTTTTTTTAATACAGTATATACAGAAGTACGTACATTAATCGTGCAAAGAACGTTTTTTTAGGATTTAAGATTTTTTGAAATATTAGGATAACTTCCTTGTTCTTTTCAATAGCTATCCTCATTTTCAACACTATTTACTAAAGGTTTGAATAGAGTACCCCCCATCACACATTTAACTTGTGTTACATGTCAGTGGGGCAATATCAAAAGAATCAAGCTTTACCCCTTCTCTTCTTCTGTTATTCTAAACATCAATGCTCGGCCATCCAAGAGAGACAAAAGAGAAAAATACATGATATCAAAACTGAACCCAAAAGATAAACAGTACTGAACAAAGTGCAGCAAAACATAATCAACTCAACTAAAGCAGGATATTCATGATTATAATTTATAAACTCCAGGGTAGCTTTAAGCTTTTATAAAATTCAATATTGTAGCAAGTAATTGTGAAGCACAGAAACAAAGTGAAACCTCAGCTCATGCTCAATTAATTTTTAATTTGCACTGTCAACTTACTCAAAATTGAGCTAGTTGCAAGCTTTCCAAAAATATTTTTCTTTGAATCGATAGGACTGTATACATCTCTTGAATGCAAACAGAGGACCAATGCTAACCTCATGCTCACAATTCAAAAAAAATCGCCACATCATATACAACAAAATTGATAATTTCCCTATAATGTACAAACTACTATACAACTCTGAATATTGGAGGATGAGAAAAATTCCTGACCTAAATCTTCTATAAACAAATAACGTTGTGAGGTGACTGAGGTTTAAATCATTTAAAAGTGTATTCTTCCACAACTCAGCTGGCTAAGCTAAACTTTTTAAGTGCCAATTCTCGTGTGATGAGCCTGAGAAGTACTTGCACTAGCTCTCTTACTCGTGCTTCCCTGTTCATCAAAAGGATCAAAAGGATAAGCTACTCCATGGAAACATTAATTCATGTTTAATTTCTTATCACAGTTCCAGGCAGATCATGATAACTTTTAACTCTTGTATATATTGTGGCCAAGGTATATCGTGGCACCTTACTGGCAGCATCCTTTTTCATACCTTATAAATTCTCCTTTTTTGACATTATTTCAAACATGGCAGATATCTCCAGTTTTTTAGTGACTAAATTTTTTGCTGAAAGATATTCTCTCTTACCTTGATACAACAAGCTCACAGAAGGAGGGAAATAGAACAAGCAGATGAGGACGCTTGTCTTGACTTTCCTCCTCTGCTAGGCCACTTTTCAAGTGTGGATGCAAAGGAAGGATGGATGCTGTGTCTGAATGAATAATCAGACGTGCCATTTCTTGAAGGACAAATATTATTTCTTCGAGCCTAGCTGCTGGCAACGGGCGTTCACCTGCAGGAACAGTAGGATGGTTCAGAAGAGAATAATCTGGAAGGTGAAATGAACATTAGAGGAACCCAACATATTGTAAGAAGACACGCACCTAAGTCATTCTCATCAGTGAGAAATCTGTTCAAGATGTACTCACATCTGGTCACGAGCATCATGATTGAGATTTTGCTGACTTCAGATCTTGTCAAATTCCAATGATTGGTTTCTTTGCTGTAACTGAGGTACAGATAGTAGTATGTGAAATTTGGAATAAAAATGCATTGGAAAACAGAGCTTTGTAGATTTCTAAAGATGTTTCAATTGAAAGTAACAACAGAAGGCTTTAAAAGTACAGGTTTTGAGGTTGCCTAATGGAAGAGTCTTACATTAATAGCTGCAGAAAGACAAGTTTATTCTAGTTGATGGAACTGACCAATCACTGGCATTTATTTCGTTTAAAAGATTAATATCATAATAAATAACTTCATGAGTCACCTGTTGTGACAAAAAGAATGGCAATGGCATTCAGGTTCCAGTAAAGCGGCTAATCAAGAATATCAAAGACTGGAAGTCCGGAATTACCCCGAAGACCAGAATTTGAACAAGTTCTCTTCATATAGTCAACCATTACATTAGATATCAAAGCAATATGACACTCAATGTTCACATAATTAATTATTGAAAACTAACTAATATGTCAAGTAAAGGATCAACCTCTGCGATAAATTACCTGCTCAAGGAAAATAACTTCTGTAAGCAAGTTAAAGAAAATCTGCTACAGTGGGAAGGCATAAGTTCCACAGTCTCAACAGGCAACGAGCATGTGCGTGACGCACAACGGTCCAAGGTGGATACTAGTCGTTGCAAAATCTGTGAATAACAGCAACAGTATTAGGAGGGGAAGATGAGCCAATTTAGGAAATTCCCAACATCAAAGACCATAAAAAATTCAGAAAAATTCCATGTCTGATCTGGAATGCTAAAATTAGATGGTCCATAATCATCTTGTCACCTTCATTTCACAAAATGTACCCCAATCCCGACCCCACTATTTAACAGCAGGGCTAATGCCCAGGGATTTACAATCACTCCAATCTAACCACTACACTCTACATATATTCACAGACTGTTTTGGTCGCATAAGTGGGTCCAGTATATATATATTTGATGATTGGGTCCAGTTAGCCCAATTGATAGTATCTTGGCCTAATGATAAAGAGCAATTATCATGGAGCAAACACTATAGGTTCAAATCCTATCATATCTATCAGAACATTTTGGTTAAATAATTTCTATCTACCATAAAAAATAAATAAAGAAATAAAATGATAGGAGAGGAAATTACATCTAAAGGGGCATCAATCAGTGACTTAAGAATGTTGTCACCAAGAATGTTTAAGATGGTCATCTCAAGCAACTCATCGTCCTTTTGTGCTACAAGTGAGAGAGAATTGGAAGGAAGAGCTCTCCCACAATATCCAACGAAGAATATTTCATAAACATCTGCAACTTCTTTCCAGATACGTGTTCGTGCAGGTTTACTGATACTTGAAATTGGTCCACCATTTAAGGTTAATCTGCTGACATCATCAACCAGAATGCAGTTGAAGCCTGCAACAGCTAATCTCCATAGTGCACCGTCTGGATTGTCCCTCCTGGTCATCATACACCTAAAGCAAACAATTGATCTGGTTAAGCACTTGCACAGGTAGTCTGAATCCTAAAACAAACATGGAATACATAAGACAGTTATTAAAAAGGATGATAATAAGGGGGCATGGCACTCAACCTAATGTATATTATCAACGATTTAGTCATAAATGTTATTCATTGTATATATTACATCAAATACACTACAACAGTCACTATAAAGGAAATGTGCTGTTATTGTTCACACATGGCCCATCAATTACTCATCCATGTCATGAAACAGTAAACACCATGCAGAAAAATACTTGACAGTGTCGTTAAAAGAAGCCAGAATAGACTATCTTCAATTAACATACAATGCTGCAAGTAGAATCAGATTCTAATAGATTAACCCCCTATAGTATATTCATTAACCTTTTATGTAAAAACCACCACTTCTCTAAAATAGTGTGATTGGAATACAAAATCAGCATAACAGATTACAGTAGTTAGTAGTACCTTCCAAGACTTTGAATTAACTCGGGAAATATGATATGCTTTTCAATTTCTGGAGCCTGTAGAAAAAGATCTACCATTACAGGAACAAGCTTTTCAGCAAACAGATAACTCGGGATGCCTTCTGTTAAAGCTGTTGTTGATCCAGAACTCAGAGATGTAGCTTCTACTTTGGATAGGGATATGGACGTAGTACCGTTAGGTATATCAGCTTTTATCTTCACGTGGGCATCTGTGAAAAATGAAGGCATGAATTTTAAACCTTTTGTTACTAAAATCAAACTAAAGGTTCCATCAAATTTTTTTTCATACCTGGAATATGATCACTTGTGTGCTCTGACTCATCTTCCTCATTTTCTAAGGGAGACTCAGATCTTGGAAGATACAGCAAAAGCTCCCGAAGAAGAATAAGCCACATTGAAGAAATGTCCTCAGTTGGACATAACAAAGGTAAGATTTCCAACACAGTGCGTAGTACAGGTGGAACATTTCCCTAGAGAAGTAACATAGAATTCAAGGGAAAGAATTTCATATGTAGAAATTCACAAAAAATAGTATTATATTCTCTGAGGGTTCTTGTAACTAGTAACACCACTTGGATAAAAATGGTTACATGTACATAATAATTCTCTTTCCTAAGCCCACACAGCAAGGTAGAGGAAGAGCTTTATGAGAGGGCCACAAGGACTCTTACTTTTGGGAGGCAAATTCATGCTCTATACTAGACTGGTATGCCAAATTGGTAAGCCAACTTATAATTCACCTGTATGCTTAATTTCAAATGTTGTTTATCCCAGTTTCATTCCTCTATTTTATTTTTTGTTTTTTTCTTCTTACTTCCCTTCACTTTTTGTAGAGAACATAAGACAAAGGTGAAGGGAGCTGTTACAAAACTATAGTACTACACTTCTACCATATAAAACACAGACCAAGACCCAATTTTAGAGTATAATTCAAACAGCTAAACCAACAAAACTTGCCAAGAATACATGAAAGTACAGAAAATGGTAATACAAGAAGGCCAAAACAGATTCCTACAGTGAATTTCTTTATGCAGTGGACCCTTAGGATCCTAAAGAAACCCAGGTAATGTGAAAGAAAATAATTATTTAAGGAAGGGACATGGAAATTGGTATGGGCCGTGTATCACATTCCATTCATGTAAAGCACTGACATTACTTGTTGACATCTATGAAGCACGGGTGCGTTTCGGGACTCGGGTGCGGGTGCGGGTGCGGTTGCGGGACTCGGCAATTTTTGAAAAAGGTGGGTGCGGGTGCGGCAGGACTCGGCGATTAAAAAATTATTAAAAATATTTTTATAATATATGTTTAATATATTGCTAAGCATACTTTTACTTTTTCACATTATATAAACAAATATTTTACTAATAATTTATAAACAAATATTTTACTAATATTTATAAACAAATATTTATAAACAAATATTTTACTAATATTTAACCAAATATTTATAAACAAATATTTAACCAAATATTTATAAACAAATATTTAACCAAATATTTTTAAACAAATATTTAACCAAATATTTTTAAACAAATATTTAACCAAATATTTTTAAACAAATATAAATATTTATAAACAAATATTTATAAACTAATATTTAACCAAATATTTATAAACAAATATTGAACCAAATATTTATAAACAAATATTTTACTAATATTTAAAAACAAATATTTTACTAATAATTTATAAACGGTGCGTTTGCACCTTTTTTTTTTTTTTTTTTTTTGAATTTCTGCCTGACTCGGCCGTTTCGGCCGATACAGGCCGATACGGACCGAGTCGGCCCGATTTCGGCCGCGTCGGCGCCGATTTCGGCCGCATCGGCGCCGACTTTGGCCGCGTCGGCCCGCGTCGGCCCGAGTCGGGATCCGCCACGTGGCGCGACGCGGCACGACGCGGGACGGACGCGCGGTCTGCGGCGTCCCTCCCGCGTCCCGCCGCGTCGGACGCGGGTACGCCGGCCTGGGAGCCGCGTCCGTGCATCCCAGGTTGACATCACAAACACAACTTATGTAAAACCAATAACTCTCAAACAATCTCATGTGCTTTCTCAAAGGTGGCAGAGAAATTATGAAGATCCTTCAACTTTACAGAAGAAAATGAACAAGAAATACTTGATACAGTGCAATTAAAAAACCAAACCAAAAAAACAAAAACGCACAATAACAAGGAAATGGGTTCAGTGCGAAAGTTTTACTTACAAATTCAGATTCGAAGTGATCAGTAGTTATTATGGCTTGCTTAACCGCCAAATCTATGATTGCTAGCAATTGTGTGTACATGCTATCATCAAACATCCTTTGTGCTTGAACATATAGTTCTCCTGTTTGTACAAATCAAGAAAAACATAAGCACTCTGAAAAGATGGTTCAACCACAACTACTGTAGTAGCTAACATTAACAGTCTCCTTAATTACATCATAGACAGACTCTGCTTAGTTGTTAGGATATACATCTAATACCCCATTTCCTTGCATTCGAGCTTGGTGTAAGCACAGACACAAACATGGATGCAGGGCACTACACAATTGACACAGCAAAACAACATTTTATAAAGACTAGGACATGAAAGGAAAGAGACACGGTAATTAATTAATTAATTATATTTTTAGGTATATTTATATATCTTTAAGCATACTTTAGGTTTTAGGAATAATAACAACAATAAAAATGTTTGAATGTTTTGTTTTTGTATTTAAATTTAATAAAAACCCCAGTGACGCATGGTAGTTTTAGCTGCAAAACAAGGTTTTTTGGTCAGCAGACACAGCCAGTGCTCCATTGAACTTTGAAAAGCCTTTGTGGTT
This sequence comes from Quercus alba, assembly GCA_036321655.1. Classification (NCBI taxonomy): domain Eukaryota; kingdom Viridiplantae; phylum Streptophyta; class Magnoliopsida; order Fagales; family Fagaceae; genus Quercus; species Quercus alba. The sequence goes on from CM070300.1 coordinate 18,124,961, forward strand.
TTTATAAATTAAAAGAAAAGGAAAAATACAATTTGGGCCAACAAATGGTAGCCAGTCCTTTCGAGAGCAGGTGCATGACCACTATAATTCCATATTTACACCAAAGCATTTTGGTCCCTGTAACTTCATACTTTATAGCAGGGAATTTCAGTCCAATGGGGAATCATTCACAAGTCCGATGCCCCTCCTCAATGATCTCTCCGATCTTTCTCAATCAACTCCTCTCCAACTTTCTTGGAGAAATTCATCTTCCTCACATCAGTCCCTTAGGTAAATGCAAAAAAGTTTTGGAGCTTGAGCTCATCAACCATATAAAATGAAGGGATCTTTCTATGTAGAAAACATTAACACCCCATCATCCTTGGCACTCTGTCGCATGCGATCAGAGATCTGATGGCTGGTCAAGAGAGAAAGTGTGGTGTCATGACCATGTCCAGAATACAAAATTACTTTTTTTTCCCAATATGCCACAGAAATGCATGCAGATGTGTCCCCAACGTATTATTGTCCGATACAGTTGCTGTGTCTGTGCGCCTTACATATTATGCATGAGCATTCACAGAATCTATCAAAAAATCCAAGTTGAATAAATGCATTACCAAGTCCATGTAAAATCTCCTGCTTGACCTTGCTAGCTGCATTTTCACTGTAGTTTGGTGACTTCTGAAGAACAAACTCGTAAGCATCAAGTACTGAGTTAAGGTATGGTTTCGGCAAGTTCCCCTGATTCACGCAGTTTTTTCAGTGCTAAAAAATGAGCATATCTTATTGATGCTACTCTTTTGTATATATATTAATTAAAATTCAAAGAATGCATCATTGATGATGTAGAAGTTTTAGGAACATGTTTTTTTTTTTTTTTATGTGACAAACATATTTTACTTCTTACAAATAAAACAGAAGCTCTAGATCTGTCAGCTTAATGATTACCTTAAGAGAATGAGAAAGAACAGTTGTCTGTAAGCAATTAATTGCTGCAAGAGCAACCTCTTTACTTCCATTTAAAATGCTATTCTTTACAAAAAGAAGCAAAGTTTCCCATCCTGCAGAAACGAAACATGATCTGATGTTTGTGGTACTCATAAAAAGAAATAAAAAATGAAAAGAAATAGAAAGTACAATAAAATGCATGATACAGAAAGATTTGAAAGTGAACCTACCTGACCAGAAATTGTTTAAGATTCTGAGAAAAGGAAAGAAAGAACGTAATATACGCGCTACTCCACCCAGGACCAGTACAAGTGTCTCATCCCACTGTTTCTGAGCTGTGTTTCGACTGCAAATTCATCAAATATAAGAATATCTTTGCATAATTAAGGGAGATAAGAAAGTTTTTGAATCAAGGTTAAGGTTCTAAACTTCATTTACCTATGATGTATGAGCATGTGAACTGCTTTTCCTCCACGAGTTCCCAGTTCTTTCCCATGCCATTCATCTTTTGATGAAGTAGCAGCCTAATATATTGGGGAGGGGGGTAGGGGGGTAATCAAAATAGATTAGCACAGACAGTAAAAAAGCTCTGAACTTAATATTAAAATACCAATTCAGCTTACCATGTGAGAAGCACGATCTAATGTAGGGAAAACATAATTCCAAAGACAATCCTCCCACATACTTTTTGATAGTTTTTGCCCATGACTTCCGAGAGTTTGAAAAAGTGTCCTAACAGCTGAATTCCTGACCTGCAAAGTAGAATGCATTTAGCCATGAATTAAAAAACTATTTTACAAAACAGCCACAACAGTGTAGTTGCTACACAAACACCTTCATTGGAGGCAGGAAATGTAGCCAACATGCAAAAATAAATGGAAAAACTGCAACAGATAATACATAATTATGCAATCAGAAGTGTAAGAGAGAGTTGTTTAAAATCTGGAAAAGCTCAACTTTCATCCTCTCTGTTCTGACTACTCTTCAGCTTTTATCGGATGCACAAAGTGCCTTTTTATATGATGACAAACACGCACAGAATTTGCCAGAAGTTATTCACAGAAGAGAAGGCTCACTACATTGCAACACCAAACTAGGCCTGAATATTCAGATGATAAAATATCTGACAAAGGAAACTTAATAGCACCCTCAAGCAAACTGAACTAATTTTTAAGCCATTTGATGCAGGGCATTTCAAGCAACTATATGCCTATATCCTAATCCACTTGTAACTAATTAGTTAGTTAGTTAGTTAGTTAGTTAGTTAGTTAGAAGATTTCTTAAGCATTAGCCTATAGGATTTAGACACTTATCAACCATCTAGAGGCTGCCAATGCCAAACAACTAGTATAAGTAGGAGAATGTAAGCTCTTTGTATTGGTAATTGAATGAATTGTTAGCCTTTGTGTGCTATTTGGAACTAAGTGCTCTTGCAGAGGTACTTATCCACCTATCAATTTGTTCTAAGTAACTCAGCCCTTTCATTGTTTCTAAACCATGCACAAACAGCCCATCACATCCCTTGCATCACCATTAATACTCTTATGATGCTATAAGTGATAAATCATCAAGCATGTTCTATTATGAAAATAGGAGAAGCGTCAAAGAAACAACATCTAGGACATCAGTTACTGCAACATTAGTGCCATCAATTGGTGTATTATGGCCTTTCTTTTTAGATCAATTACCAATAAAAATGGAAAGACATTTTATTAGTACTATTAAATTACTGATTCTTCCAAAAACTTAAGTTATTAAGAGATGATGGATTTAATCATTTAACCACATAATTCTAACACTCCCCCTCACATGTGGGCTCAAACTACCTTTTAATAGGTGAGGCCAACACGTGGGATTTTAAATGAGAGGTAGAGTGCAGGAGACAGGGATCAAACTCAGGACCTCTTGCTCTGATACCATTAAATTAAATTACTGATTCTCCAAAAGCTTAAGCTATTAGCAGATGTTGGATTTAATTATTTAACCACATAATTCTAACGAGTACAAAAAAATTCATTATTAGAGACATGATATCCTACCTCTGGCCTCTCATCAGCTCCAAGCTTTTGAAGTAACGAGAAAACAGAGAACAGTAATTTGTCACTGTCAACCATATTTATCAAGGGAGTTTGGTCATTCACACTATCAGAAATGACAAGTGCTTGTTCTTCTTCATTTTCACCATCTGTTTGATTTGGAATAGAATGCACATCTGAAGTTCCAGAAAAGTTACACAAGCAAAAACAGAAGTCAAATTTTATGAATATACAGAAAAGGAAAATTATGCCCTAATAAGTTTACAAAGGCAATTTAACCTGTTTCCTTTTCCTCCACAGGCCCATGGACCAGCCCCTTTGCAATGAAATCAGTCGCCGTCCACAAAAGGCCTATTGCAGTCAAGCTTATATTCAACTCTGTCATTTGAGCACTGTAGGCTCCAGTCACATCTACACATCTGCAGTATTCAGATACATACTGGTATGACCAACAGGTTTTTAACAGTGTTACTCAAAATTCTGCATAATGAGACCATATCTTAAATAAGCCCTTGCTCACAAATAGACCTGTCCATTTTGCTGGCCTGGCTGGGTTTAGGGCAGGACTCAGCCTAGATTCAGGCGCAATCAAGAAGGCCTGCACCTGGCCTGCCCAGGAGATAGGACCTAATGTTGAAACGTAGGCCCAGCCCTAGCCCGCTCAATGGAGCCCAACCTAAGCCTCTTATTTATTCTTTAAGCCTAATGCCTACAGGGAGAACACTTTTGCTTCTTTGCTCCCTTTATACTCACACCCAAAAATAATAATAATAATGCACAACATAATTCATTTTCAAAATACATTTTTCATAGTTTCATTTCTAGAGAGAGAGAACTTCAAGGTTGCACCTCCAGAAGGCTTCAAAGGCATTATTTATGGATAGGGAGAGGGGAAAAGGGAGGAGGGGGACTCAATATATACCCTCAACAATTTGTTTATATTTGCTGCCTAAGGCTTTAAATCCGACCAGCTCCATGACCCCACATATTTGCCCAATCCCGTGAAATGATAGCCAGGCTTCTTGTATGGGGTGTGCCACCTGACCCATGATCAAGTTTACTTGCCAAAGAATCAGTTAAGCATGATGTCCTAGGGTTCTATATTTTGCAACAATTCATCAATTGCAGCAACAAAGGACCACAGGGAGATGAGAGTAATTAAAAATATCAACAGTTAAATTAATGTCCTATCAAATTTCAACTCTGATGTCATAGCTTCAACATATGCCCTTAAATATGGTTGTCCCTTGGCCTGCTTGGTTTCTTATACAACTACAAAACTAAATTTTTTGTAGCACATTTTGAAGCATGGTATTGTTTATTCCCTTCCCATACACGTGCATTGAAATTTTCTTAAAATGAAGAAAAAAAAATTTTGAGATTAGTGAAACCAAAAATGAAAGGCTGTCTCAGCTGAGAAGAACACTTTGTGGTGTACATCATTCTCGCCAAGATGCAAAATGCATGCCAAGGCAATAAGATGTCATCACACTAAAAGAATTTAGAGGATTTCAATTTTGCATGTGATACCAAATTATATGTTTTTTTTATATATAAGTAAGAAAGATGTACATTCATAAGGCTAGTTTATGCATGAAAAGCACAAAGCAAACCAAAATTTACAAAGAAAAGAAAGAAACAAAGAGGATAAGAAAACAAAGAAGAAAATTAATTACAAAAGAGGAGAGAACAAAGGAACGAAGGGAGTGAATCACTAGATGTGAGTCTCCAAGCCCAAGACTAGTCGAATAGAGATAAACTAAAAGAAGCAAGCAACTGATCTCCGGAGTTGTCCAAGTCCTCAAAAGTCCACCAACTCCTTCCAAAGACACCACAATTTATGCAAAAGGCTAGTTTATGCATGAAAAGCACAAAGCAAACTAAAATTTACAAAGAAAAGAAAGAAACAAAAAAGAGAAGAAAACGAAGAATTTATCGATTACAAAAGAAGAGAGAACAAAGGAACAAAGGGAGAGAATCACTAGATATGAGTCTCCAAGCCCAAGACCAGTCAAATAGAGATACACTAAAAGAAGCAAGCAACTAATCTCCAGAACTATCCCAATCCTCAAAAGTCCACCAATTGCACTCCTTCTAAAGACACCACAATAAGCACAACGAAACTAAATTCCAAATATTAGACAAGTGCTTCCTTAACTAATTCCACCAACCAAAAAGCAATACCAAATTATATGATTTAAACATCAATAACATCATAACTTAAAAATGGAAAGTCAGAATTTTGCACATACATACATGCATTTAAGAAAGACATTGAAATAAAGAAAAAGTTTTTTCAAACTTACATTTTAAACCATGGGGTTTGAAAATGTAACAAATTAAACCCTCAGCCCATTTCAAACCCCTAACACAATGCGGATCCACTTTAATTGGGCTGAGGTTTAATTTATTACTTTTTAAGACTATAGGGTTTGATTTGTTACACCTTCTAAACTAGCAGGTTTAAAATGTAATTTTCCCATAATTTTTCAGGGAAAATGTAAATTAACTAGTAATAAGGATGACAAGTTTAGAATCTTACACATGAAGACAGTCTGCAGGTATGCTTGCAAGTCCATCATTCATAATGACTCGTAGGTTCTGCAGGAAAATACACAATTCAGAATGGGTATATAGAACAGATGGAACCATTATACAATAAAAACAATAATAACTTCAAACGATTTCATTCACACTAAAACAATAATATTAAATAAATGATCCAAGATAAACTGCATAAACGCATTCTAAAGAGCAATCACAATAGCTACAATGAGCTCCGGCTCAAATGGTACTTCCTCCTCCTACAAGAACAGGTGGAGGACGAAGTAGTGGGTTCAAAGCCCACTACATGCATAACTTACCAATGATTTTCACGTAAAAAAATAAAAATAAAGAAAAGAGCAATCACAACAGCAATGGTATATTGACACATCAGTGCAAGAGAAACACCAATTTTCAATAGGACTTGGGCTGCTCATGCTTCCTTCCTTAAGCAGAAAATAAGTGCCTTTAAAAAGCAAAAATGATGTTTTTGCATGTGCATTTTCTTACATGTACATTTCTATCTGTACGTAGGCATACATATGTTTGTTATTCTGTCTATGCATAAACTTGGCCAAAAAAGAGATTATGAAATCAACATTGTGTCTTGCAATCAAAGAATTCTCGCTCAGATCATTTCTAACCTGAAATCCTAGAGTGACAAGATCCTTTTCTGATGCATCTGCTACAGACCTTCACAGAAAAGAAAGTTAAATGGATCAAAATAACAGAACCAGCTACCAGAAGCATATAGTAAAGTAGAAGGCAAACCTCAACATTTCAAGAATATCAGGCCAACTGTAGTGTAACTTTTCTCCATGCCTCTGAAAGAAGTTTGTGAGAAAAAATTAAGAGAGCAGGCTGAGAATTAAGACAGAATGAAAGCAAGTTTAATTTGTCTCTAGTAGTATCCATTACCTCTAATACATGCAGAAGAATTTTCAAAGAACCAGCACGAACATCAATGTTTTGAGTAGAAAAATAAAGAACCCTCAGTGGTGATATGACAGAACATTCAAGTGATCTCAACTCCACCAGCCAGGTTTCCATCTAAGATGGAAAGAAAGAGAGAGTCAATGACAACCAATCCCCATCCTTATATTCAATAAAATTCCAAACTGCAACTGAGAAGAGGTGAAATTTCTCACCTCCTGAGATTTATCGTAGGGTCTGGATGGTGTGTTTTCCTGGAACTGGTCCGAGCCTAAAACAGCACATATTGATTGATCCAATGCATCAAGTCCCATATTTCGTAAATTCTGATTAGAATTTTCTGCAAGCTACAAAATGTTCTGTGATGTCAAGAAAGATATAAATGGGGCAACAATCATATAAAAACTAAATCAGTATTAAAGATCATCACCTCAAGAAAGTGGCCAACTACTTCATCCCACAATGGTTCGACTCCTGTAATACAGTAGAAAAATTCAGAATGAATCAAATAACAGAAACTCAAATCATACCACATGCATAAAACGAATCTATCTACATAAAGTCATTAATAATTTTATACAATTTCCAATAAGAAGCAAGGAGAAACATTTAACAGAGGTAATAGTCATCAAACTGTTACACCAAAATGATGGAGCAAAGTGTGGAACATGACAACAAAAGAGAAATGAAAACATGCAAGTGAAGTCGATCAGGGACCATCATTTTGTTCTCTCCAGCAAAGTCCATGAGCAATACCATGTTTAATATGTCAGAATAAGCAGGTTGAAAATCAGCATTGAGGTTGAACAGTAATAGCAAATAAGCCTATGGAAAATAGTCAAGGAAAGTTGGAACAAGGGCAGCAGTAGGTCTGCCATCATATCAGAGACTGAAGAGGAAGAACCAATGGCCTCACCAGTTACAGCCATTGTAAGGTTTATTACACTATTTTTTGGGGAAAAAAATGAAACATCGGAAATTAGTCAATGACTTGTGAATTTTCTATGAATCCTCAAGAGTGCCTTTTGTTTATATACTTTATACATACATATATACTTTTTTTTATAGGTAATAAAAGTTCTATTGATAAGAAAAGTACAATGTGTTCATGATGGTAAACCCACTGCACTTGAAACGAATACAAGCAAATCAAACGGAAGAGCTAACAGAAATAAGGAAATCAGATATGGAAATACAATGAGTAAAACCCCAAATACAAGACCACTCAAACAAAGTCCTAGCTAACAAAGACTTCAACAAATCTATGGATCTCTCAATGTCTTCAAATGTTCGGGCATTGCCTTCCTTCCAGAATAACCACATAAGACTCGCTGGTACCATATTCCAAACATTTGAAGAATAAGCCCCCAACCAATTCCTCCATGCAAAAAGGAGAGAGACAACTGAATTTGGCATCACCCACTGAACCCCATACATGTAAATATCATACACACACACACATTATATATATGATGTTTAATTCAAAGGCTTTTAACAAGAATTCAAGCATGACAAGTATGTAGTGTAAAGAGGGCAGAAATTACAGCGTGCAAACAAGCAACATCCTCTTTTATCTTTACCTTACTGATTAGAAAACTATGTGCAAAACCATATTTGTAATAAACATATGTAAACATTGAATTCAAAATCATTGGCATCACATACTGTGAAGATTATTAACAAGTATGGAAATCATTCTTTCCACTGAAAAACTGATGCTTCCAAGTTTTTGACTTGATGACGGTCCAAAAGCAGTTGCAGTCGCAGCCACACATTGATGTGACAGCTGGCGTAGTGCAGAAATAAGAGACTTAACAGCGGATAGGTGCATCAGTGCTGAGCTCTCAAAAAGCTTTCCATACATAAAAGGCAGAAAAGGGTGAAAAGAAAAGGTTAGAGCCTGTTTCTTGTAATTGTGTAAAACAGAAGAAAAGTAAAATGCAAAGAAAAGAAAAAATAATGAAGAGCCCTTTTGATGCCCATTTCTTATGATGAGGGGAAAATAATTTGTTTGGCATGGCAATTATAAAAATGTTTATCAAGAAATCAATTGAAGGCTGGTTGTTTTCAGGAAACATTTAGTGTCCCTTTTTCACACAGGTCCATCAACCACTAAAAAGGGCAAGAAAACAAGAATTCTCAAAATGAAAAACAAAATTATTTAAAAATGGTTTAAGAGCTAATAAACCTTCAATTCCATTGCCAATGAGGTCTTAACTTGCTTTCCTCACCTGAGAATTTAAAGAAGAGAGAATATTGAAGTCACTGTATTGACCAGATGATTCTCTCATAAGCTTTGGGACGGCCGAGGAGACCTCCTACAAATATAATATTGATGTCCTTGTAAGCTTTTATGACACAGCTAAAATCTGTTAGATTAACACTACTTTGAACAAGAATAATTAACCATTAAGAGGAATTAACTCAGACCATAAGGAGCTATATGGGGCCTAATTGTAGGTTACATGAGACTGGTTCATCCTGTATGTTCCAGGCATATGATTTCAAAGTTCTAGTTTCCTACATAAAGTAAATATGATTCGATTCTTAATGGCAGAATTTTATATTAAAAAGACGTTTACCAAAATTACCTGTGTGGTGGCATGTGGCGAATGAATTGCTCGGTCTAGAGCTGCTAGAGTTTCTAATACCTACATTTAATATTCAGAAAAGATTTAACATCGTATGAATTATTTCTACTTACAGGAAAATTTAACAAGTTAGAGAACATACCAAAACCCAGGATGGTCCCAACACATTATGTAATCGATGAGCAATGTTGAAAAGAGTCCTTAAGGCCTAAATTGCAATAGCATTTAAAGTCAACTCTACAAATAATTGTTTAACCGGATATTTGCAGGGAAGCCATTCTATTGAGAAATAAACAGTAGAAAAAAGATTTCATCCTCAGTAAAGGGTACAGGAATTAAATACCTGCACATTCTTAGGAGTAAGTATCACACTGTCCCTTTGATCAACCAATGGTTCAGAGCGTTTTGACCCAGGAGACTGCAAGGCACTGCTGAAATCTCAATTATAATCCCAATTTCAACATTATGAGGTTGCCTAAATCTTGAAAGTAGAAACTAAAACTATAAATATTTGAATTAAAGGGGCTAAGCTAGAAAATTATGGTGAAATCAAAACGAGGATTGAAAGGTGAAAATTTTTGAAAGTTTAACAAAAAGGTACACCATTCAATAGTCAATAGTCTGCATGTCTAGTAAAGCAATCTAAAAGATATAAAACTAGATTTTGTTTCCAGCCACATCAGCACGTGTAGAAACTAAACATCACACAACAATTAGAACCCCTTAACATGACAAGATAAGAAACAATAAATAGGAAAATATTTCTAAAAAAAAATCAACAGTCAAGGATAATGATAATATAAGATAAGGGTTCTCATAATTTAGCATCCTACATGGTTTTACAAACAAAATGAAATGAAGTTAGGCAAACCTATAAGTTTCTTATGAAATGAAACAAAACATAGGGAAGTCGATAGTGAATAAAGGCAATAACAATTAACCTAACCCAAAAAAAAGGCTAAAATGAAAAGTTTTTTTTTAATAAGTAAAAAGAAAAATAATAATAATAAAGAAAGTATAATCATAATATGAAATATTGGAAGCCACCAAAATGTCAGCAAATATTACAAAGGAGTAATATAAAATGAAAGAATGGTAATATCTGCATATGGAGAAATCTGCATAGATTGTTTACAGCTTAATACCTCCTTTTTTCAGCTTCATTGGGGAAATTTATCGTGAATTTGCAAAGAGATGCTAGAAAAGAGTTTAATGGCTCTACAGCACGAAGAACCCCGCAAGCCTGTAGAGCAATCATACAAACTGTCATCATCTACCACAGGGTAAGGAATTCTTTTATAAAGATTAAAGCTAATGATTTTAAATCACCAATAATAGCTCAACCAGAATCATGACTTATTAAAATGCTCTATCTTACTCTTGAAATAAAATAAAACCAATATGACAGCCATGATTATGAGCTGAATCAATAGGTTAAAATTTAACTTACCTGAGTGAATGCCTGGTATCCCTTCAATATTTCTAATACAATAGCCTCTCCTTGTGACCTTCAAAAATAACTTCAGGTTAGATACATAAAAATCCAACTTCTTTTTATTTTTTTGTGTAGATAAGTAATAAAATACAATAAAAGAGCACAAAGTGTGAAACTTTAGTACATGGGAAGTATACAAGAGACAGCCTAAAGAAAAACAGCATCTAAAATTCAACAGATCAGCTTTATTAAGACTAGGAGATCCTTTAATAGAAAAGTTCACCAAACCTTGACAAAATAAGGGAAAGTGCATCAAGTATGGTCAACCACAATGAATCAACCATTGAGACACACAGAGCAGCGGTTTTCCCAGTACACTTTGCTGGTGGATCATTATCACATCTGGGAGATTCAAGCTGGGAACCAAAAAGGAATAAGCAATGTCAAGCACACAAGCATATGACATGTTCCCCAAAGAATATTAAGAGTGGAATGTAAAATAAATGAAAACTATACACAGAACTACCTCCCCAACTTCCACAGCTTCGTCTGTCAAAGTAGCCACTGTAAAAACCACACCTAACAAACCTTCAACTGCCAAAGTTATTGAATGGGCCTCACTAGCAACCAGGACTGCCGCATTGGATGCATCATTATCTAAACTCCACTCAATCCCTGCAGAAAAGTACATACTGTCATCTTCTATGAACATCAAGAATTGATTTGAGTTGAACCCCATGAGACCAAATAAAAAAATCATTTCAAAATGTAAATGCATGCATTGAAGTATTCCATAGGTCAAAAACTTCCCCAACTTTATATCCCCCAAGTATAATAGAAATTAACTCTCAATCCGTGTTGACCATATTAGCTACTTAACCCAGAAAAAAACTTCACATTAGCCACTAGATCATTGTGATATTAAAAGGCAACACTATAAAACCTCCTCAGGTAACACCATTGTAGATTGACATTGCTTCTAGATTAAAGAGAAACTATATGTATTGCCACAAGATATGGGTGATGTCAGTGACAACTAATTGATTACCTTTAGCTTTGCTGCTGAACATCCCTGCAACAGCTGCCAGGCTCTCTTCACTTGTCTCTAGGACCTAGAGCATTAAAATTTAAATTAGTCAAGGAAATTAAAATATGCCTACTGCCACACCATCTAAAGGACAAATTCTCAACTCTAATAACTGAAAACATGTCTTTCTTTTATATATAAGCAATATAATTTTATTGAGGAAGAGGGGATACCCTATGCACACAGGAGGCGTACACAAAATTCTCCTATATATATATATATATATATATGTCTCTGGATGATAGCAAGAGCACCAACAGAGTATACCAAAATGTGGGATGAAAAAACCTAGCTATAGTAATTCATATAGGATTTGGCAAGGCAATCCTTGGAAGTGATAAGTTCCATGGCTAGAGAAAGGGATTACAACATGGGGTGGAGAAGAGATTGCTGAAAATAGATTACAGATGGACATGGAATATGATATTTAAATTTGGGGAAAAAAGCTCATGAAAAACTCACGATTAAATTGCAATGAGATTTGGCAATGGAGAAAAGAATGAAAGGTCATATGCTATATGATATACTAAGAAAGTACAGAATTGCATGGGAACACCAGTCAATCACAGCAGTCTTGAAAACCAGAAAACATGTAAAGTAGCTGTTGAAGACCATATTTAGAATAGAGTTAGCAATTGCAAGCCAGAAAACATAGCCCATGATCAGAACACTCGATCTCTAGCGAAAGTCAAGACATACTGAACAAACTTAAATTAATTTGGTTTTTTTTCTTTCTTTCTTTCTTTTTGTAAGCCAAACATGAAATCTTCAACACAAACACAGATTGTCTTCAATTCAGCCTTTCTCAATACAACGAATAGACACCCATACCCATGATGAAGAAGAAAATAAACAAAGGCCCTGCAAGATGCAAAGTATAGAATACTCTAAAATCTTACCTGCACACTCGAAACAACTCTAGCCAGAGCTTTAATCATGCCCTCTACAACATTTGTATTGTTGGGATGCCTACAAGGCAGATGAAAAAGGCAGCGGATAACACATAATAATAGTTTATAGAACTTGACTTCTTTTGAGGAAGAATGACCAACTATAACTTAAATATGACATGGTGATAAATTGGACCTTTACAGGCATATTCTACCCTTGAATCAGAACCAAAATTACAGTAACATTATCAAACTTTTCTTCTATATATATATGATTTAGAGAGAGGAAAAAATCATTGTTCTATCTTCTCAATACTTTCTTGTTTTCAAATCAGATGAACAGAATAGCACATTCACACACTTGCCAAAAGAAGAAGAGAAAATGCACATACAAGTCAACTTGACTCAACAAAGCTTCAGCTACATGAATTCTTTTTCCCATTCAGCTCCATCTAAAGTCATATTCTTTATGTACTAGTCATACGCAATTCTCCTAAATATATAATCTGCTCATGGTTTTCACCTTCTTGACTGCAATATTTTGGTCCCATGATATCATAAAATCAAACACTGCAGATTATTAGTGTCACTGTTCTTTATGAAGAATTCATGTTCATACCATATATTGAACCACTACCCCCAGGCAAGTGTCCTGCTTTCTATATACAGCTTGCAAACAATTTAGTTGAGCTAGATTCACATGGAATCATAAATTGTATGAAATCCACTATTCGGAAAAGTCATCATGTCAGAATCAGTAACAAGCCACATAATTTTCCTTCCTTATTATTTTCTTTTTCTTTCTTCAAAATTCTTGCAACATTTCATGCCTGACGGCCCTAACCCAAGTCACTCATGAAAAGTGAAATATTCTCATTTCTCGCTATCTGTAATAATTATTAAGAGCATATGGTTTAAACTTCATCTTTCCATCAAGACTAAGGACTTAAATAAAATCCATAATTAAGTGGCAGACATCTTGGCGACACTTAAAAAGTATGGACAATCAATACAGGAAGAGTATAGTGACAATTACTGAGTGAATTCACCAAATAGCTTCTTTTTTATATATTTAGTAAAAACTTCATTAAAAAGGCACAAAAATGGGTGCAACTCTAGTCCACAAGATGTAAATCTGACAATGGCTCATTTCAATAAATAGATACTTGTCTCCAAGCCCTCCTATTCCAACCTTTCCAAATTATTTCAAATTCAAAACCAGACAGGGCAGCAGAAATGGGCAGGTCAGGATTGGTTATCTCTTATTATTACAGCAGTCATGTAGCTGATTGTAATTAGTTTTTGAGGCCGTTTTGCCAGCTGTAAAATGGTCTTTCTTTCAATCATTCTGATTTTCTTATCTTTAAGACTAGGGTTTTCTGCCTTTTATTACCTGCTCCCTTGACTTCTTGAAATTACATAAGGGTACTCATTTTGTTGTTTTTAGAGGCTTCCATGCTTTCAATGAAACTATAATTTTGATCATTTTGACTAGTATTAGTAATAGGAAAATAATCATGGTGCCAGTGCAGAGGGCTAGAATCAACATGTCAACTTAGGTAAATACTCAATGTGCATACTGTTGATCATTGCTTCTGTTTTGTTGTTCCTTCTTATCTTATGAATTTAGGTGAGAGAAGGGCTAGGGGGTTAATGAATCTATGTGACAAACAGATCACAGCTAGTGAACTTACATGTCAAAGTTCTGGAAAAGAACCCGCAAAGTCCGTGCCTCCACACAAAAACCCTGTCAAGTTCCATAAATTTTGATTATCAGGAAAAAAAAAAAAAAAAAAAATATATATATATATATATATATATATATATATAAAGATACTTAAAACTGCTGAATATTTCATACACAAAATATGAAAAATGAACATGCTGCAACATCAAAATTACCCTCAAGATTTCAAGAACAAGAATACGATGCCATAATGGCAAATCAAGAAAGATAACCTTCACTAACATACTAAGGAAAACCTGCATTTAAGAAACAATAAAAAAATCTCATTTAGTTGATAGTGGTAGATTCAAGTAGACAGATGCAATTTCATTAAAATAAATAAAAGGCATGGAAATTATTGAAAAGAATGTCCTATTTTTTAATCTGGTACTTTATACATTTCAGGGGAAAAACAATATGTAATTGTTTCAATTCTGTCCAGTAAAAACTATATGGTTCAGAATCCAATTCAAGCTCCCAGGAATTTCCACTCTGTTTGATATGGCCATAATGTAATACAACAACCAAGCCTTGGTCTCAAAATTTTAGGATGGAACCTCAACTTACTAATCAGGGTTGGCCACATGTATTTTCAAGCTATTAATTCCAAATGTTAGTTTTTTTTTTTTTTTTTAAGGTAAAGTTAGATAGAGATATCGAGCATCTGGCAACTGGCAGGTCAAAGACTCAAAGTGCCACAGAAAGTGGCTCTTAGGTTGGCTAGCAGCCCAGGGTAATTTCCAAACGGTTGATAACCTAAGAAAGCAGAAGACTATATAGATTGGCGTTGCCTGTGCAAAGTCAGTGGTGAGAAAGTGAATTATCTTTACTGCTGTGTTTAGTCACAGAAGAACATTCATCATTTGTCTATTTTCTATTTGGGGTTATGTGATTTTTTTTTTTTTTTTTTGGATAGTTATGGAATTGCCAACATGTGAAAATGACACTTTAGTAGGCTTTGATGAGGTAGCCTGATTTGGAATGCAGTTCCCTTATGTCTCAAGCATTGCATATATTTGCATTTCAAAGGAATAAAATGCTCAAACCTTTAAAGATTTCGAGGTTTCAGTGGGATATTGTTAAGATGTTGTGCTTGAGATTGTTTTATGATTGGATATTCATGTCTAGTAGCATTTGTTTTTCTACATTTTGGTTGTTTCTGATTTGCTCAATTTAGGATGCATTTATTTTTTTCTTTTGCATTTCTCTTGTATAATTCTTGGGCTATGCCTATTGCACTTTTTAAAAAGAATTTCTTCAGTAAAACTTAGTTGAACATATTTGAAAATTTTTTACAAAAACATTGCTTAGAGCTTCAAAAACACACACACACACACACACACACATATATATATATATATCATTCACATATAGAACACACCTCACATTCGGTGATAAGGGATGAACTGTAGAGCCTGATAATATGAGCAACTGACCGCAAAACCAAGCGGCGAAAATAAGGTTCTCCTGCTTCTCCTTCAAGCTGATTAAACATTTAATACAATTAAGGAAAGAGAATGCCAACAATGAAATTCTTCTTGAGATGCAGTAAATTACCCTTGATGGATCAAAAGACTAATTACATGTTTCAGAAGCTTAAATACCTCAGAATTGGTACGAATTGAAGTCATTAGAAGTGAACATATCTGGTGCTGCAAAACCTGTTGAGTTCCCACACAATCTTTTCGACTATTATAGTTTACAAGCATGTTTAAACAAAACTCCATTAAAAAATCAATTTTAGTTAAGAAATTTTTATATTTACCTGCTCATAAGGAATCAAAGTTCTGAAAACAGCCACATAATTGGACAAAATAAATCTGCAGGTCAAGCATTAAGTACAAGTAAATTAAGTACAATGACACCATATTTGGGCCAAGTATCAAATGAAAAAGGCAAATTAAAAAGGTTCAATTGATGAACAAGGAATCTAAATGTCAGTATCATAGTTAGTATGCAGTAATCTAGTAATTGAACATAACACAGCACAAGCATATCCGCCAGGCAAGTGCCAAAGCAAACTATAAAAAACAGCAGAAGTATGTGAGTTCTTGAGGTTTGAAAGGAGATACATTTTTTGTTGACTCCTATCCTCCATTAGTACAGTGTACACGGAGGTTTGCATGTCTTTTTTTATGATAATTGAATAAAGGTTCGTTACTTGTCAAATAAATAAATAGATAAATGGAGATGCTGCATATGGTCTTCTCTATACACTGAGTAAAGTCAGGATCCACTTACAAGCTTTTGACTAAAAGGATTTCACAGTATCAACTTCAATATCATTTTCTTAATAACTATAAATGTTTATATCACTATGCAAGCTGGGCCAGTGAAATACCATTGCACCCGCTTTGTTGATCAATATTCCCTTTGTCCCATAATAAATGTCCTATTTGAACCTTGCCTTCACATTTTTTATCATAATTTTCCATGGTCATCCTTGGTAAATTCTTTGATGATTGAAAATTAGACACTCATTTTGTTTGTTTTAATTTTATAGTTAGGGTATTATGGGAAATACAATGTCACTTTGACTCTCGCTTTGCTTCATGACATTCCTAGCCTCAAGGATATTTTTGTAAAGTTGGAATTACAACACTTTCTGATTCTTTCTCTTCTTATCCCAATCTCTTTCATTTTACTTATCTCCAAGAAGAAAATAAATATTTTTGGTAAGTAAATAAGAAAAGTACACCAATTTCTTGAAGGATGCTTAAAATTGAGTTGATGTGCACTCCATATCTTCAAAAGTACGCCAATTTCTTCCCCTTCACTCCATATAGCCCACATCAAAAATAAAGAAGTAAAATTCCAAATATTTAAATTAGGTCCCCTACTCCGCCACCCACATTATAAATCAAGAACCTTCTCCAGTAAAACCCACTAAACCCCAAACATCTTGAATATCGAACTCCACAACTAAAAGGCCACACTACAATGAATCAAGAAGTGGGCCACAATCTCCCCGCTACAATAGCACATACAACACCAACTCACGATCAAGTAACCCCTCTTGATGAGGTTCTCAGAGGCAAGAATTTTCCCCCAAGCAGTTGTACACACAAAAAACAAAACACTCCTAGGAGCCTTAGCCCTTCATATATTTTGGAGAAATTACACTTTATCCCCCTAAAAAATATACTCCCCCTTTACACCTACCCCACTAAACTATGAGAATGTACACTTTACCTCCTAAACTATACGCCCTTCTATACTTACCCCCTAAACTAAACTATAAGAATGCACACTAAATAACATTTAGATAAGCCCTACTTTTCCAATTTTAACACAAATATTGCTAGTCTTTTTTTTTTTTGGATCAAGTAGATATGAGTACTTCCATGTGCCTTTCTTATATCTCCAATATTCATAATGCACTATGACTAATTAGTAATATTAGTTAATAATTTAATCACTTAATGACTATATAATTCTATAAGAATTAGTCTGCTATGTTTAACATCAACCACTGAAATAACTAAACAATTACCACAAATATAGTATATCATACTTTTTGTTTTTCATGAATGAGCTAAGGATATGAGGACATAGCAATATTGTAATTGATACGAAGCAGATATCCAAAAGGGAAAAAGTAGAATAAGAATAAGAAGCTGGGTTGATTACTGTTACAAGGAGAAAAAATCAAGAAAAAATAAAAATAATAATAGAGAAGAACTAGAAGGTTGTGGGTTCTCGATAAGTAACACTCAAAATATATATATGGATAAGTTACACTAAAAATATGCCAAATCAATGGTTTATATCACTAAGGCCAAGATCCTATAGTTTTAATTCAGTTTTGATTTTTTTTTTTTTTTTTGGAAAAATATAAATAAATAAAGCACCAAAAAAGTGCGCTTTGAGCTTTTTGAAAAAAAGGCAAAAAAGCACGCCTAAATCATGCTTCTTTGAATGAGCCTGGCTTTTGAGGCAAAAAGTTCTAGAGCCTCGGGGCTTCACGCTTTGAGCTCAAAGCGCGCTTAAAGCGTGCTTTTACCAACACTGCTTTACCCCCCTATACTATAGGTATAACCCTTTTACACTTACTTCCCTAAACTACTATCCATGGGATGGGTGAAAAATGTTACACAAGTAATAGTTTAGGGGGTAAATGTGTACTCTCATAGTTTAGGGGGACAAGTGTTACGCGTGTAATAGTTTAGGGGGTAAATTGTGCATTCTTATAGTTTAGGGGGGGTAAGCATGTAAAAGGGGGAATAGTTAAGGGGGGTAAAGTGTAATTTATAAACATCAGGGTATAGATTTCCAACAATAGGTGGTAGATAAAAAGTATGGTAGCATGTGGAGAGAGTGATGTTTAAACATAGTTAATGGGCTATATGGTTTTAGCTTTCAGTAAAATATAAGGAAAGTTGGAAAAAAATTTCTAGATTTACTAGATTTGAGGTTGGTGAGGGTACTCAAGTTAGGTTTCGGTATGATTTATGGCATGGGAAAGCATGTCAAAGAAGGTTTTTCCAAACTATATCATACTGCTCAACAAAGAGAGGCTTCAGTGGTGAATCACAGGGATGTTGTAATGGTAACTTTCATTGGAATATCAATTTTACTAGAGTTGTGCAAGATTGGGAGTTGGAGAAGATACATTGTGTTGGGACCCTTCAAATCACCAAGTGTTTGAAGTTAAAACTGACAAAGGCCCTTCTTTCCCTTAGAAGAGCATTTGGAAGCCCAAGGTTCCAACTAGAGTGGATTTCTATCTTAGCATGGATTGTGACATAAAAAAATCCCTTTCTTATTGGTAAGAATGCAATATTATTGATAAAGACACAAAACCTTGTGCTCACGATAATGAACAAAAAGGATCATAAGAATTGTGGCATAAAAAATCCCAACGATGGATAGTTTGAGGAAACACCATATAGGTGTAGTGGAAGATTGGTGTTGAATCATGAATGTGTAAAAAGCTCAAAGAGACTATTGATCACTTGCTTCTTCACTGTGTTGTTGCTAGA
Source organism: Quercus alba (assembly GCA_036321655.1). Taxonomy (NCBI): domain Eukaryota; kingdom Viridiplantae; phylum Streptophyta; class Magnoliopsida; order Fagales; family Fagaceae; genus Quercus; species Quercus alba. The sequence goes on from CM070300.1 coordinate 18,144,115, forward strand.
GAGTTCAGGGCTATGGTTTTATGCCTAGGAGTGTGGCTCAATTGTAGGCCACTTGGCTTGTAGAAAAGGTCGGTTTGGTCATCATCAAAATGCAGCAATATGGAATGCAACTTCTTTTTGTCTCATGTCATGTACCTAGAAGGGAAGAAACTTTAGAAGCTTCAAAGGGTATGAGGAATCAATTTTGGACCTGAAGCTTTTGTTGTTGAGGTCTTCATATGATTGGATAGCTGCCACCCCACATTTTCTATTTTGAAATTACTTGAGCTTATTGATCTTTGTAATTTTAATTGACATTCAGTTTATTTCTTGTATGCTTTCCATGTACATGGCTGCACCCTTTTGCACTCTTTTAATAAATTATTTATCAAAATTTCTGAAAGTACCCAAGATGCATGACTATAGCACTGAAATGAGAAAGAACATTTAATGACTATTTGTAGCAAAGGCTGAAGAGCAGATTGGTCAAGTATCTTTCATGATTATCTAGCGACCTCTGTGACTCACTGGTGCCTGCAACTTAAAGAAATTTAAAGCATTAAAGGCAGAGAGACTTCTTACTCAAGTATATCAAGCACAAACGTCCGTTGAAGAGAATTGACACGTAACCAAATTGCCTGCAGGATAAGATCAATAACATCATTCATTAGTTAGGAATTGTATTGAAACAATGTCACACTGACTGATACTGCAATAATACTTGCACAACATATGGAACCATCAACACAATGGAAACAGTTTTATTTTTATTTTTTTGATAAGTAAAAGGTTTATTGATATCAAAAAAGGGGAACACCCTAGTACACAAGGAGTGTACAAGGGGTCAAACAATCAAGAACAAAAATTACAAGAATCTAAGAAATCAAGAAAAGATAAAAATGATTGGTTCCGCAAAGCAGCCAAACAGTTTCATTTTTATTTGGATGGGTATGGAATGATTAACACAATAGAAACAGTTTTTCGAGTCTAAAGATAAGCCTAGGCAAGTCAGAATTGGTTCCGGTTGGGGTAGTCCATAATATTGACCTATTGCTGATTGTTCTTGGCTGCAAGCAGGGTTCTCTTCCACTGAAATATCTGGGTCTTCCTTTGGGTGCTAAATTCAAGGATAAGACTATATGGAATCCGATTCTGGAGAAAAAGGAGAGGAGATTGGCGGGTTGGAAACGCTTATATTTATCCAAGGGAGGTAGAGTCACTCTAATCAAAAGCACCCTATCTAATTTACCCACTTATTTTCTATCTTTATTTCCTATACCTGCTAGTATGGCTAACCGAATGGAGAGGCTTCAGCGGAATTTCTTATAGGGCGGTTTTGGTGATGAACCTAAAATTCATTTGGTTAAATGGGCTACTGTTCGTGCTCCTATTTCTTTGGGTGGCTTAGGGATAAGGAAGATAAGACTTTTCAATGAAGCTTTACTTGGGAAGTGGCTTTGGAGATTTGGGATTGAGAAGGATGCCCTTTGGAGACAAGTGATAGAGATGAAATATGGATGTGTGTGGGGGGGCTGGTCTACCAGATCTGTGAATGGTTCTCATGGTGTTGGTTTATGGAAAAATATCAGTCAAGAATGGCCTTCTTTCTCACACCATATTCTATATGATATTGGTGATGGGTCTAGAGTGAAGTTTTGGCAAGACCGTCGGTGTGGAGAGACATCTCCTGCTGTTAGCTATCCTGACTTGTTCAGATTTTGCAGGAATAAGGAGGCTAGTGTGTCTGAGCTTATGAAGTCCTCCAATGGTGTCCTCTTTTGGCATGTGAGCTTCTTTAGGGGTGTGCATGCTCGGGAATTAGAGGCTATGTTAGGTTTTATGGAAACCATATATGGTTCTTCAATAAGGGGGTTTGGTGAAGATAAGATGTGTTGGATACCTAGCAAAGATAAGGGGTTCATGGTTAATGATTATTATAGAATTTTAGTTGGCCCTACTATCTATTGTTTTCCTTGGAAAAGTATTTGGAAGCAGAAGATTCCCTCTAGAGTAGCTTCCTTGTTTGGATTGCTGCCTTAGGGAAATGCTTGACGATTGATAATTTACGAAAAAGGAAGGTGTGGATTTTGGATTGGTGCTACATGTGCAAGAGTAATGGTGAATCAGTTGACCATCTCTTCCTTCATTGTCCTATTGCTATGGATCTATGGTCTATGGTTTTGGGTTTATTTGGAGTAACTTGGGTTATGCCGCATATTGTTTTGGGGCTGTTAGGGTGTTGGCAAGGCAGCTTTGGTCGTCATCGAGATGGTTATATTTGGTCCATCATTCCTCATTGCTTAATGTGGTGTCTTTGGAGAGAGAAATAGTAGATGTTTTGAAAATATTGAGAGATCTATTCCGGACCTCAAGCTATTCTTTTTTAGAATTTTATTGGATTGGTTGTTTGCTTTGCAAAAACAATCATCCCCTCTTTTATTGATTTCCTAGATTCTTGCAATTTCTATATTGGATTTGTTGACCCCTTTTACACTCCTTGTGTACTAGGGTGTTCCTTTTTGATATCAATAAAACTTATTACTTATCAAAAAAAATGTAATTATAACATCAAATATAAAGGTCTAGTTAGGAACACAATTGACTAGTTCCACATACAGATCCACCTGCAGCAAGTGCTGTCAGGTCTTCAAGCAACCGAAGCCCAAGCTTGCCAGCTTTACTCATGGTCTCCCTCATCAATGACAGCCCTCCAGAGACAAATTCATTCTCCAATGACCTGTTCATGTTCAAGTCAGTTTTATGGATACAATAGAGATCAGTTGTTAGATATTTAGATTTGAGACCATGCAAGAAAGCAGGTCAATACCAATGTATGCATTACCCTTCTCATACCCAATCTACTTTGATCATCACTGAAATGAAGAGTAAATACAGACCAACGGGCAGAAAATTATTTAAATTTTACCAAAATTTTGACTAGATAGATACAGAAGCAGAAAAAGTTGTGAAGCATGGTCCTCAGAAATAACATACTCTGAACGGTTGATGCCGCGACTAACATCACCAGTAACTGTACCAGTGCGAGAGGTTTGACCGCCAGAACCAAACTTGCTAGTAGGAAGAGACTCAGCACAAACCACATGATCAAAGATCAGGGCTACCGCTTGCCTGAATGTAGCTGCAGCAGTGCTGGATAACATGAAAATGAAAAAATTATTTCCAGATGGAGGACAAAACACTTAAAAGATGCGTTGTGAAAAGTCCTCACAATAATTAATATTCTTATAACCTTTTCTTTTTTTGCTCATGAATATTCTTATAACTTATCAACATATATATTCTTATAAAACAATACTTACTTCCGCACACTATCAGAGGATCGGTTACTTTCAAGAAGCCGAAGACAGATACCAAGAGCTTGAGCCGTATTCTCCTGAGAATTGCAGAATTTGATGCATGAAAGTTCCATAATATGCCCCGCCATAACTCAAAATATATGCTGTCATATAAAGCCAATCCTGAGTTGGTATCACACTTCCAACCCAGCGACTCAATGCAGAATAGAGACCAAAATTATCCCCATTATTTTTCCTACACTTCCCCCAACTACCCTCTCTCTTAGCAACTGCAAAATACAGTTTTCTCTTATTTACTTTCATCCCATTAAGACTCCCCTATTTTAAACAACTTTCAGTTGACAAAATACGAATAGCTATGCTCATATTGCATGTGCCATATGAAAAGTTGAGGTCAAAAAATACGTAGAACCAAATTCAAGCTTTAGTTAAAACAGCCAGAAAAATCCTTCACAAACAGCCACTTTTATTGCATGTCATCAAAAGATAACTATATTGAACAATACTCATCAACTTGAACTGAATAACCAGCAACATACCCAAGGTAAAATCTATAAAGATGCACATCTTCAAAATCATGGGGAAATGTTGGGCAAAATTAGTGTGCTAGATATTTGTCTGACAAAAACCAATAAACAACCAACTTTGCAGAATTACTTCTGTGTTCAGGGCTTGTTAAAAAAAATGTCAATAAACACCTAATTGAAAGGGTCTTTTTTGTCAAGTCTGTCAGTTTATCAGTAATTTTATAATGATATGGGCGCAGAGGGAGGGGGGGGTGGAGGATAAGTATATAAACATTATCTTATACCTGCTAGTTATCTAAATACAATAATTTCCAATTATTGGTCAGATAATTTAGCCCTGTATAATCAAATACAAAGCCATTTCCATTACTTTTACTATCCACAGGAAAACACCCACAAGTGCAAAGTCTTGGGATAAGCAGCTCATAACAGAGCTATTGGGTTCATAAACTAGAGAGCAGCTGCACTTTATAAATTAATGCACATATGAAGGACTCTTCTCAAAGTGAGTGGAATAAGAGTATGGTAATTTTCATTTGCTTTCTAAGGCAGTTATGAATGAATCAAATATGCTGCACAACATTCCAAAAGGCATGTTTTTTCTTCATTTGTACTATTTTTTCAATATGTCCAACTGAAGCACAGTCTGAATAAAGGCAGATTTGCAGATAAAATTTAATCTGAACCATAGCTACTGCTTGGCAACACATTTAGTTCATACTAGGAAGATCAAGATCAAACCAGACACAGTGATTACCTCATTTTCAGGATGTAAGCGTGATTGAAATATTATTAATATAGTCTGAAGGGTCTTGAGTTGAACACTCTCATCTGACATTTCAGCATGCTGCACAAAGAAGAAAAATGTATGTAAGATTTCACGTACAAAACTGATTGCTCAACATTACAAGATTGCATTTCACTTTTTTGGGCAAAATTATCCCCTTTGTTTTGGCCTTATCAAAGTTAAGTCCACAAATTTTGTTTTCCTTTTTTGATAGGTAACGAAAAACTTTATAAAGAAAAAAATAGCCAACCCAAGTACATTGGGGATGTACTGTGGGGGCAAAAATCAAGAACCAAAATCACAATGATCAAGTAAAGCAAGAAGAGAAAAACAAGAACAATGCGACAAAGCCACACTCCAAACAAGGAGAGTATGCAAGAAGAAAGACTTAATCTCTAGTAAGGAGCGCTCACATCCCTCAAAGCATCTAGCATTCCTTTCTCTCCAAATACACCAAATCAAGCAATGTGGCACAAGTCTCCAATATACTATATTGCGATATCGTCAGAATTTACCTTGCCAAGACTCAAACACTTCAAGTACCTTAAGTGGCATAACCCAATGGAGTCAAAACAAACAGAACACGAAAGACCACAACTCAAAAGCTATGGGGCAATGAAGTAGAAGATGATCCACTGACTCCCCACACCTCTTACACATATAGCACCAGTCAAGAACAATGATACTCCTTTTGCAAAGATTATCAGTTGTAAGAATATTACCTAAAGAGGCTAACCTTGAAAAGAAAGCCACCCCTAGAGGGACCTTCGATTGCCACACCAACCTCCAAGGGAAAGAGATAGTTGGGGGGTACAAAGAAAGATAGAAACTTCTAACCTCAAAACCTCTACTCCTTGCTAGCTTCCAACAATCCTTATCAGGGCCAATCCCCCGCACATTCCTAGAGTAAACAATGGCCATAAACCGATCAAAAGAGACTTCCTCCCAATCCTGCAGTGGACGACGAAATTGAAAATTCCAATGAATTCTCCCACCAGTCCAACACATAACCTCTACCACTGAAGAATACCTTGCCCTACTATGGCAATAAAATCTGGAAAACTTTCTTTAAGGGTACAATCCCCACACCACACATGCTTCCAAAACTTCACTCTAGTACCATCCCCTACATCAAACCATTGGAGTTTAGAGAAGTTCAGCCAACCAGTTCTAATAAAGCTCCAGAGGCTAACACCATACACACTTGTCACCTTTTTCATGCACCAACCGTCCCATTCATTCCCATATTTCGCCTATATAACCCTCCTCCATAACGCATCTATCTCTAACCCATATCTCCACAACCACTTGCCCAACAAGGCAGCGTTAAAGCTCCTCAATTGTCTTATGCCTAGCCCTCCAACTTGCATTAGCTTACAAATCTTAGCTCATTTCACCAAGTGTAACTTAGAATCACCACTAATACCACTCCAAATAAAATTTCTCTGTAATTTCTCCATGCAATTAGCAAACTTCCCAAGTATAGGAAGAATAGAGAGGAAATAAGTAAGCAAGGAGGAAAGAGTACTTTTAATAAGAGTAACCTTCATAAAGCCTCTTCCATCCTGCTGGTCTTCGTTCCATCTTCTCTAATATTGGATTCTAGATTGATGACTCATTGAATTTAGCTCCCAAAGGAAGTCCCAAATATTTCAACGGAAGGGAAGAATGCCTACAACCCAACAACCCATCAACACACCCAAATTATGTACCTCACCAATTGGCACTGACTCTAATTTCCCCAAATTAATTCTTAACCCCAAAACCTCCTCAAATCTATTAAGAATCTCCCTCAAAGTAACCAACTGATTAGGGTTAGCATCAAAAAATAAGGGTGTCATCCGCAAATAAAAGATGAGACACCATCATCGAAGTAGAACCTACAGAGAAGCCCGAAAATTGTCCAGCAGCTACAGCCATATCCAACATACGACTCAAAGCCTCTATAACAATATCAAAGAGCAATGGAGATAGAGGATCCCCTTGCCTAATCCCTCTAGAGCTTCCAAAAAAATCAGAAGGACTCCCATTAATCAAAATGGAAAATTTAATAGTAGAAATGCAAACAAAATCTATTTCCTCCACTTTTCTGAAAACCCACAACACTGCAACATATACATTAGAAAACCCCAATTCACATTATCATATGCCTTCTCCACATCCAACTTACACAACACCCCAAGAATCCCTATCTTTAATCTACTATCAATACATTTAAAAGCAATTAACACAGAGTCCAAAATTTGTCTAACTTTAACAATTGCATTCTGAGGATCTGAAATAAGCCCATGTGCTACCCTTCAAAACCGATTAGCCAACACCTTCAAAATAATCTTGTCCATCCCACCAACTAAACTGATTGGCCTAAAATCCTTGATCTCCATAGCATCTACCTTTTTAGGAATAAGGGCAAGAAATGCAATATTAAGACTCTACTCAAATACAACTTGAGTATGAAAATTCTGAAAAACTTCCATAATTTCTTTTTTCAACACACTCCAACAAGACTGGAAAAAAGCCATGGAAAGTCCATCTGGACCAGGAGTCTTATCGCCATTAAACCCATGGATCACCCCATACACCTCATCCTCATCAAATGGCCTATCTAACCCAATAGCATCCTCCTCAGAAATTCTAGAGAATTCCACATCATCAAGAACAAGTCTATTAACCACATCTTTGGAATAAAGTTGCCTATAGAAGCGAGAAATACACTACTATGACTTCCAAATCCGATGACAACTCTCCATCCACTATAAGCCTATCTATGGAGTTAAATCTTCTATTGGAGTTAGCTATACAATGGAAGAATTTAGTATTCCTATCTCCTTCTTTAATACAAAGTACTCTATATTTTTGCCTCTAACATATTTCTTACAAAAGAGAAGCTTTTTCAAGCTCCCCTTAAATTCTCTCCAAGTCTAGCTTCTCCTTCTCCGTTAAATCACGACTCTCCTCTATAGTTTCAAACTTACTAAGATCCTTACACAACTATTTTCCTCATTCTTCTACATTTCCAAACACCACCACATTCCATTTTTTTCAAATCATTTTTCAACAGCTTCAATTTATTTGCCAATATAAAACTCGAAGCACCTTGAAATGATAGGAATTCCACCAAGAACGCAGCCTTTCCACAGAGCCTTCATCCTTAAGCCACATGTTCTCAAATCTAAACGGCCTTCTACCCCTATGCTAAAAGGATCCACCCTCTAGGACAATCGGAAAGTGGTCTGATAAAAGCCTAGACATTCTTCTCTGACACACAATAGGAAACTTAGCCTCCCAATCTACGGTGAACAAAAATCTGTCCAACCATGCCTTTGACTCAACTTCCCTAGAATTAGACCAGGTAAAATTTCCTCCTTCCAAGGGGACGTCAATTAGACCTTGCTCAGAAATAAAATCAGAGAACTCACGCATAGCAGCTGCAAAACAGTAGAACCAGCACATTCGAAAGGAAATCTTACCACATTAAAGTCACCTTCCACACACCATGGAACATTCCACCAACTGCTTAATCCAAACAATTCCTCCCATAACAACCTTCTGACACTCACTGAGTTAGGTCCATAAACACCAGTAACTGCCCAAACAAATTGGTCAACCACACTTTTAAATTTACAAAATACCGAAACGCTTCCCTCTGCTTCCTCCACTTTATCCACAACCCGCATGTCCCACATCAACAACACCCCTCTAGAAGCTCCACAAGAACCTAAATATGACCAATCAACATGTTGGCCACTCCACAAACTACGAATCACAACTCTAGTTATTAATTCCATTTTAGTTTCTTGGAGACAAACAACATCTGGCCTCCAATTCCTAATCAGATTTCTAACCCGAAGCCTTTTATCCTGCTCATTCAACCCTCTAACATTTCAAGAAATAATCTTCAAATTCATTGATGAACCACAACAGCCCTCTCACTACTTGCACTCCATGTAGATGAACCATACTCAGCATTTAGAAAACTCCTTAAATTTTTCAATTCTCGCTGACCTTTCTGCCCTAATATTACTAGCTTCTTCTGATCACCCACCACATGTTTATTTTTTTTCCTGGCCACTATTACTAAAAGCAATCCCGTTATTTGCTCCTTAAAACCTTCCAAATACGTTCCCATAGATTTCCTAAAAGCTTTAATCTGATTGGTTACCCATTGTGATAGATGATGACTATCAATATTCTCCTTACACCCAATCTCCTTCATAGGATTATACTCAAGCTCCAAAGGAACTTCTATGGCCAAAGGGAACACAACTAAAGGCTCACCACCTTTCTCCCAAGTCATCAACCTTTCATCAAATTCCCAAAGCTCATCCTCTGACCCATTAGCAACAAACATAGAATCTACTATTTTGTCACACTCATCTACACTGCTAACAATATGCCCCTCCTTGATAATAGAATTATTACCTGTTACAACTTCCCCATCCACAACTGAACAATTTGACTCGCTTTCTAGAGATTGATATAGCAATAGAGGAAGCACAATCCACCTTCCATCATGCAATTGCAACATTCATTCTTTGGAATTACCCCAAGTTTTATCCAAGTCTCCAACCAATTTCCTAATTGTGGGGCAAGGATGATTAACCCCCTCAGAATTAGAAGACCCAAAAACAATAATCAATCCTTTCGAACCCACCAAAACCTCGCCCTTTTCTTCTATCACAGCCTGAGCTGCAGGAGCCACCGCCGCTAATATTAGTGTGTCACGAGGAGGTTGGGCCCATACCACTACCAAAATCGACTCAATGGAAGCCTAGGACACTGCCGCTGGCAAGATCAGCTCATTGTGTGACTTGGAAGGCCAACTCGGGCTCATCTAAACACAATAGCCACCACCACCTGGGATTTCCGGCATCGGTAATGCAATTTCCATGACCATCGGAGCCCGAAACCATCTCAAGTCAACCTACTGGCGGAGGCAAGACCACTGAGCACGCTGGCTGCATCGTGGGGCTTGATCCACTCTTTTCTGAGCTCGGGTCAGTGGAAGATGAAGTCTTAACTCCATCACAGACAAATGGGCATAAGAGAACTAGGCTGGGTTTGTCTTGATTTGTCTTAGAACAATCACCTGCCTCAAAGACACATGGGCTTGAAAAAGTCGGTCCAGAAGGACTTTTAAAAGTGCCCATTAGAGGTAAGTGGGCTTCCGAAGGTTCCTGGCCCATCCCTACAAGACCTAACTGTTCTGTATTTCTTTCTCGTGACACCCAATTGACAACACATTCACCACACTTATAACGATCCCAAGATACCCGCCTCTTTCCATTCTCATTCACTTCCACAATTAGCCCTTTTCCTAACCAATGTGATCTCCTAATATCTTGCTCTTTCCTAGCAACAACATTTTTTGAATTCAAATTAAACCTTAACGGGAATCTGTGTTTATTTCCTTCCTAGATTTTCACCTCAAATTTATTATTCCATTTAGTATCACAATCTCTCCCCTCCACCCCACCCACAACAGTCAGGGAAGATTTGCCAGCCTGAGCTTCAAAAACCACCACCTGTGTGCAATTTTTGTCTCTTGGAGGATCCACTTTTTTCTCTACTATTCTATCCTTGTCCTTCTCTCTGATAATAGGCTGCTGTGAGTGCTTCACCCTTGCCTGCACAGGGGATTTCACCATTTCTACAAAGGACCAGTAAGAATTAATCTCCGAAAGCGACTTATTTAGACTTGTACGAAACAAATTTCGGGCAACCCAACACATATTGGGAAGGATCCAACATTCTTCTTAATTCAATCCCAAAAACCCGCCAACCTTTTGCACCTTACCTCCAGGGATAAAAATAGATCTCCTCCTCCCGCCTACTTTAAGCGCTAACACTGATAAATACTGACCAGAAGAGTTGGAACCCCGATGCATTGTGTAGGCAATATCTCCTTCCCTAAGCGTGTAAAACTGCTTAGGATTAACCCCAATCACAATGTGTTCCAAGTTATGCAATAACCAACTTGCTACCATCTTACCCATAAAAACTAATTGCATAAAATATTTTCCCCATTCAAAAACCTTAAGCGAGAAAAAAATTCCCCCCTCCCCAATCACCAACTGAAACATCTTAGATTCAATAAAAAAAACTGCGAGATCCACCCATATCAACCCAAAGAAGTAGACAAAAACAGTATTTGTGACTAATTCGAGGTAATCAAGCCTCTAACATTCACCATGACAGGAACCAAAATGTTTTTATCTTTGTTTTAATAAATACATAACAATGAAGGTGCTACTCCCCAATCCCCATAACAATGAATGTGTTCCAAGTTATGCAATAACCAACTTGCTACCATCTTACCCATAAAAACTAATTGCATAAAATATTTTCCCCATTCAAAAACCTTAAGTGAGAAAAAAATTCCCCCCTCCCCAATCACCAACTGAAACATCTTAGATTCAATAAAAAAAACTGCGAGATCCACCCATATCAACCCAAAGAAGTAGACAAAAACAGTATTTGTGACTAATTCGAGGTAATCAAGCCTCTAACAATCACCATGACAGGAACCAAAATGTTTTTATCTTTGTTTTAATAAATACATAACAATGAAGGTGCTACTCCTCTACGTAAAACTTGGCCCAAAAACCTGAATTTTTTTTAAGTCCACAAATTTTCAATTGCTACATTTGACTTCCCTAAGGTCTGGACTAAAATGAAATTGTTAAGAGTCCCATTCAAAGACCCATCAACTTAATCCAGACTTTAGGGGGCATGTAGCAATTGAAAAGTTTATGAGACTAAACAACAAACCACAAGGGGTGTCACAGGGTCAATTTTTCACTCAAATTTTCTGCATGTGATGGCCCTAAGTCTCTGACTTAGTCTCAACCAACACCACACACACTGCAATAATACTTGGAACAGATTAAATAAGGACGTTTAAACACACAGCACATACAATATTTATAGGGAACCTACCCCCAACCTTTATTACTTAGTCTCAAGTACAAAGGAAACCCTTTTACAAGACTAGAGAATTACATAGAATTTTCCCAAGGCCAAATACACTCTGCTGTTGACACCCCCAACAGCCTTAAGGTTAAATACACAGAATTAACTGTTATGGCAGTTACTGCCTAGTAACAGCCTGGGTCTTGGACAATCTGCCACTTGTGTTCTAACTTAGGACACCTTCAACTGATGTTGTCTTGGCCTGCTCTCCACGTTTCTAGGCCCTACACAACAGGTCTGATTATCAAGAAAGCTAGGAACTACTTGGTAACTGCCACTGCACATGCACAGCCCATGTCCCAACAAACCATGAGGTCTCTGCCCATCCTCCAACAGCCCACTCAACATGTTCTCACACGTTTTAAGGAGACTTGGCCCATGCTCAAGGCCTCCCATCAACACTACAGCCCACACAGCATGCCCACATGCAACACACAAATAACTGCCATCAGCCCACTAGCACTTGTCTATGCATGCAACCAGCCCCCACTAGCCCAGTGCCTTACACACAGCATTTAATCATCACAACAGCCCAGCTCTGCCTTGCACTGAAGCCACCAAGCCCACACACAAGAAACCAACAACTAAGTCACTAATGCCATGCACCACCACATAGAGTCAGCACCACCTGCTGCTACCCATCATCACAATCATCTCTGCCCACCATGACCCTCCTCTGCCATGGCCTTGGGGCATCATGTGGAGCAAGGTGCCTCCACATACTACCCCTCATCACTGCTAGTCGATCCAACTCGAATAGGGAGACTAGGCAAGTCCCCCTTAAAGAGCCCTTAGGAGTATCACTAGTCAAGCATGAGGAGCCATGAGTGTGTTGAGAAAACATGAAGCCAAGTGATTGGCCCAATGCTGCCCAAGCACCCTCATTCCTCATGCCATCATCAACAACATGTAATGCTCCTAACAAGGGGGTTAGTTGTAATTGAAAGTTTGTCCACAAAACATAAAATCTGTTAATTTGTATGGAACTTTAATGATTTCATTTTAATCCAAACTTTAGGGGGGTCTATCAAAAGCTATTGAAAGATTTAGTACTAAATTGGGATGAACAAATGGGGGTTAAATTGTAATTTTCTTTTATTGGTAAGTTATACATGCATCCAATGAGTTTGAACTCACAACCCTACCCTCTACCCATTCTTGCAAAAGAAGGAAGTGTTATGACTCATTGACTAATGAAATTACATAGATTATAATACATACACACAAATATTACAACAAAAACCAAGCCTTAGTCCCAAAACTTAGCTGTGGATTCTCGCCAAAATAACCAAGGTTGACCACACGTATTCTTCTTTGCTATTTTAAGTGTGATTGGCACAAGCTTATAAGCTCAGCTTTTAGTTTTTAGCTTTTATGTATAGTTTTTTAAAACTTCACTTTTTTCCGCCTTTTCTCACATTTTCAAATTTTTTTCAAGGTATAAGCATACTTTAGCAAACTTTCAGCAAAAAGTTTTTAGTTTCAACTAAATAAGCTGTTCCTCTATGTTTATAATTCTATTAAATTTACATTCCATGCATTCTAATATCAGTCCTACTTAGCCAAAAGCTTTTCGATTCTATAGCATCTCTACAAATTTCTAACTTAACATTAACTCCATGTCAAGTTCCATCTACAAAAATCATACACCACAAAATTTCATCCAAAATCAATCTAGAGAACTCATCAATCACTAATGCAAATAGGTATGGACTTAATATCGATCCTTGATGCAAATCTGTAGTAATATAAAACTCAAATTTCTAACTTAACATTAACTCTAAGTCAAGTTCATCCACTAAAACTATTATCATCTTCAAAAATCATACACCATGATTTTCACCCTAAATCAATCTAGAGAACTTATCCATCACCAATGCAAAGAGGTATGACTTAATATCGATCCTTGATGCAAACCTATACTGATATAAAACTCAATTGTGATGCCTCCACTTATTCTTGCACCAATTATAGCTAAATCATACATATCCTTAATAAACTTAATATACTTAAGAGGAAATATTTTCTTTTCTAAAACCCATTACATTTCCTCTCCAGATATCTTACAAGAAAATTCTCATTAAAATGCCCAACATGACCATAGGGAATTCATAGCTAAACTATCATCCTTATTTTGCATTATTTACCAAGAAAAGTAGAGAACAATGGCATCCTTTATGATGGCCCACGTTTGTGGTTCAAACCCCACCTCCCCCTCCCCCATTATCTACCTATCAAAAACAAAGTAGAGAAAAATCTTTACTTTTTCTATGTAAAATGAAAATATACCATGTTTATTCTTCAAGCACCATTATAGGATATGAATGAATATACATATAGACTTGGAGAGGGAAAGGAGCATGGATTAGATTCCAGCTTCAAATCTTGACCACAGGATTTCAGTAAAGCAAATATTTACATAATTTCTAGTACACTTCCATATACAAGTTGCTTCTTTTCTCAGTAAACCCTGGATCTCTCATTGGGAAAGACCAAGACGTGCAACCCAATTGAGCTACAAGGCTCTTGCCTACAAGTTGCTTCTTTTCTATCCCTTTACTTCCATCATCTTCACAATACTTCCTCATTTCAGATTTTTAATTACAAAGAGAGATTGGTTTTTCTTCTCCTTGCTAAGATAATAAGCAACAACATATGATTATACATGGATGCCAAATTTATGATCAATTCTATTTCTCTGGTTTTGAGTAGTAGTAAAAATCAACTAACTTTGTAATTGCACGCTGTAATCAAATAAGCAAAAAAAAATGAAAAGATTCATGTAACTTTATTGACCAGAAGGGGAACTCTGACAAAGTGATCACTATATTTTATAAAGATGCTGCATTCATTTATTAAAAATAATTATCTGAACAAATCCACTTAAGGTGTTTTGAATTCAAATTACAATTGTATTACGAATTACGATGGAATGAAACTTGTTTTCAAGAACTATATAATTAGAAGTAACATAAATAAGAACTTACATTTTTAAGGGTTGCAAGTATCTCTTTTAAGGCTGATGGAGCAACCGCATCATGAGAAATGAGCTTTTGTAGACATGATAGTGAAATAACACTCAACTTGACAGTTCTGACCTCACAAGCCATCAAAAATATTCGTAAAATATCCTCATTGTGAGCTATTTCACTGGGGCTTGATAACAAACGAAGCTGCAAATTAACAATAAAAGAGTAGATACATTTCAAACTCAGCCTCTGCAAACATCCAGATCAATGCCAATGAAGGACTTTTTTTGTGGGTTTGACAATCTCCACAGCAATGCATGGCATGAGCTGCAAACCATAACTATGAAAACTCTTAAGATTAACTATTGAAATTAGCCTAGTATAACTGCAAGAAGTACAAATTAGGATAGATATTGTCTTTTGATTTTCTTGAACTTGTTGTATATGTGTCTTGTTCAGAGTGTTCACCATCACAAACATGATGTTCAGTTTTTTTCAATAAAAGTCTTATTACCTATCAAAAAAAAATATTAATATTGTTTTTTGTTTGCTAGCATTGCAATCTGTGTAAGAAGATGAGCAATCAATTTTGTTCAGAACAAGAATTGAAAGAAAGTAGTATAATAAAGGCAGAAAAATACTCACACCACCTTCCTTTTTCTAAAGGTTTCAAAAATGCTTGTGGTGTCACCATTTAAATTTGGCTGGCACCCAAGTCAACATGTTCTAGCTCAAATGCCACTTCCTTTTTTTCCATAAAATAGAGAGGATCGAGGTTGTGGGTTCAAGAATCAAGACCCAGTGGGTGTGTGTAACTTACCAATCAAAGAAAAGACATCCATTACCATGGGCTTCAAGAATTTTCACCTAGCTAACAAGGAAAACGGTTGAGGAAGGGTTTTTGCTTAACGAGGAAAATGGTTCAAGAATCAAGACCCAGATGGTGTGTGTAAATTAATTTTCCTTCCTTTCTGTTTTCTATTTCCCTTCTTCTTCTTTTTAAATCCTTCCTAGACTAAATGGAGAGACACAAATATTGAAATTCAAGCTCAACTTTTATGAGTTACAGCCCAAGAATACCAAAAGAACCTTGCCAGCACCCCATGGTGCCTAATATGAATATTTTTCTAGTTGGAGCTGAATTAACTATTTGGGACTATAGAAAAATAAACAAAAGGAATAAAAACACCAGTTTCATTTTGTTTCTCTCTTTTCCAATCAGCTTCTCTGCAACCAAACACGCCATAAACTATTTCAAACTCAAAACACCAAGTTTAAAATCTCAGCTCAACCAAAAAGCAACTCTACTGAACCCAATCCACAAACAGATATATTTCCCAGTCAGTAACACAAATATCAAGGTTCCAATTCTTGCCACTTTTTCTCTTCCTCCATTTTCTACTTAACCAAACACCACAGTGATGACTCTCTCTCTCTCTACCTCAAATCAATACTCCAAATTAACCTACCAATAAATCCACCATTCACTTCAACCATTCCAATGTCATTTCCTAATAACCCAACTTCAATTCCAAGAATTATACTCAATTTCTAGCAATTAAAAAAACAATTTGTTCGCCACCTCAAACAGACATTTCCCAGTCAGTAACACAAATATCAAGGTTCCAATCCTTGCCACTTTTTCTCTTCCTCCTTTTTCTACTTAAACAAATACCACAGTGATGACTCTCTCTCTACCTCAAATCAATACTCCAAATTAACCTACCAATGAATCCACCATTCACTTCAACCATTCCGATGTCATTTCCTAATAACCCAACTCCAATTCTAAGAATTATACTCAATTTCTAGTAATTAATAAAACAATCTGTTCACCGCCTCACATACATACATGCCCAATTACACCTACACAAATGCATACATACATATAAAACTATCTCTCCCCCAACTCAATATTCCAAATTAGCCTCCCAACAGATACATCATTCATTTGAACAACTCCAATTTCATTCCCTAAAAACTCAATCTCATTATTAGGAACTATACTCAATTACTAATTATATAAACAGCATGTTCACTAACAGTTAAAATAATGAATAAGTGATTAAATCCACCATTTCTTAACAATTTAAGCTTTTATGATAAGTGATAGTTTATCTTTTTTTTTATAAATAAGAAATTTTTTTGATAAAGACTACTTCAATGAGAAAGGACATGAAGTAGCCAAAGAATTACAAATAAAGAAATAAATAAATTATGTACAAAAAGACAAGGAATCTAGAAATGTAGCAATAGAATAAAAATGAGTATAGGCACCATTTCTTAACAATTTAAGCTTTTAGGACAAATGATAGTTTATCTTTATTTGTGTATATATGTGTGTGTGTACAAAAAGCCAAGAAATCTAGAAATGTAGCAATAAAATCGAAATGAGAATAGCCCCATGCACATGACCAAGCAAATAAAGAACTAGAAAAAGATGCTAACAATTGGCTCCCTGTGCACTCCACATTTTCAAATGTAATCAATTAAGTTCCCCCCAAATAGACCACATGAAAGACAAAGAACCCATGTTCCAAACAGCCGATGAATGTTAGCCAATTCCTAAAGAGTATGAAAATTTTTTTTTATATATCAATAGTTGAGAGTGAAGGGATTTGAACCCTACCTATATGTTTCCATTTGAAACACTAGGAAGTGTCAGTTGAGCTACAAAGCTCTTGGCAAGTGATAGTTTATCATTGTATCATACCAAGTGTTACTAAGTTTAAAGCTTTTCTCCATTCTACCTCCCATTTAAAAAGTTGAAAACCCTCCACGTTGAGTAGTACTTAACAATAGTTAAGTAATTAAATTCACCATTTCCAAACCACTTAAACTTTTACAGTAGTTTATCACCAACTCACATAAAGACACCCAATAAGCTCTCTAGCTCAAATAACACTTCCTCATACAAGAATGGGTGGAAGGTCAAGCCTAGAACTAAAACCCATTAAATATGTGTGTAACTTAGCTATCAAAAAAAAAAAAGAGAGAAATACATAAATAAACGCATATATAGATATAACACGATGCCTTTGCTCAAATATTCCAAATTAGCTTCCCAATGAATCCAATCCACCATTCGTTTGAAACAATTCCAAAGCCATTTCCTAAGAACCCAATTCCAAATACAAAGCACTACACACAAATCACTACCAATTAAGCAAACAGCATTTTCACCAACTCATACATACATACATACACAATTGCACACACATACATGTACACATACAAATGAAAACATATATGAATGTGTGAAGGGTGAAAAGGAGCTGGGACCTTCAAGATGGCGTGCTCGGCGCCGTCTTTGACAGCGGGGTATCGGCGGCGAGCCTCGGCGGAGAGAGCGCGGAGATCTGATTCCAAGACCGCCATGAAAGCCATCTTTGAAGCTCTCTCTCTCTCTCTCTCTCACTGGTTTGGTGAAAATGGAGTGAATTTCTTTTCTAGGGTTAGTAGATAGATGGCTATGAAATCAGGAAACGAGACGAGACCATCAAGATCGAAGAGAATGAAAGTTACAGAGAGGCTCAGAGAGGAATTTTTTTTTGTAAATAACAATAAATATTAAAAAATTTAGTTAATTGTCACGTTTCAAAACAATTTTGAAAACTAGCATCTCGAGTGTCTAAAACTCGAGTTCCAAGGTAAAACTCGAGTTTTTAAGTCTTAATTTGTAAGTGAATTAGGTTAAGGTGGGAAAAAAATCAGGCTAAAAATCGAGTTTTAAAAACTCGATTTCCATTAATTGAGAAAAAACGCTGCTATAGGTCTGTAAAACGTAACTATAGGTCTTAAAAACGCCACTATAGGACCCCCTAAACCTGTACTTATAAAAAATTTTTACAGAAAAACGCCGCTATAGGGTTTTAAAACGTCACTGTAAGGCTTAAAAACGCCACTATAGGTGAAATTTTTTTCATGGAAATCGAGTTTTAAAGACTCGAGATCTATGTGACATTTTCACACTCGCAAGTCGAGTCTTTTGGACTCGAGTTATAATGTGGATCTCGAGTTTCTAAAACTCGAGATGTTAGTTTTCTTAATTGTTTGAAAACGTGCCTAACTTACTATTTTGAATGGCTGAAGGAAGCTGATATGCACAATACCTCGCTCAGAGAGCCTTGCACGTAGTTTAGATCTTGAGCGACAAAGAGAGAGAGAGAGAGAGAGAGATCCGTTGTAACACGTGCGGGACACACGAGTGGGATGTGAAAGAAGTAGTTGGGCCTAGAATCAGACGGTCTCTGGACTTTAGACAAGAGCGTTGATTCTGTATGTCTTTTTGGTAGAATTGATTCTGTATATGTCTAAATTACAAAAGGCAACCAGAGGTCCAGCATATATCCAAATACTACCAAAACTTTCCAAAAATATCTGATTTTGCTCTTAAGCACAAACTGTCATTTTGAGACTACATTAAATTTCTGTTTAATTTACATTTTTTATTTTACATGACCATATTTCAAAAACACACGTTAGATTATTTATTTTATTAAAATATTTTTTTAATTATTTCTCCATCTTCATAGATCACAATCACAATCTACTATTTTAATTCATCCTTAGAAAACACAAAGAATAAATAATAATAATATTAAAAAAATGCATATACACAACTATGGAAAATAGACTATAGATACATAACTTTACATGAACTAATATGGGCGATTGGCCAAACTTTTGCATTTATGCAATTTTAGAGCAATTGCATCAGGGGGTCTAAAACTTTCCATCTATTTTACAAAAAGAATATACTTTTTTCTATTTTACACGATCACTTTTACAAAACACCCACATCAATTTATCTATTCTAAACATTTATTTAATAAAATATTCATTCTTTTACATTTTTGATTATTTCCTTCACACTCCTCTCTAGAACCCTTTCACTCACTACCTCTCTCTCTCTCTCACAAGCCCAACACAACCCAAAATCACCAACATCCAGCCACCATCAACAATCAATCCACACCCACCATCAACCCACCCAGCCACCATCAATGAGATCAACCACCATCCTTAACCCACCCAGCCACCATCATCAACCCACCCTTCATCAAACAACCATCCTCCAAAAACCCAAATCCAAAGAAATCTCAAACTGGCCAAATCCATTATACCTGAAACTCCATTCAACCCATTACATATGAAATCAAAATCTAATCCAAACCAAACACATGCAAGCAACAAGTTTACCCAGCAACATCATCATCATCTTCATCTTCTTCTTCTTCTTTTATAAACTTCCCAACAAAATAACTCAAATATACCCAAATCAAAACCAAAAATCCAACCAATACAAAAACAAGTTTACAAGAAAGACAGCAACATCTTAAACTTGACACATCCTCACCGCCCCCAACATCGCACCGTTGCCAACAACCCAAGCAAGCCCCAGTTATAGCAACCCACTACTAGCACCTTCGATCCCTTCCCACTTGATGTCACGCGGTGGTGGTTGAGGCTGGGCCAGGCGGTGGTTTTGTTCTTGGGTTGGGGTAGTGGTTTTGTACGAAGAGAGGAAGAAGACAAAAGGGAAAAAGAAAGATGAAGGGGAAGAGAAAATTGAGGAAGAAGGTGAGGAGAATAGGTCTGTAATGAAGTGAAAGAAAAAATGAATTAAAAAATGGTTTACAAATGAACAGTAACTATGCATATATGCACAATTACTATAGCAAGATGATATATTTACACATCTCTACACCCACTGATGTGGGTACTTTTTGGCCCAAAATGTGTATATATAACCACTTTTTGTATTTTAGACTCACTGATTGGAGTGCTCTTACATGTATTGATGTAAGTGCTTTAAGACTGTTTGAAAATTATCTTGCTCCTTTGCTTTCTTCTTCATATTTGAGTTGTTATTTATCTACCATGAACTACCTTTTTTTTTTAGAAGAATCAACTACCTAGACACACTATCGTGTATATAATTGTTATGATACAATTATTGTGAGACAAGCAATAAAGACAAGGTATTAGAAGGGAAAAAATGACTTGGGGGAGCAAGGAACTTTCAAATGATGTCAAGTGTTGTTTGTACATCACATGAGATATTAAGTGTCCGTTTAGCATAATTAATTTTGTCAGCTTATTTTTGTTACTATTCATGGGCCCCATTGCACTTTTTTATACTATTCATAGGTCCCACTGTACTATTTCAGCTAACTTTTACTTTTATCTACAGTACTTTTAGCAAAAAATTTTCAGTTTCAACAAAATAAGCGGATTCCAAACAGACCCTAAGTATAGGGATGTGCATGGATCAGGTTGAAGAGTTTTTTCAACCCAACCCACCATAATGGATTAAAAAAAATTCAATCCAACCCAACCCACGTGGATCAGGTTAGACCCATGGGTTGGACAGTTTTATTATTATTATTATTATTGTAGGGGTAAAATCTTCAGATCAAACAATAGGCCTTAGGCCCCATATAGAGTTCAATCACATTCGAGGAGAAAGTGTGGGCGCCAAAAGGGCTCCCGGCCCGATTTTTATAGGCCCAAACTTATTTAAAAGGTGGTCTGAGGAGAAGTGTCTCCTCGGACGTGCCAAGTATGACTCAAACGTGCATTCTACCAACAATAAAGAATCACTCCAACGAGTATTAGTAGTAGGAACGAATCCCACAAGCTTGGGAGAGGGAAGAGAGTATCAGATGTCAAGGGAGAGACTACAACTGCCACATTAAATGCAGAGCAGCTACTTTTCTGGCTGCATTAATGTGGAGAGGACAGGTGAACAGTGTTACCTTGGCCACTACAACTCACAGAAAGATAGAGGAGATGTCCGATAGGACGGGTACTCAAGTGAAAGTCCAGATGATCAACAAGTGTAAGGTTCTAATGATTTCAAGGAGGCTATATAAGAGAAGGGAATCTCCATGAAGAGGGGATCGAGAAAAAGAGGAACAAAGAGCAGAAGAAAGAGAGAAAGACCATAGTCTTTGATCAAGAACAGAGGTGCACCTATACGCCTCCTCGGACCGAATATCCAGTGGACTTAAAGGGGATATTTTTATGTTCAATTATTGTATGGCCCAGAATTAACTAACATTCACTTCGTTAGGGCCTAGTTCTATAACCCGCTCTCTACAAATTCATTGTTTAGGACTCCTTGGGCCAGAACAACCTACCTGTTGGGCCTGGGCCCTAAAACGAGGCCTTACAATTATTATTATTATTATTATTAAATTGATCATTATAATAACATCACCACAAATAAGAGCAAATTTATAACCAAATAATAATAAGCATAATACCAAACAAACACAAACTATATGAGAAGAACTTAGGGTTTGAGTTTTATTTAGGAAAATGGGCAAAAAAGTGAATAACAAAATTATATAATTTTTAGTATATTTTTAAAATTTAAAAATATATTAAATATAGGTAGGTTGGGTCAAGTTAGACGGATTTGTAAATCTCATGACCCGAACCCAACACAACCCACTGTAAAAATAAAAATAAATAAATAAATAAAATAATAATAATAATGAACCAACCTAACCCACCAACCCTTAAAAACCAACCCAACTCGTGGGTTGCGTCGGGTCAATTTTGGTGGGTTGGTGGGTTTGCTGCACATCCTTAATTAAGTGATACATGTAATCAAGACAAGTTGTTGAAATGAAACGAAGGACTTGAATATCTTAGAAAGTGAAAGAGGCCCAATTGAGAGAAATTAAAATAAAAAGATGTGAATTTACTTCACGTGAGATATTAAGTAAGATAAGGAAAATGGCAAGAGGTTGGGGAGAGAGGGAGAGAAATGGCACTTAGTGCAAGCATTTTTGCCTATTATGCTATTTTTGTAAACATATTAGTTATATGGCTAAAAATGAAACATACTAATTATGTGGCCTCTTTTAGAACGTAAGTCTATGAAACTTGAGTTCCAAAGAGGTAACTAGAGGCTTTGAGTCTCGAGTTCTTCACATTGGAACCCAAGTCTTAGGAACTCAAGTCCCAAATGAGACTATATAATCAAGGGCAGAGTTAGGAATTTGTGTTGGGGAAGGGGGGGGGGGGGGGTGGGGGAGCTAAAACTATCATATTGATTCTAAGCCAAATGAAAAGTGGGTTTTGTTGATGGCAAGTACTAGAGAAAAACAGTAGATTTACAAAGGAAAGGGATTAAGAGTGTCAAAATAATGAATGTAAATAAATAAAAGAAAAAGAATCATGACAAAAGGGTGGTAAAAAAAAAAAAAAATCAAGACGATGAGATGTGAAAGTTACTGAGAGTGCACTTTGAAAGAGAGAGAGAAAAAAAAAGTAGAGAAAGAGAAGAAATTTGTACCGAGAATTTAGAAAGAAAATAAAGATTTTCAACAAAAAAAATGTTTATTTCCTATGTGGCAATTTATGATTGGTTGTCTGTTCCCATAACAATCTTATGTGACAAATTGTGATTGACTGTCTATTACTATCACATGAATCATTATTTTTTCTCCATTACTTATAGTCTTCCACGAAAAAACAATTGTAACAAAATATATGTAAAAATGTGTGGTACTAGTATTATTTAGAAAAAAGAATAAAGAAAATATAAAGTGGAGCTACAAATGGGCAAACATTCACATGGAAGGTAGATTTGTTTATAAATGCCAATACACTTTTTTTTTTGCAAACATTTCTCTTTTATAGAAACAAAGATATGAGATGTTCAGGAATCGAAAAGGACAAAACAAGTGCAAAATTGAGGTTTTGGGAGCCAAAATTTGGCTAACGTGTTGGAGGTGGAGGCCAAAGCTTTGTTCTTTAAGGGGCCAACTCTTTAAAAAATATTGAGTGGGTTCTATTTTTACCTATTATTAGAGTATTACTAAATAAAAGAAACACTTTTCGAAAACTGTTAAACTAGTGAAATTGGGTGTTGGAATTTCTAAAATTAATGAATGTGGGAGTTTTATGCAGGAATGTTAATGCATGTTGCTCCTCCCTCTTCTTCTTATCCCACTTGTCTTATATACGTTGAGTCTCGTTTGTGAGATTTAGCAAAAAGTAATCGGACAATAACTTGTAATAGTTGATTAGCTAGTAAGACTAGGTTTCACATTAGGCATCGTGTGGCAAACTTAAGAGTGGATTTTATGGGTGCTTACACTAGCTTGGTTTTGCACCAAATAAGAAAATCTAGTTAATCTAGCTCAATTTGATTTGTAACTATGAGGGAATGGTGACTTTTAGATCTAATAAATTTGATAATTTGGGACAACAAGCATTAATTGTGATAAAGCTAATAGATTTGAATTTAAGAGTGCAAGTTTTTGTAACTGATTTGTAAAATTGGAAGCTCCATTACCAATTTGTTGTAGGAAAATGCCTTTAAATAGCATTTCCTTACAAGATTGATTATGAAATATACACTTTAGAATGATCTCCAAAACAAGAGCAAGAACAAAGAGAATTAAAGAGAAAAAACATATACAAACACACAAAAAAGAGCACCAAAGATTTATGTGGTTCTACTTTTGACCTATTTTCATGGGCAAGACGATATAAATTTTCTCTAATAGTTAAAGAGCATGCAAAATGGAGTAAAGATGTTCTTACAATACTGAAACCTAGATATGCCCAAAATTTACTCTTATCACAAATAGAAATCTCTCACGAATACAAAATTCAAAGCAGTACATAAAACAAAATAAATTTACTGTCTTTTCTCTAGAATTGCCTTAAAGCCTCATCCACACAACCTCCTTCATAAAGGTCTCTTTATCTCAAGTTTTGCCGCACTTGTATTCCTAGCCAAAGCATGGTATATATGTTTTGATAAGGGATCCAATGTCCTATGAGAGAAGTGTTGTCATCCACGCAAAAGAAACATTTGCAATTTAATAAAGGTGAATAAAAAAAGTAAAAGCAAGTGGAATTGGATGCACTAGCCGTAGTTTATCTTATTAATAATGCTATTGTAAATCATTCACTTGAACCTCTTCTCACTGGTTGCAGAACCCTTTTGAAGGCCTTCTCTAATATGTAGACTGAGCATATCTATTGGGAAGCAAACTGGTGTGCAGATGCGATGTCAAGACTTGGTTGAAAATACGTCTCTTGTGAGGGGTAATCTTATAACCCTTAATAAGGAGTGTATTTTATAATAGTGATCTGACTATTTAATGAGAAGTAGAGTAAGCATGGACGTAGAGTATGCTCGAGAGACACATAGTTCAAGTGAAGGAGAGGAAGTGCTTGAAAGAAGTGTTAAGAAGGATAGCAGTGGAGAGAGGGCTTTCAATCAGCCACATCTAATAGGAGACATCCCAGGAGCATATGCACAGGCCTTCCGTTTTGATAGAGAATGAGGAAGAGGAGGTATTAGACACAGAGGTGGAGGAACTGTATGAAGGAATGGTTGAAGTATCACTCTCTAAGGAGACTAAAGCTCGCATCAGAGCGCCTTGGTCCAAGGCATTGATAGTGAAAGTGTATGGAAGGATAGTGGGCTTTAACTACCTCCCTTTCAAGATCAATACCTTATGGAATCCTAGGGCCAAGATGGACTGTGTGGACTTAGGGAAGGATTATTTTTCGATCAAGTTCATTGATAAGGAAGATTATGACAAGGTGTTACGGGGAGGGCCATGCTTCGTTGGTGAGCATTTCTTGGCCATCAAACCTTAGAAACTGTATTTCAAAGCATCAGAGGCTTGTTTCTCCTCAGTGGCTGTGTGGGTGAGGTTCCCATAACTACCCATCGAATTCTATGATGCCACAGTCTTGAAACAAATCGGCAGCACAATTAGACATGTTCTAAGGATCGACTCTTTCACGGCATTTGACATTAGGGGAAGCTACGCTAGGTTGTGTATTCAAGTGAATTTGGATAAACCACTGATTAATACAATGGAAGTTGGAAGGCTAAAACAAAAGGTGATGTATGAAAGAATAAGTTCCTTATGCTTCTATTGTGGACGTCTAGGACACAAACATGAAAGTTGCTGCTATTGGATTCAGCCCAAGGTGGAGGATGCTGAAAGTGACCAAGCCATCACTAACCCCCTTAGGAAAAACAAATGGAGGATGCTGAAAGGAACCTTTTCTCACTGATTACAGGACCCTTTTGAAGACCTTCTCTAATATGTAGACCGAGCATATCTATTGGGAAGCAAACTGGTGTGCAGATGCGATGTCAAGACTTGACTGAAAACTCGTCTCTTGTGAGGGGGAATCTTATAACCCTTGATGAGGAGTGTATTTTATAATAGTGATCTAACTATTTAATACTATGATATGCCTTGCAATATATTTAAAAGCCAAAGTCACCCCTTGCAATATATTTAAACCAAATCCAAACATCAAACTTTATGGGTTATATACCCATGGGATGCATGTGTTATGTGTACCAAACTTAAGGAACACCTTAATTTAAGCCAATAATCAACAATAATGATGCCACCTAGCAGTTTAAAAAAATTTCCTCCAAATTGGGTTAGAGCTAAAGTTTGTCCTTATTTTCATGGCCATCAGTTTGAAGAAATGTGGATACCAATTAACAATGGTGCTTATCTCAATTTTGAAAGAGGAAAACAGGAACTACTGTTCCCCATATTCACCGTTGTAAATCTTGGTCTATCATTCTTGGGGCTATTATGGACGACCAATGTGAAAAACTCAAGTCATGCGTAGTTTTTGAAAACTCTTAGTGTGTAAATGAAAAGAAGTTATGCAGAAAACAATTCTACTAGCATTTGTTCTGTGCTTTCATTTTAAATCTGTCACAAGACATGTAATTCTTTTAACTGAAACCCCAGCACCGGGATGCTTGTATAAATCTACTAGGAGAAGATTCAATCCTGGCTTTGGTTCCCATGATGAATCAACTAAAATACACAAGAAACTAGGGTGCTTCTATCCTTCGACCTTGTACTGTCTTGTCCCACATGGAATAGAAACAAGTGGAGAGGCTACCGTGTGGGTGTATAAAAGAAGAGCAATCAGGCCCCTTACAATTACTTACCTGGACGGGGTCAATGGGTGACCACGAAGGCTCATGGCCTAAGCTTGTGACTTCCATTGTACTACGGAGGGGTGCTCGCTTAAGGTCTGTCCAAGTGATGGAACCTACGTCAAAATTTGTTGCAGTGGGGGCCTGCGTTCGCGCGGCCCCTATCCACATCTAGTTCAAAATATTTTTATGAACATGGCTTGGGCATTGTGTAAGTATGACCTTTTAAGGTAACTGTGTTTCATCGATCCGGAGATTTGGGAACTGGTCTCTCTGTCCATTATTCCGACTTAGGTGAGAAATGGCTTTATAATTACCTCCACAATTCAAAATATTTGCTTCAAAATATTTGCAAGATAGAGTTCAGCCTTGAAAATAACGAGTACGACGGTATCAATTAATAAATAGGAAAAATAATTCTTCGCTCATCTACGGGACACGGTTTATTGGAATTAAACTTAAAAAATAAATAATATTGGAATTAAACAACCAGAAGATGCTCCGACTCAATGAGATTGACACCTATAAAAGCAAATTTGATTGTTGTCTTCTTGTCACTATGTGCACATTTTAAGGTGTAGACTTCTGATTCAATGAGATCTTTCAGTATTCATAAACTACCAAATAATCAAATTAAAGGGGCTTAAAAATTTATACGAGGATTTGAAATCATATTAGGTTAGATTACTCCATGGTAAATTAAATATAACACCAGATCAAGCAATCAATATCCACTAAATTGAGGATAGACTTATAATGGCATTGGTAGTTCAAACTTTAAATTTTTTTTTTTTAAAAATATTTGATGTCCAGTGCACAAGTTTCACTTTCACTGTGAATATAGGGTCATTCTATCATACCCCCTCTTTCTTTTTGGGGTATGATACCCACCTAAATCTAAACCGTTAAATGAATGAAAATTTGATCCGAACCATTCATTTAATTTGAAGTAATTTAGAGTAAATACTGGCTACCGGTCAAACAAGTTATATATATAAGTAAAAAATCTAAAACAACCCAGTATTCACTGTGCGCTTCTCCTTCTCCTTCTCAGAAACAAATTTCTCTCTGCGCTTCTCCTTCTCAAAAACAAATTTCTTTCTGTCACGCTTCGGACTCTGTCACGCTTCGGACTCTATCACGCTTCTGATTCGGTTTATCTAAAGAACCCAGAATTCGGCTTCTTCTTCTCTTACTAATCAACCACAAGAACCCAAAGAAGAAACAGTATCGGCCGGCGACGATATTTGAAATAGGTTTGTCTTTCTCTTTCTGTTTCTCTCAGACGAAGTTGTTTTTACTACTAATATACAGATTATTAAAATTTCTTTGACTATCAACGCATGATTTGTCTTTAGTTTTATTTATTGTAAGTAATCCCTAATGCTATTAATTGATTTGGGTTTTTATTTTTATTATTTTGATAGGAGATTTGGGTGTTGTTTGTTAAAAGTTGATTTGGAATTTCCTCCTATTTGAGAAACAAAATTTCAATACCATGATTGCTGTTTTCTTTCAACTATTTAGGTCCCCAAGTAAAATTTCAAATACAGTATTGCTATTAATTAGATCTTTTTTCTTCATGTTCCCCATATTAATTTCCCTGTTATGCTCACTTTCTTGGTACTGGTCCTTATATCAGTGAGTCTTGGAATTTAGCACACGGGTCCAGAAGTTCCATTGGACGATGAAGTTATATATGTAGACACTGTTCTGGAAAAAAATTGGCATTGAAGGTGAAGGTAAGGCCCCGCCTCAATTCTTCTAAATGAATCTACATTTTCTACCTGAACTCCCATTTCATATTTTTTCTTCGTATAAATTTTGGAATGGTCATTGTTTGCAAAATAAATTTGCTGCACAAATGAATTCAAAAGCTTTCTCACGACTTTATTCTATGGAAGCAGTTTTTTTAGAACCCAAGGAAAATTACACTTCCGAGATCAAATAGATGTTGATGTACTATGATTTTTCCCTTTTAAGAATTGTACTCAGTCTCGACTGATTAACAAGTGCATGAAAAAAAAAAGCTTCATTTTGTTTTGTCCAACCAATGAATTTTCCATTGATTAGACTATTTACTCCTTGGTGGTTGGTAAACGTGTCATGTATGCTTTGT
The DNA here is from genome assembly GCA_036321655.1 of Quercus alba. Classification (NCBI taxonomy): domain Eukaryota; kingdom Viridiplantae; phylum Streptophyta; class Magnoliopsida; order Fagales; family Fagaceae; genus Quercus; species Quercus alba. The sequence goes on from CM070300.1 coordinate 18,172,747, forward strand.
AGATTTGGTGATGAAGAGTTTATTTTTAGAAGTCAATTACACAATTTGTGGCCTTTTTACCAGACTAGCAAATATGTGTCTTCCTTGTAGAATATTGAGTACAATGTGATAAATTATAGTTTTTAGTTTTAATGTGGTAAAGCAAGTACTCTTAACTATTTTGGCAATCTCTTTTGGCTTAGAAGCAAAATATATATTATATTGAAGATTGTGTCTTGAATAATAAGAGCTGGAGTGGCACTTCATCTTCAGGTATATTTTATTAAAGATTGTGTCTTGAGTAATAAGTGTAAGTGATTTGGTTGTATTTTCTGCAGATTAGTTTTTGGATCTTGGTGGGAAATCTGATGCCTGTTGGCTATATACAGTATGTTTCAGACCATGCTAGTGATTTAAATTCCTAATCAACATTTTTATGTGGTATCTAATTTTCTGAATGTGCTGGAATTAGTTGCTAGCTATGGTTGGATAACAATTTGATCATGGAGATGAAATTTGTGGAGTAGTTGTCAATGTCAGAGCTAGGCAGGAAAAATTATCTCTATGGCTGAAGAATGCTACAAATATAAAGCCTAGGCAACTAGCATGTTTTGTTCACATGTAAATATAATATTTCAACACTAGAGGAATTACATGTTTTGTATAATCACATTATTAAGCGAATGTAATCACATTATTAAATTTAATCCATTTTGTATATAACACTGGAGGAATTATTATACTTAATATTTATACTGCAATATAAGCATATATATAAAGCCTCAGTTGTAAAGCTTGAATATTATATGCAAGAGATATGTCCTAAAGAAACAATGAAGCTTCTCCATGTCAAAGCTACCGTTGTCTAAAGGTTCTTACGTACCAATCATAATGAAGTCTGGACTTATGTTTGTGTCCAGGAAGCTCTTTTCATGAACAATCTTTGTTTGTGTTTGTATTCTAGCTGTAAATTGTTACATGCCAAAGTTGGAACAAAAAAATAATAATAATAATAATAAAAATACAACCGTTATTATCCACTCTAGAGAGGTAAAAAACAATCTCATAATTGCCAATAGCTGTAAATTGTTACATGTAACACTTATATTGAACCACATGACTCAAGTACACATGTAAGACCCTATGTTTTAGTACATAGTATCTGATATCAACCTCAGTTGTTTATTATGCTACAACAAAACAAAGTTCTAGCCCACTACCAAACATCAAAAAGAAAATACATACATTGCTGCATATATGTAGTATTGTAGTTCCACAAGAGAGCTTTCCTTTTTTGTTGAGCAAGCCAATCAAAAGCTTTAGTCAACTGAAACTGGTTGCATGTTTTCAGCTTCTTTCCTCAAGCTTTAGTCAACTGAAACTGGTTGCATTTTTTCAGCTTCTTTCCTCAGCTCTTGAAACAGGACAAATGACAAGTATCGCTCCCCAAAACTTGGATGAATAGTCTGAAATTCAAACAATCAACAGCCATTTATGGGCATTAATACTTGAATCAAATTGGTTACATAAGAACATAAACACTAGAGATGTTGATAATAAAGAACACCATTTGCTTGTGTTGATTGAATTAGAAGCTTTTTCACAACCAAAACTGGTGATGTGTAGAGAAATGAATTTTGGAAACAGAATTATTTTTTCAGAATATAACCTTATTCACATTTCATGTATAAATCTTGTGAATTAAAGAAGAATAAGATAATAGACAAATAAAGTTGATCTTTATAATTTGTTTGCATATCCTGAAGCTATCTTATGCAAAATCAATTGGCTTTGATGAAAATAGTTTAAGGGTATTAATCATAACATGATACAAACCAAATGGAATTAGAATATATGTTTCTCTTATTACCACAATAAGTTTGCCCTTGTTCTCTGGAATATTAGCGAGTCTGAGTGCTGCAATTGTATTGGCTCCAGATGATATTCCTACCTGCATTAACCAGGACGATCGAAGTTATAAAATGCGTAATAGCATTCCAGATATCATCTTGTTGGGTCCATCTGGGGGTACTAAAAAGATGTTACTGAAGCACAGAAAGCGTTCTCCAGTAGCATCAGCTGATATAATTAAGTTGTGAGCACCCATGAAAGTGTAGAGATAGATATGCTTCAAAGAGTTATTTGAGTAATTACCATAAGTCCCTCCTTCAACGCTAATTCCCTGGCCATATTTACTGCATCTTCGCTACTAACCTACCAGATAAGTTTCAACATTTAGGGAAAACCAAAACTATTAGCAAGAATACTATATTCTTTTTAAAATCTTTCTGTCATTGCTAACAGCATCATCAACAACACTTACCTCAAGAACTTTTTCCATTACATCCATGTCCAAAATATCTGGTTTGAACCCAACCCCATTGCCAGTAATCTGATGAGGACCTGATTCAAAATTTCAACAATATTAGAGTGTTAACTTCTCTTACCAGGACAATGTTATCTACAAAGGCATAGATAAACTTGAAAGTTACAAAGTCTGTATCTTCATTACTTTTATAGTCTTCCATTATTAGATATCAGCTGGACGAAAAAAAGATAAATTTGAAAATTTTCCAACTTTGTTCTCTTCAGAGGTTATAAAAAAAGGAACTAGATAAGAAAGAAAATAGCATGAATTTTACCTGGTTTACCACCATTCAATACGTTACTTTCTGCAGGTTCTACTCCATATATCTACAAGAAATCAACTAAAATATTAATAAGGAATGAAACAGAATTATAAGGGTGAATGTGGGCAAATCATGAATCATTACCTTTACATTAGGATTTTGGGATTTAAGGTATTGTCCGACCCCAAAGACAGTGCCTCCACTACCAATTACCATGACAAAAATGTCAACTTGTCCATAAGTATCTTCCCATATCTCAAGACCTGTAGTTTCAAAATGCACCTGTTTTCCATTTTGAGGTCAATCACATATCCACCATCCACTAAGCAGGAGAGGATGAATAATGTATATACCAGATTCGAATTGATTCTAAACTATATATAATTTAAGATAATTATGTAGCATAGAAAATTTTATCCTACATGATGCCAATAAAGACTTTTCAGTTACAGGAGAAAATTAAAGGCAGGATAACTACCAAGGTGTTGGCAGGATTTGAAAATTGCTGGAGCATGAAAGCATTTGGTGTAGATTCCAAAAGATCATATGCCTTCTTAACTATTCCCCCCATCCCCTTGGTGGGATCAGTGAGAATTAAATCAGCTTAAATGCTCTTATAGTTACCCTCCTCTCCAAGCTTGTGTAAGAGGGCATGGTTAGAACCATTTTGTATCCTTTGAGGGCTGAGATAAATGCCATACTGATCCCCATATTTCCTGATGTGGGCTCTATCAAAGTTATCTAACATAACATTTATACTAAATTAGACAAACCTGAAGCTGCAGTATAAGTTTAAGACAAAAATATCTTATAACAAGGGAAAAATAAATAGATCACTAAGTTAAGTATTCAGCTAACCTTCCCAGGGTAATTAAGTTTTTCTTTTCAGCATCCACAATCATGGCATGTGCTGCTCTATGAACAGAAATAAACAAAACAATTATACATTTTAATCATAAAAATGTAGTCAATAATGTGTGTTTTAAACTGTAATAACAAGAAATATATGCTAGTAAATCTATCATTATGAGGAAGAAAGAAGATACCTGTCTTTGATGCTAGCAGTAGGTTGCATCATTTCTTGCTTGACAACAATATAAGCTCCACAGCCTTCAGTGACTTTGTTAAGATATACAAGAGGAGTTCGGCCAATGAGCTGAAGTTGGTTACAAAAAATAAAAAAAGGGTTTCATTCTATTAGAAAGTGATCACAAGCATTGTTTATATATGAAATTTCCAAAATATCAAAAGATGAATATTTTTTTTTTCTTTCAAAGAACTAAACAGGAAAACATAATATTTCATTGCATAAGAAATATTGCTTCAACTAAAACAAATAAGTTATCATGTAAATATGCAGATATTGACATTTGTGAGCATACATTTGATAAGCCACCAAAAAAATAGTGCAAATGAGAAATCTGATCTCTGATTAATCAGCTAAAGCTTCAAATATCCTTTACCACTGTCTTTGTACCCAGGACTGGAGTAGTTTGCAAACTGATACTGCAAAAGAAGACAATCCAATTCACACTTTTAGCTCCTTTTCTATGTCAAAGGAGGTGAATTTACAAGAAATGAGAGAGAGAGTCATTCCTAGATTTCAGGGGCATTATAGTCATTTTCTATGTTCTAATGGTATTTTGATCATTTTGTAGGTTGCAATGGTATTTTTTTTTTTTTTAAATGTTAGATGGAATTGAAGGAGTTTTGGTCATTTTTTAGGTACTAAGGGTAGGGGTGTGTAGCGAAATTGCCAACCCACCAAAATCGACCCGACCCGACCCAACCCAACCCACTAGGTTAGGTCAATTCTTAGGAGATGGTGGGTTGGGTTGGGTCATGATTTTTTTTTTTTTTTTTTTTTAACAGTGAGTCGGGTTAGGTTTGGGTCATGAGATTTACAAACCTGCCTAACCCAACCTAACCCATCTATATTTAATATATTTTTAAATTAAAAAAATATATTATATATATATTTTTGCCCTTCTTCCTAAATAAACCATGTACATTACACTACTAAGATATGGGAGAATGCATATGTGGTTGGATCTGGACCCTACACTTGGAATGGCTGTGATTGTGAGTAAAGGAAGAGGAAGCATTGGCTAAAAGATCCTATTCTTGGTCCGTGTCAAATGCATGACTACTTTGGGAAGAAAGTAAGATATGCACCTAACATGGGACTCAAGTACTCACGAAAAAGGAGATAGTGACTTTCTAAGGTCAACAACTATAGGGACACCCCTTATTGGTTGAATGCATGTTGGACTACCTTAGAGACACATGTATCATTTACAGTACTCCTGATGTCCCTCTCAATGTCCATGACTTGTTTCCCAAGCAGTGGCAAAATCACCTACCCACAGGTCTCAGTGCCACGTTGGCATAATCTCTATCCTCTAGTCAACTTTTCATATCACAACTATGGAAAGGTCCAAAATAGAGAAATGATGACTTGACACCTATCTTTGTACTTAGCCATATTCCTCAAATTATAAGAGGAACCTTAAGCTATATTTTAGGGTAAAAACCCTAGTAAATATTTGAAGAAGAGAGTAGAAAGTTGATAAGATAGGAAGGTAGAAAACAAGGTCTCTCTTTAAGGAAGAACACCTTTATTGTACAAGAGTGACCTCTTTTCCCCACATAATACAAATTTGAACAAAGCAAGAACATTCAATTTTTGCTCAAACCGTGGTTTTTCATCCCTTTTCCTAGGGTTTTCCATGTACATCTTGTGTCCTTTTTACGTTCTTGCTATCACTTTCTTCTTCTCTAACATGTGTCATGTCAAAGCAAGCATCCTTGTCACTTAAAACTTTTTCATGTAAATATACTATTAGATAACTTATTTTATTCTTTTATATAAGTTCAAATCTAACTTGCACATATAAAACCCAAACCCTAAGTTTATCTTATATAGTTTGTGTTTGTTTAACGTTATGTTTATGATTATTTGGTTATAAATTTTCTTTTAATTGTAGTGGTGTTGTTCTAATGCTCAATTTAATTATAATGGGAAAAAAAAAAAAAAAGTTGTCCAACCCATGAGTTCAACCAACCCAAACCGACCCACGTGGGTTGGGTTGGGTTAAGTTGAACCCTTATGATGGGCTAGGTTGGATTTTTTTTAAACCCGAAATGACCCACTTAACACAACCCGTTTAACTCATATAACAAATAAATATTCATTTTATTTTAGATTTGTCAAATACCTTTTATATCCTACATATATTTTAAATTTAAAAAGAAAAGTGAGTAATTACAAAAACTTACAAGGGATATAATTGGAAATTGAAACTTTACAAACCCTAGATCTCTAAACCCTACAAACCCTAAATTATTTCTAGATGGATGTTATATTTAATATTATGCAGGTTGAAATGGGTTGTGTTACATTCATATCAACCCAACATGACTCGTTTATTAAGCGTGTCAAATGGGTTGGGTCAAGTCAACCCATCTTATTAACAGATCGGGTTAGGGTTAAAGGATCATGACACGATTATTAAATGGGTCGGGTTATGGTTGAGTCATTTAGTCAAATACCCTTATCTCAACACGACACAAACCCGACACGCTAACCCGAATTGACTCTTTGTTAAATTTCTAAGGGTATTTTTAGATATTCTCTATGTATAGGGACCATTACGGTCATTTTCTTTTGTAAGGGTAGTTTGGTCATATTTTAGTTTCGTGGTTATTTTAGTATTTTTTTTTTTAGATTTTATGGTAATTTCAGTCATTTTTTAAGTTTCAAGATTATTTGGTCAATTTTGTTTGTTTTAAGGGTGTTTTGGTCATTTCTTAGTTTTCATGGTTATTTCAGTCATATTTTGGGTTTTTTTTGGTAAGTAGTTTTTATTATTATTATTTTATTTATTTTAGTTTCAGGGTTATTTTTTCATTTTTTAGGTTCTAAGGGTATTTTGGTCATTTTTTAGGTTTCATCGGTATTATGGTAATTGGTGAGAAAAAAAAAAGGGAATCATTGAATGTGACAAAAGTACCACCGAATGTGAGAATAGTACGGTCAAATGTGATGTTAGTATTACCTAATGTAATAATAGAACCATCATTTGCAAGAAAAGAATAATCGAATCACCAAACGTGACAAAAGTACAATCACATGTGATTTTTGGTACTGCACAATTTGAAAATGGTACCATTAAATGTCAGAAAAAATACAAGTACAACCGAACGTGGCAAAGGTACAGTTTTGTCTATTTTGGCACACTTAATACAATTGAGAAAAGAGAGGTTTGGTTAAGGGTACATATTCGAAATCATAATTTAAATTTATATAGATGACAAAAAGTAATATTGTATTTTAATTGTTTAATTTAATGATTTGAGGTATCTGCCAAAGGCCTTATAACTGAATTGACACTTCCTCTTGCACAAAGTGTTTGGAGGTTTAGGGAGAAAAGAGTTCGAACTGCAGGTTAGAAGCATGTTGTAATTATCTCTAAAAAAAAAAGATTTGTTGTATATTTTTTTATGTTCTTTTTTCCCTTCTTACCTGATATTAATATTTTAGTTTTTGAGTGAATTACACATTTTTAGTGTTTTGATATGTTATAATTTGAATTTGAAGGCAAATTTCTAAGTCACACAGAAATTAGGAGATTACTATAACTATGATTGTCTTAAGCTTTTAAATGATTCACTTGAACGTGAAAGCTTTTTTCTACTAACATATGAAGCTCATCTTGCATCTTGAAGTTAAGCACTAGCAACTAAGGATTCTTTGAAAATTTATTTTAATACAAAACAAGAAAAAGGAAAGGGAGAGTTAAAACCATTGCACTATTCATAAGCTCAAGTGTGCAATCTCAGATGGAAAATCTGCTACTGATTGTGTGACAAAAAAAAAAATGCACAACTATTGTAGGAATGTGAGAATAGCACATGAGAGAACAATTAGTACCTAAATATAAATAATTACTACTAAGAGAAGATTACTGTGAAACAAATCATATTTTGCTATCATTTCTAGTAATTTTTTTATATAAGTACAATCAACCTGAATTTATTAACCGAATAGAAAATTAAAAGGGATAAAGAATTCAAAACATTGTTTTTCCAATACTAATCACACGTAAGTAGTGACAGTTTATATGGCAATTACAACAAATATTTTGTTGCATTGAAGCTCCAACTTCATCTGAATTCACTGCAACTCCATTAGGGGCATCATCTCCATGAAGCTGAGTAGAAACATCGTCTATGGCTGAATTCAACTAAGCCATCTTCTCCGTTAATATTTTGCGGGTTCTCTATAGTCGTCACACCACTAATGCAATATCAATGCATTGCAAACATTTAAAAAAAAAAAAAAAAAAAAAAAGATAACTAAAACAATATCAATAATAGTTAAAAGAGGATGAAAATACAAGTAAACACAAACAATTTGTACAGTGTTTTTTTTTTCTTGAAGCACAATTCATAAAGCTTACTTATAGATACAAACCATTATATTTTTCTTGTTTGTCTTATGACAACCAACCATAAGTAGGCCTTTATTTGTAACCAAAAAGACTTTACTTTCAAAGCTGAACACATTAACAAACATGCATACACACAAAATGAATAATTTAAAGGATTGCGAATGCAGGAACAGCTTCTCACCTCCAAAGCTTTCTCCTTATCATATATAAATTTTGGCAACTTCCTCAGCAGATCTTTTCTGTCAACTCCAGCAAGTGCCTTGCTTATCTGCAAAAACTAAACTAATCAGTACTTCAGCCTAAAAACATTTTGAAAAATAAATAAATAAACAGTACATCTGAGATGTTAATTGTACGAACAGTATATAAATCACATCAATAGCCCAAAAGTGAATCAATAGCCCAATACTTACTGATGCATCACATGGCTGTTTAATTAGGCCAAATAATTACATACATTTACATATTTCTTGATACGATGACTTTAAATGAAATATTTTTACTCTATAGGCTCAAAAATGTGACAAAAACACATGTATTACTCCAATTAATTAGAACCTAAGGAGACAGATGCATAACATTCTCATTACAAAGCCACTAACAAAGATACTTCCACAATTTGGTTTTCCATCAAATAAACCAGATTTTAGATCATTAAAGTGTCAAAACGAACACATACACCACTCTACTTAATTGATAACCTAGGGAAACACAGACACCCAAGACCAAATAAGTTGGATTTCAGTAGGTATATTTTCTCAAACATCTTCAGTGCATTTCACAACTCAAACCATAGCAGTAACATAGGTAATGAGAAAAAACTGATCCATTGTGACAAACTTCAAACTAAGAAATTATTATCAAGCTAAGAATCATAGTTCTGTTTCAGTGAAAGAAACTAAGGAATAAGAAATGGATACTCTTAGGCAAAGAAATCTGGATCAGAGGAAAAAATCATAGATTTAGTATCAACATTTCAAAAATGCCAAAGCTAAGAGACCCATACACACAACAATTACAAGAAAACCCATATTCATTCAATCACAACAGATTCAGCCATATTGCAAAGCCCCAATTTTCAAACTCAAGCAAAACCATCAAGCTTTACACTCAACAAGAAAACCCATTAATCAAGCTAATAAAAAAAAGTCCAATTTCCATACACATAGCATCACAGTTTTAGCATAAAAATCCAAAAAAAGGGTAGAATACAGAGAGATAAACTAAAACTCTATGAAGCAATTCAACAAACATCTTCAATGCCCACCCAAAAACCAGCTTTTAAAATGCCAATAATAACAGTTATTGCTAATACCAGAAATCCAAACAAGAAAACCCATTCATCAAGCTAATCAAAACTTTAAAAAAAATGTTATTCATCAAACTAATAAAAAAAGGAAACAAAATGAGTGTCAAAGGGGTTTCAGTCTTGTCTAAAAGGCAAAAAAAAATTGAAAAAAAAATAAAAGAGAATGAAAATAAAGAATAAGAGAGCTGGACTCGCGGCCACTAGTGGTTGTGACACCGATGAGAAGCACCGCCAACAGCGATAGGTGTGAGTGGAAGCAGAAGCTCGGCCACAGCTGGGCTTGAGAGAAGAAGAAAACAGAGAAACCCAGATGAGAGAGAGAGAAATAGTGAGACGAGGGGAATGCCATAGTGGCAAGCATCACCGGTTATGGTGAGGGATTTGGTGGCTGCTAGCTATAGCCATGGAGATTCAGCCATAGACAAAGGTTTGGTGGAAGATAGAAATATTTTGAAATTTTTTTGGATCTGATGAGAAGCTTAGGCAGGAAGTAGTGAGGAGAGAGCAAATTGAATTGGCAAAGAGCTGAGCACACGGATTGCCAGCCTGGTATGATGAGGTGTCAAGTAAATGAGTCTTTAGATTAAATGGATGGCTGAGATTTGTGGGGTATTGCAATACCTATGTGATGTGAATCCATTTTTTATTATAGGAAAGCGCAGCACGGTGGTACTACTCAATGTAAAGATAGTACCATTAAATGTGAGAGAAAATAAGACAATAAGGAAATGTGATAAAAGTGCAGTTACATGTGATGTAGGTGCTACATAATGTGAAGATAGTACCATTAAATATAAGAAAAAAAAATAAGGAAATGAAGGAAATGATTGAATGTGACAAAAGTATAATTACATATGATGTTAGTACTGCTCAATGTGAGGGTGGTACCATAAAATATGATAAAAAAAATAAAGGAACCATCGAATGTGACAAAAGCACAGTCACATGTAATGTTAGTACTGCGCAATGTGAGGCTGGTATCATAAAATGTGAGAAAAAATAAGAGAACCACCGAATGTGACAAAAGTACAGTCACATATGATGTTGATATTGCGCAATGTGAGGATGATACCATAAAATGTGAGAAAAAAAAGAAGGAAACCACCGAATGTGACAAAAGTACAATCATATGTGATATTGGTACTACGTAATGTAAGGATGGTACCATAAAATATGAGAAAAAAATATGGGAACCATCGAATGTAACAAAAGTACAGTCACATGTGATGTTGGTACTGCGTAATGTGAGGATAGTATCATCAAATGTGAGAAAAAAATAAAAGAACTATTGAATGTGACAAAAATACAGTCACATATGATCTTGGTACTACGTAATGTGAGGATGGTACCATAAAATGTAAAAATAAAATAAAATAAGGGAACCATCGAATGTGACTAAAGTACAGTCACATGTGATGTTGGTACTGCGCAATGTGAGGATAGTACTATCAAATGTAAGAAAAAAAATAAAGGAACCACTGAATGTGACAAAAATACAGTCACATGTGATGTTGGTATTGCACAATGTGAGGATTGTACTATCAAATGTGAGAAAAAATAAAGGAACCACCGAATGTGACAAAAATACAGTCACATGTGATGTTAGTATTGCGCAATGTGAGGACGGTACCATCAAATGTGAGAAAAAAATAAGGAAACCACCGAATGTGACAAAAATACAGTCACATGTGATGTTGGTACTGCACAATGTGAAGATGGTACCATCAAATGTGAGAAAAAATAAATGAACCACTGAATGTGACAAAAGTACAGTCACATGTGATGTTGGTACTGCGCAATGTGAGGATAGTACCATCAAATGTAAGAAAAAAAATAATGGAACCATCGAATGTGACAAAAGTACAATCACATGTGATGTTGGTACTGCATAATGTGAGGATGGTACTATCAAATGTGAGAAAAAATAAGGGAACTACTAAATGTGACAAAAGTACAGTTATATGTGATGTTAGTACTACACAATGTGATGATGGTACCATCAAATGTGATGTTTTGGTAACCTGATATAGCAGGTTGCCTACTAGTGGGTACCGTACCCCAAAAAAAAAAAGGAGGGATACGCTAGAATTACCCGTGAATATATATTACTGGGCCTCTCATACTAGTTAGCAAAAACATATAATATATAAAGGTAATAGGACAAAATTTAATTACAAAATTGGTTGTAGACTAAGGCTACAACCTTACTTATTATCTTTTTATTAGATATGAATTTTGACAAATCTATAATTGGATTACTTATTCTTATTATGTCCTCTATGCTCGCAAAATTTCTAAAAAAATTATAAATCAATAGCTATGTCATTAATAAATTGTTTAAATTGTAAGTTTTTGTAGTTTAAAATTATGCATAAAATATAAAGTTATAAATCATATAGTAAATAATATTTGATTGACACAAAAGTTGACATGTGTATTAAGAGTGTAAAGAACGTGCAACTTAACGGTTAGATTTTCAAAATATGCAGTAATGTTTGTCTATACTACTATTTAAGAGGCTTTCCCTATTTGGACCAAATTTTTTTTCCCAAAATGCCCCTACACCTGGACAAAATTGGAGGACAATCAAGTAAAATTATATTTCTAACTTTTAAACAACCCACTACAGAATAACTTCACATCCACTCAACCACTACTAAAATTTAAATTTGCTACAATCACTCCTATTAAAATATGGCAACCAACTCTTCCCTTCTTCTTCTCTTTTTCTTATTTTATTTTATTTTTTTTTTTTTGCAAGATCTCCTCTTTTTTCCCTCTCATTCAAGTTAAGTTAGTTTATTTATTTTAAAATTATTATCCTTATCCCATCATAATAAAAAATAAAAAAATTGCAAGATCTTTTTTTTCCTCTCCTTCACGTTAGTTTGGTTTAAAAAAAAAAGTTGGTTTAATTGTTTACCCCCCTACCCCACCCCCCCCCCCCCCCAAAAAAAAAAACAAAAAAAAAAACTCCATCAGGAAAACTCTCACTCTGCGTGCAAAACCAAAACCACCCTCCCAACTTACACAATCAATTGCAATTTCTTTGCAATAACTTCCTACTAAATATTACTAATAGCTCAGTAACAGTGGTTACTAACCTTAACAAACTTCTCCTAAACTCAAGCACTGTATTTTGCTATCGAAATTTTAATGAAAAAAAAAATATTCAAGCATGGCATTTTTTTTTTTTTTTCAAATGAATTCCAACTTCTCATTAACTCTTACTCAGGTCGAAAACATAGTTCCAATTAAAATTCTTTTTAATAAAAAATAATAATAAATAAAAACATTAACAATTATCCTTATCCCCTTTTCTCTCACCTTTAAATTAGGACTCAAGTTTTTAACTTCAAAATCTTTGATTTTAGATAAACTTCTCTCCCACTCCTACAATTCAAACTAAATAGTTTTAGTTCAAATAGTTCCCACGTTCGCCACTTCCAAATCTTACTTTTTTTTAATTAAAAAAAAATCACTTCTTCTTTATCTCACTCTCATTATATAAGCACACACTATCTCTATTTATATATATATTTCACGTCTCTTTTCAGGTTCTTTCCATAGATTTTAGGATGGACAAAGTTTAGCTACAAAATTGGTTGTAGCTTAAGGCTACAAACTCACTCAATAAAATAAATACTATAACATATTTTGAAAATCTAACCGTTGAATTGCATGTTCTTTACGCCCTTAATACAGATGTTAAATTTTGTGTCAATTGGATATCATTTACTACATGATCTATAAGCTTATATTTTGTGCATAATTTTAAATTACAAAAACTTGCAATTTAAAAAATTTATTGATGACATAGCTATTGATCTTTAATTTTCTTGAAATTTTGCAAGCATGGAGGATATAAGAAGAAGATGTAATCCCATGGTGGATTTGTCAAAATTCACATCCAATAAAAAGATATTAAGTAAGTTTGTAGCCTAAGGCTACAACTAATTTTGTAGCTAAACTTTGTCCTTTTAGGATTTCATCAATTTTTTGCTCACTTTATCATTATCTCTAATTTTAGAAAGGTTTGTTTCCTTTGACAATGTTGAAATTATTAATTTATTAGTTTGTGTATTTTTGTTTTCATAATTTTTTTTATTAATCTTACCCCCCCCCCTTTTTTTTAAATCTCTTCTTCTTTATTTCTTTCTCAAGTCTTTTTTCCAGTTTATTTCCACAATTCATTGTTTTGATACTCTCAGTCTCAATAGCAGAAATCAACACTTATATCATTCCAAATTTGCACATATCCAATAGAGTAAATTTCTCATTCAAAGAAAAAAAAAATTCCCACGTGATGTATTATTATAATTTTTTTTTTTTTTTTTGTGAGAGGGCGATAAAAAAAATTATTTCACTTACAAATGCTTAACATTCATCACACCTTTAGGTTTTTTTATTTTAGTGATTGGAAAATGTAGTGTAAGGTTATAATCTTATGCAACAATCAATTTTGTAACTAAATTTTGTCCAAAATAATAATGGTGCCAATTGGGAAATTTGCAAGTAAAAGTTACTGTAGAGAGGATCATCTTAATAAATTCACTTTCTTGGCTAAGAAAAAAGACAATTAAAAAAAAAAAAAAAGAACTTTCATAGTCTTGAATGGCTGGCATTATATAGTGTTTGGTTTGCGTTTTTCACTGGCCACATGTCCCACATCGTAAAACGAAGGAAGAGGAGAGGCAAGGGCATAGTATTCACATGAAGCGTGTGACAAATAATGACATACTTACCTGGACGGGGTCAATGGGTGATCCGTAAGGCCCATGGCTGCTAAATAGATAAGCTGCTAAATAGATAATTTTCTTATTCTTTTTTTTTGAAATGAAACTCAAGATTTTCATAAAAACTGAGATTGAAATACAACAAGGCAGAAAATAAAGCCAACACTAGCACTTTGATCTATCAAATAAAAGCAGGTTATGAAGCCAAGGGGGCTCGGACCCAATCCAGGATTGAGACATCCCAGCTTTTCTAACATAATGAGCTAGCTCATGTGCCACTTTGTTGTAGTCCCTTTTCAGATGCAGAACTTTCCAGCTCCTAAACTGATTAAGCAAATTAAGAATACCATGAATAACAGGTCCCATAATTCCATGGCAAGATCCAGAGTTCACGGCATTGACAGCAATAAGGGAATCTGATTCAATAAGAACCTGAGGAAGCTTCTTCTCAGCCGCCAAAAGAATCCCAGCCTCAATTGCAAGAGCTTCAGTAGTCTCCACATCATAGGAAGCATTTAACAAAACGCTTAGAATTAAACGGCTTAGAATTAAACTCATTTGATTTAAATACGAATCTTGGGAAGCCCTGTGAAAAATTTATTATATAGAAAAATAATATGTTTAATACCTCTCTATTTTATATTTTATTCAATTAAGTTAAATTAAAATATATATTATAAAACTTATTTTAGCTAAATTCAAATGGAGGGAAATACCTACAAATTAAATAGGAACCATCCACTTAGGATGTGAAGGAGGTTTTATTATTTATTTTTATTTATTTACAATTTAAATTAATTTAAGTTAATAAAGAGTAATATATTTTGTAATTATATTTTTATTTATTATATGAAAAATTATAAATGTAATATAGGAACAACAATAAATATAAATTTTGTTGTACCAAAATGAAAAATATATAATTTTTCTTAGAAATTCTAAAGGTAAGTTAACGAAAATATTCATTTTTTAATAAAATTTATTTATAACATTCTGTGAATCATTAAAAAGAATATAAAATTTGAAAATTATTCTTTTAGTTTTAAACAAACTTTCTCAAACCTTATTTTTTTGCCTACAATTCAAAATACCAAAAAACGTAACTAAGAAAATTAATAAAATTAAACAATGATTAATTGGACCAATTAAGAAAACAATTTGTTGTTGATAATCTATTAAGGTTATTTTCTTTGCAAAAATTGTAATTTCGTCCACCCAAAACATATTATCAAATAAGTAATTATTAGCAAAATCTAAGAATTAAATTTCTATATATGTATTGTTATAAAATAATAATAATAATAATAAAATTGCAAAAGCTAAAGTTTGTTATCCATCCGATTATTTTCATTTGGCTAATCTTTGCTTTTTACTAAATGTAGGGTCACGATTCATGGCGGACCGTAACAGTGTCGGGTTCGCACGTAAACGGCCCTAACAATATCATTTGTAGAGCGTGGGTTTGAAAGGCTAGGCCCTGATCGATAGGCGGTGGGTTTTTCGTGGCGTTCGTACAAGGTTAAGTGATCGTCACCCCTAGAGTCGCTCTCTTGGAGGTGGGCTGGGAGGCTCTCGTTTCTTGGCCATTTTTCCCAGCCCCTCCTTAAGTTACTGATTTTTCCTTTTATATCCGCCGGTGTCCAATGTCCCTCGCCCACGTATGGGGTCGATATTCCCAAGGCTGATATTTGTCTGATCAACCCATACTCAAAAGTCGTTGGGGGTGGTTGTAAAAAGCCAAAGAATGCGGCTCTGTCAGGTTCAGAGCATTGAATGGCAGTAATGGCAGCTTTTCTTGGATATTTTAGGTCTTTCTTCCAAGTTCCGATCCTATGCCGTTTTTACCCTTCCCTTTGTGGGTACTGTGGATATGCCAAGGACTGAACTATCCTCGGCGGTACCCAAAGGCCATTTTGTTGGGCTCGGGCCATAACCCTCCTCGGCTTGGGCCTCCGGATTATACCTGGGTAGATGGGCCTGGCCCGTAAATCGTTTGCACCCCACATTAGCCCCTCAAAACCCGGCTGTCCAACCTCTGGGCTGGACAGGGGGGTTTTGGTGACACCAAACCTCTTCCTACGGCCCAATCCATTTGGCCTATTAAACGTGCTGGCGGCTCTTCACCTGCCCAAGAGATGCACCGGTCTACGAGACAGTTTTCAGTTTCACGCTTAATGCGTTCTTATCGCTTGGGGTATCCAAAACGCGCTTTGAGTAATTCCTATTTACGAGACTACTTTAATTCGACGGTTTATTTTGATGGGGTGGAGAAACGGAACCGGTGCGTTTGCGTTGACAGATCCCTTTGGAGATCTGAACCCATTAAATGCCCCCCGCTCCACCCTCTGTATAAGAAGGCTGAGAGGAGGTTATTGTTGTTGTCAAGAATCCCTTTTCATCTCCCTGAGACTCTGAAATACTTAGCCTCCCTTAGGATTCGGTTAACCCACTAGTTTATACACATAATCGTAAAATACTTCACCCTAACAGCGAGAGATGCAAAAGCCCCATCCCTCCCAAAAACGCTACGTTCCGATAAAGCTTATCATGGCTCGTTCGGGACAAGGATGGCGGAGACTCAAAGTCAGCCTCACCCTTCTTTCAGTCAAAATCCGAAGCAGGGACTCGTCACGTCAAACTTTTGGCGTGGCTGAGTCGAGAACACCCAAGGTCGCTACCATCCGGCTCCTCATGAGCATACCTAATATGGCACCAACGTGTTAGGAGTCAGGGCCGAGGCAGGGGCTAAGCGCTTCTGCTTCTCCCTCTTTTGCTCCTTGGTGCCCTCCCCCTCCCTCTTCTTATTGTCTTCCCAGCACCAGTTCCGCCCTGGTGCTGTTTCTTTTCTATCTTTTGTTCCTCTCTTTGTCTCTTCATCTCTCTCTCTCCTCTTCTCCTCCTTCTTTTACTCATGTCTTCCATCTTCTTCCTTCACATCCTCCATCTCCTTCATTGATTTCTTTCTTACTATTTCTCTCTTCTTCATCCTTTTTTCTTTTTGAAGTGAGTTCCTCTCCTAGTATGAGCAACGATGAGGCAGAGATTGGAGAAACTTTTGAAGACGAGTTTGAGAGGCGCCTGACAATTTAATTATTTTTACTACGGTTGTAATTGTTGCTTAGGCAGTTCATACTTTGTACAGGCTCGTTTGAGCCCCTTTTTGTATGTTGTAATAATTTTCCATATTAATAAAAATTGTCTTTTATCGCATTTCGCATGTTATGTCTTTACGTTTTCATAAATTTGTAAGCGCTGCTCGGCACAATGATATAGCATCTAAATCAATAACGACTAAAACCAAAGTACTTAATAATAAAAAGGTGTTGCCATAGCGTTAATGGAAGCGCTTGGCACAATAAGGCCGACCTGTAAAAAATAATACTTACCCGGAAATAGCCGAGGAGAGAACCGAGGGTTTGATGCCTTGTGAGAAATAATCATCCAAGGACATATTCCCTGTCAAATGAATAGCCTTTTTATACAACTAAACGCTGGGGCGTTTCACCACCTTCTTTACCCCCTTATTGGCCTTAACCTTCCATGGTGCTTAAGCCCTAGACGAAATGACTTTGACGTTTTTGTCAAGTAGCCCACCTTACGGAATTCAAGCCTTGTCTTATCCAAGTATTTGGTTTCCCCATTGGTTCGGGTCCGAGGACCACGCAAGACCTAGGTTCGGTCCAGCACCCGTAGCTTTTATCTTCTGTACTTGGTTTCCCCATAGGCTTGAGTCCGAGGACCATGCAAGACCTAGGTTCTGTCCAGCACTTGTAATTTTTATCTTCTGTACTTGGTTTCCCCATAGGCTTGAGTCCGAGGACCATGCAAGACCTAGGTTCTGTCCAGCACTTGTACTGAATCGGACCTGGGCCGCGGGTTGACTGGGCCCAAAATTAGGGGGTACTTCCGTATTCTCAGATCACGCGATACTTTTTGGGCGTCCCAGTATTCAAGGTGCGCCTTCTCGAGACTCCTCTAACTTCGGGGTTGCAGAAGACGTTGGAAATCGAGCCAGAGAGTCTGTAGCGTTCCTTGGGACTCTGCGTGATTTAAATGCTACTACCTTATCTTTTAATATAAAAAGGAGGGAGAGTTGCTTTCTCCACGCACAAATCCTTCAGTTTCCTCCCTTTGTACATCATGCCTGAGGCGGGGCTTGGAAAAAAGAAGCTCTCTCCGCCACAGTGGCACCAGGTCCCCCTGAAACTCAGAGCAGTGAGGTGCGGGCCAAGGAGGCATAGATTCAAAGGAGGCCTTCCATTTCGTCACAGGGGAGAGGGTCTCTCCCCCTCTTTTAGTCAAAATCCGAAGCAGGTTCGGATCATGCCAGGTTTTTGGTATGTCCGAAGAGGAGATTTCCACCATCAGCACTGTCTACCTTGCAGCCGGCAAATTCCTGCGGGGGCTTCCTAACTTCCGGCTCCCTGCGCCTTTTCTGTAGATGGTGTTAGCCTGAGGACAGGTTCTTTGGCTGCCTGAGTTATGGGCGCACAGCAGTGTCGAGGAATAGTTTCCTTAGACAATAACTTAGCGCGGTAGCCAACCTCTCTTCTGAGCTGTCCCCACGGCCTTCTCTCCATTCGCTTGTATCTTCCCTTACTTATGTAGTCAACTTTAATGTAAGCTTGTTTCAGCTTTTCATTGTATACTGTACAGTTCCTTTGTCTTAATAAAATACGCATCCATTTCTCTATACATGTCTTTCTTCTCCGTAACAATTACTTTACGCATGAATATTAAACACAAGCTTGCCCTTAAGGATATTCCAGGCAGAAGAAATGCTTTAACACAGGTTCCCACTAATTTAAACTCGCAAATATTATCAAGTATAACAATGGTAACTTTCAATAAGTTAAATTCTTGGAACTAACCGGGATAAGCACTAAGTACTATGCGATGCATGCTAGACCGCTGTCCGAGAACGATGACCTCGAAATAATTCGTCTGGAAGGGTAGCTAAGTAGCAAGGGACTTTGACTGCGTTCTTGGGTAGTGAACTGCGTCGTACCGGATCGACCCCTTTGATACTAGGGACCCGAGGGCAGATTGCGAAAGGTATGCATTCGAGGTATTAACCCATTTGTGACCTAGGATTCCCCTTCGGATGGATTTTGAGGTTTGCGTGCCATAGTTTTTTTTTAATAGTTGGTTCCTCATCCAAGTAGTTGGTTTCCCCTGAGGCTTGGGTCCGAGGACCATGCAATGCCTTGGTTCTGTCCAAAACCTAGTTTTCCTCATCCAGGTAGTTGGTTTCCCCTGAGGCTTGGGTCCGAGGACCATGCAATGCCTTGGTTCTGTCCAAAACCTAGTTTTCATTACATCCAGGTAATTGGTTTCTCCTGAGGCTTGGGTCCGAGGACCATGCAATGCCTTGGTTCTGTCCAAAACCTAGTTTTCCTCATCCAGGTAGTTGGTTTCCCCTGAGGCTTGGGTCCGAGGACCATGCAATGCCTTGGTTCTGTCCAAAACCTAGTTTTCATTACATCCAGGTAGTTGGTTTCTCCTGAGGCTTGGGTCCGAGGACCATGCAATGCCTTGGTTCTGTCCAAAACCTAGTTTTCCTCATCCAGGTAGTTGGTTTCCCCTGAGGCTTGGGTCCGAGGACCATACAATGCCTTGGTTCTGTCCAAAACCTAGTTTTCATTACATCCAGGTAATTGGTTTCTCCTGAGGCTTGGGTCCGAGGACCATGCAATGCCTTGGTTCTGTCCAAAACCTAGTTTTCCTCATCCAGGTAGTTGGTTTCCCCTGAGGCTTGGGTCCGAGGACCATGCAATGCCTTGGTTCTGTCCAAAACCTAGTTTTCATTACATCCAGGTAGTTGGTTTCTCCTGAGGCTTGGGTCCGAGGACCATGCAATGCCTTGGTTCTGTCCAAAACCTAGTTTTCCTCATCCAGGTAGTTGGTTTCCCCTGAGGCTTGGGTCCGAGGACCATGCAATGCCTTGGTTCTGTCCAAAACCTAGTTTTCATTACATCCAGGTAGTTGGTTTCTCCTGAGGCTTGGGTCCGAGGACCATGCAATGCCTTGGTTCTGTCCAAAACCTAGTTTTCCTCATCCAGGTAGTTGGTTTCCCCTGAGGCTTGGGTCCGAGGACCATGCAATGCCTTGGTTCTGTCCAAAACCTAGTTTTCATTACATCCAGGTAATTGGTTTCTCCTGAGGCTTGGGTCCGAGGACCATGCAATGCCTTGGTTCTGTCCAAAACCTAGTTTTCCTCATCCAGGTAGTTGGTTTCCCCTGAGGCTTGGGTCCGAGGACCATGCAATGCCTTGGTTCTGTCCAAAACCTAGTTTTCATTACATCCAGGTAGTTGGTTTCTCCTGAGGCTTGGGTCCGAGGACCATGCAATGCCTTGGTTCTGTCCAAAACCTAGTTTTCCTCATCCAGGTAGTTGGTTTCCCCTGAGGCTTGGGTCCGAGGACCATGCAATGCCTTGGTTCTGTCCAAAACCTAGTTTTCTCTTTGTATGGGGCCTTGGCTTGTGTTTAGCTCTAGGGAAGTTAGCTACTCAGCTCAGCCCCTTGAGTTTATCTATACGGTTAACGTTACCAGGCGCCTAGTTGGTTCTATACGAGGAGCTTTAGCTTTTAGGGGAGTTAGCTACTCAGCCCAGCCCCTCGTCGAGAGATGTAGCCCCTAGTGAGATTTTACACTTGAACTCTATAACCAACGGTTAGAGATAACAGAAGAACTGTTTCAACCCTTCACCTGCGCCAACGCGCAAGCCTCCCCACAGACGGCGCCAATTGTAGGGTCACGATTCGTGGCGGACCGTAACAGTGTCGGGTTCGCACGTAAACGGCCCTAACAATATCATTTGTAGAGCGTGGGTTTGAAAGGCTAGGCCTTGATCGATAGGCGGTGGGTTTTTCGTGGCGTTCGTACAAGGTTAAGTGATCGTCACCCCTAGAGTCGCTCTCTTGGAGGTGGGCTGGGAGGCTCTCGTTTCTTGGCCATTTTTCCCAGCCCCTCCTTAAGTTACTGATTTTTCCTTTTATATCCGCCGGTGTCCAATGTCCCTCGCCCACGTATGGGGTCGATATTCCCAAGGCTGATATTTGTCTGATCAACCCATACTCAAAAGTCGTTGGGGGTGGTTGTAAAAAGCCAAAGAATGCGGCTCTGTCAGGTTCAGAGCATTGAATGGCAGTAATGGCAGCTTTTCTTGGATATTTTAGGTCTTTCTTCCAAGTTCCGATCCTATGCCGTTTTTACCCTTCCCTTTGTGGGTACTGTGGATATGCCAAGGACTGAACTATCCTCGGCGGTACCCAAAGGCCATTTTGTTGGGCTCGGGCCATAACCCTCCTCGGCTTGGGCCTCCGGATTATACCTGGGTAGATGGGCCTGGCCCGTAAATCGTTTGCACCCCACACTAAATAAATGGCATTATAGAGAACTTTTAATACAACTATTAAGAGTACTTTGTCCACCACAAAAGATTAAAAAATAAACAAAAATTAGTAAAGTCTCATAGTTTAACATCTAAATTGAGCACTATGAAAAACATGCTATGTAATAGAATAATATTATATTTTTATATGTTATATTTATTTTCATTTGTCTAACCTTAGGGCTAAATTTTATCATTTTTCTATATACAAGTTGGATTTGGACAAAGTTAATTTTGTCTACACACAGTTCACAATGAAGTTTTAGACTACTAAAATAGATTGAATTAAAATTTAAAATAATTACTCTAAATAAAAATAAATCTAGGAGAACTAGGGTTCAAATCTCTTTCACACTTTGTAACAATTAAATTATGAATAAAATTTTAAAACACATGTATATTTTTAAACCATTACATGAATTGAAAATTTTAACTACTCAAATTTGAATTGGATACGGTGGAATCCTTTAAAAAAAAAAAAAAGGTGGTCAAGAAAAAATAGTTAGATTCCATTTAAGATATTCCATTCTACTATTCTAGCTCCTAGAAGGCTAGAACTAAACCTAGCAAACAGGGGCGCACATGAATTGGTTGGACGCTTGGACTTTGTAAAGTACCTGGACACTTGGAGTCATGGAGTGTTTATGGGAACAATTGGACACTTGGGAGTCTTGTTATCAAGAAAACTATGGGAAAAAAAAAGTGTTGAGTAAAAGTGTTTAAGTCAGAGTTTTCAATTTAAAGTGTTTCAACTGTATTTTGAGAATACACTTGGATTAGTTTTAATTTTTAAGTAACAATTCTAAGTGACGTTTTAAATATACTGAAAATCATGGGACCCACAGATTTGACCAAACACTCCATAAATGTCAACTAATGAATCCTCCTTCTCACTTTTCACTTTCCCCTCTTACTTTTTCTTTGCCTCACTTTTTATAAACTCATGCCTATTAATAATTTTATTGTATGTCATTACTTAAAAAAAAAAAATTCATACACATACAAACCACACATTTTTTTTTTTTCACTTTTTGAAAACATTTTATTAGAAATATGATACCAAACACATTTTTTGCATATGAATATTTTATGCACATATTTTTACAACACTTTTTAAACCACAACTTTCCTATCATTTTTCAAAATTTGTTGTTTGCAATCACTTACTAAACCGCCCTTTAGTGCTTTCACAAAAATGATTTCTCCTGTTCACATGGAAACACACATATGGGAAAGGGTTCTTCACATCACATGCACCCTTGGGATTTTTTGCTTAGGAAATACACTTATTCACATGGGAAACAATTCTTCAAATTTTGGAATTAGTATAGGACTATAGGAGAATGTTTTTTTTTTTGAAAGGTATTCTCTCAAAGACCAAATTATGTATGGATATATCTCATATAGATTCTTGAGAATTTTGAAAGATTTGTTTTGGTTTTTCCTTTGTATTAAAATCATTTTCATCACTTAATCTTGACATGGTTTCCATTAACACTGGTTAATCTTTCTAATATATATATATATATATATATATATATATAAATAATAAATTTGATAGTTATAATGGAGGAGGAGAGATTTAAATATTGAACCTCTCTGTTGAAAATACTAGGATATACTAGTTGAACTACAAGGTTCTTAACAAAATTTGTTTATCATTAAGTTGAAGACTAAAATTCTAAGAACATTTTGACAGTCACAGAAAGCACCTCAACAATGAGGTAAGTAAACGAAGGACTTGTTCAGGCAGAGACTAATATTCGACCAGGTTTCTTAGTTAGCACCAAGGTGGAAAGTGATTGATATTTGATCATCCAAAATATTGTTTTGATAAGACTAAAACCCTCTCCAAAATCCTAAATTGGTTAACAACAATGTTGTGCCTCACTGCCTCAATGTGTTACATTACACCAATCAATCTTTCATCCCACATCACTATTGTATGTCAGGATAGGGGACAGCTTGGTGTATAAATAAGATGTGAGCATGACAGACCAACATACTTACCTGGACGGGGTCAATAGGTGATCAAATAGGTCGATGGCCTAGGCTAGTGACCTCCATTGCACGTAGGAGGGGTGCTAGCTTAAGGTCTACCCAAGTGGTGGAGCCTACGTCATAATTTGTGGTAGCGGGGGCCTGCGTCCGCGCGGCCCCTGTCAATGCTAGTTCAAGCTGATTTATTCCCTATGCAATCATCATAAACATGCATTACTTACACCGGCCTAAATTTATATAAAAAGAATTTGATGCTTAAGGTGGTTTTATATTTTAAAGAGTACATGAGAATGGACTGTTTTTCATATTCTGTAAGTTCAAAAATTGGTTGTAGTTTAAGGATGTATTTTTACTTAATATCTTTTTATTCAAAGTGAATTTTGACAAATTCATTATCTTTCATGCAGAATATTTAGAAATTTAAAGATCAATAGCTATGTTATCAATAAATTGTTTAAATTGTAAGTTTTTACAATTTAAATTATACGTAAAAGATAAGTTTATAGATTATATAATAAACAATATTTTATTAACACAAAATTTGACATATGTATTAAGAGCATAAAGAACATGTAAATCAACGGTTAGATTTTCAAAATATATAGTAATGTTATTTTATTAAGGTTGTAGTCTAAGGCTACAACCGATTTTGTAACTAAACTTTGTCTTTGTATAAATGCAACAAAAAATATGTTCTTCATTGAAAACGAAAGTTAAGACTATTTAAATTCAATGTAACCCTGAAATATGAATTCAATAAGCTTAGAAAATTTGAGGATTGAAGCTATCAAGTCAATCTATCAAACTTTTACTAGTCAAGCTGTTGATCATACAGCAAACAGACCATAGGGAAGTTCTCATTATTTCAAATGTGTAGATTGCAGAACATACATAAAGCAGTTTATGATATTCAGAAACATTCAGTCAAAAGTCATGTTTTCTGCCTCATGCCTTATGGAATCAAAGAGTGCAGAAGACAGATAACGCTCTCCAAAGCTGGGAAAGATAACCTGTATTCAAAACAAAATCAAACAGAATAGTTAATGGACTTGAGTTTGGAATACACAGACTAGTACAGCTCTAACTACATCTGTGCATTTGATACAATCCTACACATAATTGCAATGGAAAAATGAGTTAAGGGTGGAAAAAGTTCAAGTTTAGGTCTGACAACTGGATTGCGTACGTCATCTTTTGGAGTGCCCAAACCCATATTGAACCTTACTTCCATACAGACTCAACCTGGTTTAAGCCAACTTAGGAATTTATACTTTGAAGTAGGTAGGTCATTTAATATGAATCAAATCTGATTCTAGGTTAGTTAAGCAGGTATGCAATACTCATGCAATTCCTAGGAACACCAGTAAATTATTAAAAATTAGGCCAAATTATTCTAAAAGTTTTTTGAAATCAATTTTTTTTATAAAAGTTATTGGACAAATATATATATTAATTTCATTTTTAAAGATCCATTTATATAAACAAATGAAGACAGGACTCATCAGTGTGACATTATAGCCCACAAGCAGCAGTACTGGAGAGCTTGAAGCCTTGAACATATAATTAATGCTAAGATCACAAGTATTCTGCAGCATCCTTCACCTCTTGGGTTAGGATGAGAAAATTGAAGAAATATAAATTATAAAAGGAGTTGTATGAGACATAATTAGAGGGATTCTGGAGCAAATTTTGAAATTAATTAAATCAAGCTAAGCACAATACCATAATACATATAATGAAGTGCAACAAAGATTCTATATCAATTTAAAGAAGGCACTTGGACTTACAGCAATAAGTTTTCCAGCATTTTCTGGCCTCTTTGCCAACTTTATTGCAGCAGCAGCTGCAGCACCAGATGAAATCCCAACCTGCAAATTACATGCTTCCACGTTCAGCATAGAAATGGATTGTAAAAAGTTCTTATAGAACCATTACACATCATCTTAAATAAGTATCCTACCAGCAAACCTTCTTTCAAGGCAAGCAGTTTAGCAGTTTCAGTAGCTTCCTCACTTGATACCTGAAAAAGTTACCAAAAACATCTTGATTCTGTGAAAGGAAATCTATGCCTGAATATGCAGCTGCCAGAGATCAGAGAGTTTCCATGTAAACAATAGCCGGTAATTGCCACTACGCTTCAACAAGATTCAAACAGATAATACTACATGTTATTGTGCTACCACTGTAACAGGTTCGTAGAACTATCACAAGGATTTGCAACTTTTGTTTTAACTTTAAACGGGATTGTCCAAGCCCAGCTTAGTTTTTCCCTCCCCTTTCTTTTTTCAATGTACAATGTATTTAATCTGTCACTAAACGATTATTAAAGCCCTCACAAACTCCAAGAAAGTAGAATGACCAATTTCCATAAGAACTCATACAACAATATGCTCAAACTTATCCATGTATATGTATTCTTTATTGGTCCCCAGAATCATTTCTGTTTTTTATACTAAAATGCAGATATAGCGTGAGTAGTGTGACATATTCATTGAAGAGAATGATCCATTTCATGATTGTATAAATTTTCTTTTCCTGTCTCACTCACAGAAACAAAATAAAAAGATAAACAAGGTCTTCCAGAACCATTTTCATTATCATACTGAAGCCGAAGCAAGTGTGACTGATAATTTATTCATTTCCAAAAATATACTTCAGAAAATAGAGCAAAAGAGTCGATTCTCTAGATGATAAAGAAACAAGATCCATTGCAAGCCCCATAAAGCAGACTCACATCAAGATGAAATGCTCTTAAACCAAATGTAACCGAAATGAACTTTACACTAAGGACTGAAAAAAAAAATCCTAAAATAAACAACCCTCTAAGACTATGATAAAATTACATAAAAGAAATTTCTAGGCAGAACTTACAAAAACCTACTCCTTAATGTCCTTTTGTGGAGCCTACTTATCTGCCTTTAACTTCCAAAATTCACTCATCCATAATGATAAAATAATGTTCTGAAGGAGATAAATGAGTTATAGCTCCATTGCAAAGACAATTCTACTTGCATACCCATAATTACAATATATTCTGACTATGCTCGTGCTTTTCATCAGCATGAAACAGCACAAGCATATAATTTTACATGTGAAATCAAGGTGAGGGAAAATAAAATGGTTTCCGGACTCACTTGAATAACTTCATCAAGCAGCTTCATATCCAGAACAGTAGGTATTATACCAGCACCAATTCCTTGGATAAGATGCTTGCCTATGAGATGTGTAAGCATGCATCATACACAGTCAGAGAACTGCCACTTGAAATCAATGCAGATGAAAGAAATCATATAGATTTAACTATATATCACATATGCTTGGTTAGTCAACTACAGATTCGGTAATTCAAACTTATGCAACTTCTATCTCAATTAAAGAAAAGGATTCTTTCCATTCTATCTCAAGCTAGTTTGATTAGCTCAAGCTAGGACCCAAGACAATATTTTAGCTCAAGAAATTAAATTCCCTTAATTTTAGATTAGTGATTTTAGAATTACCATAAAATTAATCACCACAATACATATGATGCTTTCCCATTATCAGTTTCCAACAGATAGTTGGGTGCAGTAAATGGTAGCTGAACTCACCAAAAGCAACCAAAAATAAAATACATCCCTAAATCACACATTATTCATCACTTCTTATTAAGTTTTTACATAAAGTTTAAATTTAATAAAATTTCCTTTGGAAATTTCTTAAGAGGTGTATAATGGAACCTGGTTAAACATCCACCTCCAGTCCTCAAAAAGCCTGATCAAACCAGCTTAGTGTCACTCAAGCTCCACCTGTAGGGCAGTTTCCATTCACACTAAAGCCTGCTTACTTAGCAGGTGGAGAAGCTTGTGCAAATTTACTAAATAGAACAGTTCCAGGAGATATATAGCTATTTCATTTATCAACCCTATTATCCAATAACAAACAGAAAGTACAGTTATCAAACAGAACTGTTACATTAATGTTTAATACCAATGCTAATGAGTCACTGATGCGCCTCAACAGTGAAACTTCAGCCATAATACACCTAGCCTTACAAAAATAACAATTTTGTCCCACCCTCCTTGAAATTTAGTGATAGCACTCCAAAATGGTATCTGCAAAATGTGTTACCTACTGATACTTTTCAAACCAATTAATCAAAATGACACTTATAAAGTTACAATATGTCTGGTTTAGTTTTACTTAATATCACAAATTGTTATTTTCTAAGGGGGTGACTTTTTCATACTAATGAAACCTGGAAATCCGGAGACTTTTTCCTTGTACAAATTTAATTCAAAGTCAAGTATAGAATTTCACATATACACAAGGGAAATGGCACGAACGAAGATTAAAGAAGTCAGGGCCAAAACAAAAAGTTAACTGACCAGGCTGTCCTCCATTCAAGACTGCACTTTCAACTGGTTCTACCCCATACACCTAGACATTACCAAGAGAAAACACACCATTAGGAACATGTCGTAGCAACGTGAGTTCTCTCTCTCTCCCTCAAAACAGAAACACAATCACAATCACAAGTCAACCTTTATCTCAGGGTTTTTCTCCTTGAGGAAATTTCCTGCACCAGTGACTGTACCCCCAGTCCCTATGCCTGAAACCAGGGCATCAACTTTCCCTCCTGAATCTCTCCATATCTCTGGGCCAGTGGTTTCATAATGGACCTAAACAAAGATTGGCAGCATAATTAATTAAGGGTGTCAACTGTCAACCATATATTTGTTATCACAAAATATCTAACACAAAGAATACCTTTGGGTTGGCAGGATTTTCAAATTGCTGAAGAATATAGCTATTAGGTATTTTACTTCGTAGTTCATTGGCCTTATCAAAAACACCATAAACACCCTTGGCAGGATCTGTAAGGTACAACTCAGCTCCAAAAGCTTGAGGAACCATTCTTCTCTCAAGACTCATGGAAGATGGCATGGTAAGGATAAGTTTGTAACCCTTAACTGCAGCGATGAACGCCAATCCAATGCCAGTGTTACCACTAGTAGGCTCAATGAGAACAGTCTTTCCGCCATTCAAACATATCAAGAATCAAGGGAAAGATATTAGTTCAAAACTTCCAATAATATTTCTTTTTTGATCGGTAAGTTACACAAGCACTTAGTAGTCTTTACCCCATGATCTCACCCTCCACATAGCACTTGTTAGGGGAGGAGGAGATGTCAGCTGTGCTAGAGCTCATTGGCTCAAAAGTTTCATTATATGGACAAGACATGTGGCAAAGTCCTTGTGTAATCAAACATTACTTGAAGAAAAATATAAATAGGGAAAAACTAACTCCAATATGAGCACCACTGAACTAGGAAACAAATCCAAAGAAATACCCCAATTTAACTGTTTTAAGTCATAATGAGGTTGCTTATCAAAGTCAAAATGAGGTTAACATCTGCATAGACTTTGGTGAAAATATATATAGGAAGTGTAATGGAACTTGTATAAATACGTAGCTGCTTACACAAACAAAATTTAGGGAGAGGCTGGTAGGGTGGTTCGGGGTTCAATTCTTCTAAAACAGAAGAGGCAAAGTTGAATATGTATGACCAATCTACAAAGATATCCCAGATGAGGATTTTTTAATACCAACCTTCCCTGGAGTAATCAAACCCTTTTCTTCAGCATCTTTAATCATACTATATGCAATCCTGCATATCAAAACGTACATCCAAAATGGATGTCTCAACTAGAGATTCTTGAACAAATCTTATTGTAGCTAGAACACTAATATAAAAAGAAAAAATATAATCAATACAAAAAATAAAAAATTATATGCCTGTCTTTGACACTAGAGCAGGGTTCCATCATCTCAAGCTTGGCAGCAATACGGGCTACACAGCCATCTACAATGTGGTTGAGATATACCATTGGGGTATTGCCTATCAACTGCACAAGCCAAAAAATACCATTAGCAAAATTCAATTTGAGAAAAAAAGGAACATGAAAAGAATTTAATTCAAGTATAAAGGAATACTTCAGTAACATCTTTCTTGATTGCACACTTGTCCTCCATGTTATTTTTTCACTTAAAAAAATAGAAAAAAAACTGCAAGGAAATTGTGAAAGAGTGAGAGAAAGCTTTGAAGATGTAAAGTTGCAATCTTATATAATTACAAGAAATGGTTCATTGCACATGCCAACAAAAATAATATACTCACAGCAAGATATCAACGCCAAACTTACAACTTAGATAAAGCTCCACATCCAGAGAGTACAAAATTAAAAAGCAACAAATGCTAAGAAAGCATGAAAAAGGTGTCCGGCAAAAAAATGTCAGTGGTCCATATAAAACACCCCAATAAAGCATACTTTCCAAATGAACACCAAATACTAATACAGTAATACCTTCTCTTTAAAGTTAAGAGCCTATTTAAATAAACATGGGCCCAAAACAGAGGAATCACTAAGAAATTTCAAGGACTCAGAATTTTTTCATAGAACACTCAAGTACCAGTGCAGACTCTTGAAAAAGAATCACCAGAACCTCAAAATCAATGTGACTTAGTATCACAAGCCAGTGAACTTAAATATCTACAGCCATTCAACATAAATAGAGCACATGCAGTAATGGCTTAGATTTTTTTTTTTCCTGTCTGTAATGGCTGAGAAATGTCCAAGTACCCAATTTTGGAATGTGTCTAATTCTGCAGAATTTTGAAAAAGAGATTTCAAAAACCCAAAATTTAAAAAGCATCAATATAAAAACAAACCATTTAAAAAAAAACAAAATAAAAAGAACAGCAAGATTCCACATTACCCAATTGAGGAAACAGTCCAATAATTCATTACTTTTTTTTTTTTGGGAGAAGACAATAATTCATTACTTGGAGGAAAAGACCAAAAATTAAAAAACAACAACAACCTCTACCGAATTAAACATATAAGTCATTATGAACTCCCAAAAAATTAAACAGAGCAACAGTCAGGAAATTTCTTAGTACCCAAAGATGGAAACACTTGTTAAGAAGGAATCTCCAACTACCCAAATAATTAACAATCAAACAAAAAGTCAAAAACCACAAGAGCTACAATTAAAACAAGAGAAGAAGAGAGCAAATGATCTTGAACTTTTATCATGGAGAAGAGAACCTTATCTCTAAATAGTTGTAGATACACACTGATGGACTATATATTTGGCCTATTGGGTATGCATGTTTTGCTAGCTTAACTATTTCATATTTATGTGATTCTCTTTATATTGTTATTGATGTTGGCTGAGCCTGCCAGAGCAGTGAAGGTTTTATAGGGAAGTGCTATGGAACTCTCAGACTCATTCACGCAACTCACCCACTACAATATTGACATAGACTTTTGGATCCTTGTCTTGTCTCCTTGTACTTTCGAAGAAGCTTTTCCCTTTTCAAATCACACTTCTGTACATGGTACAAGACCAAGACCATGTCTTATTACAAAATTCATTTTGTTTCGAATTTTGTCTTTATGTGCATCTTATGATGCGTATGTGGAGATACCAAAGATTTGACTATTCAGATAAGGATCAGGTCCCATAGTTCTACTAAAAAAATATTAAATAAAAAAAACAAAACAACTTGCAAAAAATTAGTCAACATAAGTATTCTATAAAATTATATTTAGGTAAAAATACAAAATTCACTTTTTAATTTTTACTTTTTTCTTTATTTCAGTTTTTTAATTTTTAGTTTTGTCAATTTAACATTCTTACTTTTAATTTTTGTCACTGTAAGGTTCCATTACATTTCTGTTAGTGGCTGCCGTTAGAGCCACTGAAACGACCCCGTTTTACCTATTATTTGTTTATTTTATTTTATTCGGAATTAAAAGAAAAAAAATCTGAAAAAAAAAAAAAACATTAAGGGAACTCGGTGTAACACTGTAACTCATTCCTTGCTCCGAGTCCAACCGCTTTTTCACGCTCTCCTTCGCCATCATAGTCCCAACCCTAGCATACTTCCCCACATCTTTCAAAAAATCCAACAGCTTGACCTCCTTCCACCAATCGTAGTTATTGAGGATGACGGAGTTCTCGGAGAGGATTCTGGCGATGGTGGACTGAATGCCGAGGATGTTGCGGCGGAGAGAGTCGAGGTCGGGACGCTCAAGGGCGACAGGCTGGTGGCCGAAGTGGTGGAACCAGGAGAGGACGATGAGGCCGAAGTGGAGAGATTGAGCGGTGGGGTTGAAACCGCAGTAAACTTTGAGAGCTGAGGAGAAGAGGAGGAAACGGCGGTGGCGGTGGCGGTGGCGGTGTCGTGGAGGTCAGGGCTGGTTAGGGATTCGATGAGGCCGCGTTGCTGGAGGATTTCGATGACGTTGTTGTTGTTGTTGTTGAGGCGAGGAGGAGAGGATTGGGATTGTGTGGAGGAGTGGTAGCAGCAATAGGTGTAGGATTCTGAATCGGTGATGCGTTACGGGAACGAAATGTTTTTTTTCAGATTTTTTTTAATTTTCTTTTAGTTCCGAATTAAAAAATATTAAAAATAAAAATAAAATACAAAACGTGTCGTTTCTTGGATCTAACAGCAGCCGCTAACAGAAATGTAACGGAGCTTTACATCGACAAAAATTGAAAATTAAAGGACTGAATTGACAAAACTGAAAGTTAGAGAACTGAAATAAAAAAAAAAGTGGTTTAAGTCTGTCTTTTTTTTTTTTTTTTTTTTTTTTTTTTCCATACTATAGTTATATTATAGTCTATAGTTACTATAATTAGATAGAATAACTTTTTAACAAATTTTGAGCTTCAATTGGGGACAATATAAATAATACAGGGCAAAAATTGGGTCCAAAACACGAGAATGCACTAGACTCAAGTCGATTCTTTTAATATAAGTTATAAATCGTTTTCTTCGTGATAGTGAAATTTTAATTGCTTGTTAGGCCGTTCAATATAATTGAAACCTAATACAATAGTTATAAGTGTTTTTTTTTTAATAAACAAAAAAGTGGGGTTTTTAAGTATACCAATTAAATAATATTTTTTTCTAAAAAATCAATAAATTATATATATAAAACATTTAAAAAAAATCATTTTTATAATTTTTTGAAATACAAAGTTACATCTAACATTTTGTTATTAGGAATTTGCTAACATCTTATTTTCAATTTATAAAATGACCAATTCACTTAATCTTCTTGTACTATAATCAAATATCAGTAGAATTATCAATTTCAATTTTGAAAAATATTTTTATGCAAAAATAGTTATTTCAAGTACTGTAAATAAAATTTTGTCAATGTGAAGTTGGAAAAAAAAATATAGTTTTTAAATTGTAGGGACTCAATTCGTGACGATCCCAAGATGATACTGGGCTCGTACGTAAAGAGGGCCCAAACAATATCATTTGTAGAGCGTGGGTTTGAAGGGCTAGGCCTTGGTCACTGGACGGTGGTTTGGGTTGGCTCCGGTCAATGAATCTCGTCCAAGGAGTCTGGGGAGCTTTGTGCTCTTGTTATTCTCCTTACTTCTAAGACACCATGTTTGGGAGGACTGATTGTCCTCTCCCCTTTCATACTGCCTCTCTTAACCTTTTATACTGGCATTTATCCTCTCACCAGCGTCCACGTGTAAGCTCAATTTTTTAGGGCTTAAGACTTGTCCTGTCAGCCCATACCTAGAGTGGTTGGGGGGTGGTTGCAAAAGCTGAAGAGTATGGTCCTGGCAGGTGCAGATTGCTTTATTGCAGTGTTGGCAGCCTTTTACTTGGGCTTTTTCTGCACTGTGCTCATTCTTCCTTTTAGGGGTATTATGGGACGCCGAGCATGAGGTCGTCATCGGCCATTTCGTTAGGCCGTTCTGAACCTCCATGGTGTGTCCTCGGCATTACCTCTCGTCGGCACAGGCTGTGGGCCTTAACATGAAGTGGGCTGATGTCATGAATTCTCTGACCCCACAATAGCCCCTCAAAATCCTGCTGTCCGACCTCTTGGTCGGAGAGGAGGGTTTTGGTGATGCCACGTCTTTATTATAGTTTGCTTAACTCTGCCCTTCATCAATGTGGGTGTCTCTTCATCTATCCAGGAAACACGCCAGACTACGAGACATTCTTTTAGATTCACTCACGATGCGCTCCTGCCGTTTCAGTGTTCGAGATGCATCTTTAATGATTTCCCTTTACGAGACCATTCAAATTTGACGGTTATTGACGGCGTTGGGAAGTGGAGTGGGTATATTCGCGTTTACAGATCTTTTTGGAAATTTGGACAGATTAAATGCCACCCATCTCGCCCTCCATATAAGAAAAAAGGCAAGAGGTTACTTCCTTCACATAGAGACCCCTTAATCCCTCTGAAGTCTTAAACCCCTAGCTTCACCTAGAGTTTCCCTTATCTGCTCACTCACACCTTGAATTGTGATATGTCTGAGGTAGAAGCGGGGATGAAGAGACCACATCCTTTCCCGAAGCGTTATGTTCTTCCGAAACTTAAAATGGCTCAGTCAGGGCAGGGTTGGCAGAGACTCAAGATACCTCTCATCCCCCTTTCAGTCAAAATCCGAAGCAGGGGCTCGTCGCGTCAAGCCTTTGGTGCGACTGAGTTGGGGTCACCCATTATCAGTACCAGCCGCTTTCTTATGAGCATAGCTAACATGGCACTAGCGTGTTAGGAGTCAGGGCTGACGCAGGGACTAAGTATCCCTGCTTCTTCCTCTCTTCGTTCACTACTGCCTCTTTTTGCCTCCCCTTCTTCTTCTTTCCCGTCACCAGATCCATCCTGGTGCTTTTACTTCTTCCTCTTCTTCTCCTCTTCCATCAAAAGGAGTCCTCCTCTCAATATGGTTGCTACTGGAGCAGAGTTTAGAAAGACTTCTTGTTTTTTTTTTTTTTTCTTTTATTCTTGCCTTTGTAATTTGTTTCCTGTATAGGCTCGTTTAAGCCCTTCATTGTACGTTGTACTACCTCTTTATATTAATAAAAGTCAGCTTTGCTTTATTTTGTGCATTCTATCTTTTTTTGCAATGGTTATGCCATGAATAGACGTACTGCCATATGACTTCTTTTTTATTTTTATATTTTGAACGATACTTAGGGCCGAAATCCCTGTTAATAAAAAGACCTTGCTCTGCGCTTATTGAAACTATTCGGCACAATAATACCGACTTGAACAAATGATATTTAGGGCAAAAACATTTATTTGAGAGAAAGATGTTATTCTGTATTTATCGGGCCGTTCGACTTAATAATGCCGACCTGAAAAAATAATACTTAGGGCCGAAACCTTTGCTAAGAAAAAGATGTTATTATGAACGTATTAAAGCTGTCCGGCAGAATAATGCCGACCTGAAAAAACGATACTTAGGGTCGAAACCCTTGCTAAGAAAAAGATGTTATTATGAACTTATTAGAGCTGTTTAGTACAATAATGCCGATCTGAAAAAGCGATACATACCCAATTTAGCCGAGATGACAGCAGAATGTTCGGTGCGGTGTAGGAGGTAACCATCCTAGGATGGGTGATTCAAAAGTGGACCATCCACGCGGGCCGCCAAGTGCTAGAGTGTTTCGCCACCTTCCTGATAACTTTCATAGCCTTGGCCCTTTTTTGACATCCAGTCCGAGGACCGAGGTATGATCGTACCGAGCTTAAATGCTCGTTTTCATCAGTTCCCTTAGAGCTGAGGCTCTGAGGACAGGTCGGGATCCTCATTATGTCTAGGACTTAATCCGACTTTAGCAAATAATCTTCCCATAGGTCTGAGTAACCTAGAATTCTCCTTAAGTAGTTGGTTTCCTCATAAGTTTGAGTCCGAGGACCATGCAATACCTTGGTTCTGTCCAAAACTTAGATTTTTTAAGTAGTTGGTTTCCCCATAGGTTTGAGTCCGAGGACCATGCAATACCTTGGTTCTGTCCAAAACTTGATTTTTAAGTAGTTGGTTTCCCCATAGGTTTGAGTCCGAGGACCATGCAACACTTTGGTTTTGTCTAAAATTTAGATTTTTTAAGTAGTTGGTTTCCCCATAGGTTTGAGTTCGAGGACCATGCAATACCTTGGTTCTGTCCAAAACTTGATTTTTAAGTAGTTGGTTTCCCCATAGGTTTGAGTCCGAGGACCATGCAATACCTTGGTTCTGTCCAAAACTTGATTTTTAAGTAGTTGGTTTCCCCATAGGTTTGAGTCCGAGGACCATGCAATACCTTGGTTCTGTCCAAAAATTGATTTTTAAGTAGTTGATTTCCCCATAGGTTTGAGTCCGAGGGCCATGCAATACCTTGGTTCTGTCCAAAACTTGATTTTTAAATAGTTGGTTTCCCCATAGGTTTGAGTCCGAGAACCATGCAATACCTTGGTTCTGTCCAAAACTTGATTTTTAAGTAGTTGGTTTCTTCATAGGTTTGAGTCCGAGAACCATGCAATACCTTGGTTTTGTCAAAAACTTGATTTTTAAGTAGTTGGTTTCCCCATAGGTTTGAGTCCGAGGACCATGCAACACCTTGGTTCTGTCCAAAACTTGATTTTTAAGTAGTTGGGGGAATTAACCCCTCGGCTATGGCGTGGGGCCTTGGTTTAGGGGGATTAGCTCCTCGGCCAAGCCCCTAGAACCATCTGCGCTACTGATGCTATGAAACGAAGCCCCTATCGAAGAAACATAGTCCCTAGTGGAACTTTATGCTAGAACACTACAACCGGCTGTTGGAAATGATGGGGGGATAGTCTCAACTCACCGCCTGTGCCAACACACAAGCCCTCCCCACAGACGACGCCAATTGTAGGGACTCAATTCGTGACGACCCCAAGATGATACTGGGCTCGTACGTAAAGAGGGCCCAAACAATATCATTTGTAGAGCGTGGGTTTGAAGGACTAGACCTTGATCACTGGACGGTGGTTTGGGTTGGCTCCGGTCAGTGAATCTCGTCCAAGGAGTCTGGGGAGCTTTGTGCTCTTATTATTCTCCTTACTTCGAGGACACCATGGTTGGGAGGACTGGTTGTCCTCTCCCCTTTCATACTGCCTCTCTTAACCTTTTATACTGGCATTTATCCTCTCACCAACGTCCACGTGTAAGCTCAATTTTCTAGGGCTTAAAACTTGTCCTGTCAGCCCATACCTAGAGTGGTTGGGGGGTAGTTGCAAAAGCTGAAGAGTATGGTCCTGGCAGGTGCAGATTGCTTTATTGCAGTGTTGGCAGCCTTTTACTTGGGCTTTTTCTGCACTGTGCTCATTCTTCCTTTTAGGGGTATTATGGGATGCCGAGCATGAGGTCGTCCTCGGCCATTTGCTTAGGCCGTCCTGGACCTCCATGGTGCGTCCTTGGCATTACCTCTCCTCGGCACAGGCCGTGGGCCTTAACATGAAGTGGGCCGAGATCATGAATTCTCTGACCCCACATAAATATAATCAAGAATTGCAATATTACATGTTTGAACATTGTTATGATTGTTTTCCTTATTATCTTTTTATTGTATTATGCCATTATTTTTTGTTTAACTCTTTTTAATGAATATTTTTAAAGATCATTTGTAAGGTTTCATCTATATACTTTATTATATTTTAAATTGCTAGTAACAAATTTATCACGATATCCTACTTGAGATTCAACTTCTCTCTCTCTCTAGCTTTTCACATTCGAAGTGATATTTTTATATTAGGAAATTATAATTAAAAAGTATTTAAAATAAGATAAACACTATCAAAAATGTAAAATTATAATATGAATTATATATCAAAGGCATTATTGCAACTTTACTTGACAATAGAATCACCGGATAGCCTTAACACAAGATTAATTCTTACCAAACCAAGATTAATTTTATGTAGAAAATCAAATATCATGGTTCAAGAGTAAAATTTAATAAAGGAGACGGAGATTTATTATTATTTTTTAGAATGAGTTTTAATTTATGGATAGTTGAAATCTGATTTTTAGATTTGATTTTGAGAGAGAGAGAGAGAGAGAGAGAGAGATTGTTTACTGTGTAGTTGGGTGGAAGATTGGGTACCTAATATTGACAATATTTTGTGTGAAAAACTAAATTACAAAAACTGAAATCTCAAGTTGTTATGAGAAAGATAATCAATAATAATTCAGCACATTGACAATTATTATTTTTATTTTTTTTGTAAAATTTTTTAAGATTTCAATTGGGTTGAATTTTATTGATTTAAAAGTTTGGGAGTCTTTTTGGAGGTAAGGGAAAGAGTGCACAATCTATATATGTTTTTTTCTCTTTAGTGAAAGTAATTATTGACCCACAATTTTAATACATTTTTCTAATAGAAGTCCTAGACAATGAACTAAGTAACCTAAGGCTAATGCCAGCCTTGGCCACTTGCTCCTGTGAATGGTATGCCACATAATTTTAATTACAACCCCAAGTTTAATATACCCAATACCCATCGCTGTTAATTTGCCAATTGTCATGTTCATGAAGTTTAAATCTTTTTTATTTTTTTGGTCAATGATGAAGTTTAAATCATCCTTCAATAAATGATTCATTATTACTTATAATATCTTTTCCTAAGATTGCATGTATGAAGAGTCAAATTTATCTTTCATCAGAAGATCTCTTCCAAGATTGCATGAAATCTCTCTCCTTCTCAAAAAAAGGAAAAAAAAAGAGGATTGCATGAATCTTGTACTAAAGGGCATGATTTAAATCGTCTGTCAATATATGATCATATGTTACATTACAATGTCTTTTCCTAAGATTTGCAACTTGCAAGTATGAAGAATCAAATTTATGTTTCGTCAGAAAATCTCTTCCAAGATTGCAAGAAATATTGGGTCAATCTTGTTGTAAATTTTTTTTTTTTTTTTTAATTCAGCAAAAAGAAAAGGAAAAAAAGTTTATCATAAATGATTTATGCAATTAAAAAAAAGTCCTTAAAAAAAAACGCCCGGTTTCATTTTGCTAGACCACCAATTATAACAAATATTTGGACTTCAAAAAATAACGTAATTTTTGTCACAACTCGCCACGTTGCAAGTTATAAGTGGTGGATATGTAGACCTACATGAACAACCAAATAGGCCTAAGCTTATACTTGCCTGGGAGTTTGCAATTTCTCACCATTTAACTTCCCTCAATATTTTTTTTCTCAAAAAAAAAAAAAAAAATTCCCTCAATATTATTAAGGATATAGTTGAGATTTAAAATAGAAGTTTGGTGACACAGACAAGAATAGATAGATCCCCAATAATAATAAAAAGGACAAATACATTATCATTATTTATATTTGGTTCTCTTAAAACTTTGGTAACGAAGGCAAGAATAGTTAGATCCTTAGACTACTTACAATAAACTAGACCTTGGTCACGAATAGCCTTTCAAACTTGTTTAAGTCTTGAACAACCTCTCAAACATGTCCTGGACCGCCCTAAATTCTCTAAGCTAAAAGACCAACAATTTAGAGTTGGTAAAAGTAGATGCAAAACTAGGAAAAAACTAAGTGAATATGCTAAAGAGTGGTGGTAATTAACTAATTATACAATGTGTATGGGGATACAACTAAAATCATGTGTTCGAAACATGATTTCACTTATAATTGTGAAATCATGTTTTAAAACAAGATTTCAACTGAAGTGCATGTAAATGATAACATGTAACTCAGTGTGTGCAACGTTCATTAAAAAAAAAAAAAAAAAACCTTAGCATGTGCAACAATAATTGTGTTTCCAAAATATGATTTTAGTTATGATTGTGAAATCATGTTTGAAAACAATAATTCAAGTGTAGTATATACATTAATGTGTAACTCAACATGTGTAACAATAATTAGTGTCTTCTAAATAATGAGATTTTAAATGGATGGAAATTTCAATCCTATCAATTTAATGATGATGACAATTGGCAATAGTGGTTGTGTCAATAGCTGCAAGCCAAGGGAAGGCAACAATAACAATGATGGTGGTGGTGGGCTGGTGGCAATAGAGGTGATATCAACAGGTTTTGGTGCTAACAATAGTGGTGTCAACATTAGTAAAGATTAAAACATTGGTGTTGAAGGCAATGGCAGTGACAAAAACACCTATAAAACAATGTGATTGTTAGCTTCTTATCAGTCTTCATTTTAAGGTGTAAACTTCTGATTCAATGAGATCTTTCAGTCTTCATAAACTATCAAATACAAGCATTTGAAATCATATATAGATAGATTACTCCATGGTAAATTCAACATAACATCAGATCAAGCAATCAATATCCACTAAATTGAGGTTAGACTTATAATAGCATTGGTAGTGCTCAATTTATATTTTTTTTTTTAAAAAAAAATTGATGTTCATCGATTGCAAAAGTTTCACTTTCACTGCAGATATATATTATTGGGCCTCCTAGCTTTTAGCAAAACAATATACTCTATAAAGGTAATAATGGTGGAAATTGGGAATTTTCAAGTAAAAAAAGAAAAGAAGGGAGAA
The DNA here is from genome assembly GCA_036321655.1 of Quercus alba. Taxonomy (NCBI): domain Eukaryota; kingdom Viridiplantae; phylum Streptophyta; class Magnoliopsida; order Fagales; family Fagaceae; genus Quercus; species Quercus alba. Next base: position 18,212,593 of record CM070300.1, read on the forward strand.
ATTAAAAAAAAGAGACAAAAAGGAATTTCATAGTCTTTTTTTTTTTTTTTTTTTTTTGAGCTGGACTTTCATAGTCTTGAATGGCTGGCAATGGCATTATACTGTCTGTGTTGGGTTTGCGTTTTTCAATGACCACAAGTCCCACATCGAAATAAATAAGGAGGAGGAGAGGTAAAGTAAAGCGGGCGACACGTAACAACACACTTACCTGGACGGGGTCAATGGGTGATCCATGTATAAGGTCCATGTCCTAGGATGGTAGCCTCCATTGCACATGAAGAAGGGGTGCCTGCCTAAGGTCTTCCCTAGTGGAAGAGCCTACGTCATTATTTGTTGCACTGGGGGGTCGCGCAAGCGTTGCCCCTGCTAAAATAAATCATTAATTTTTTTTTTTCTTTTTAGTATTTGTTTATTTAAAGTGATTTTGCACTTTGAAAATTCCTCAATATTGTTATATGTACTTTTTTTTCTTCAAATCTCTAATTCCGTTCTTAGACATGCCAGTTATCTCAAAATACTGAAAATTTATGGAAATTTAAATTTTTTTGAAGTCCCATGATCAGTAAGTTAAATCCATTCTTGGCATTTTTACTTGGGTTTTTTGGGTTCGTGATATCTTCAATTTCTACATTTGGTTTTTAGCTTTCTGTTTATGTTTTACTCATTGGGTTTATTATTGTTTGAGTTTTAATTTTCAAGTTTTGTGTGTAGATTTCAAGCATTTCAAGTCTCTCTTTAATGGATTATCAAAAAAAGAAAAGAAAAGAGTCTCTCTTTAATGAATGATTTCTTCAACTATGTAAATATTTCTCTTGGTTGCTAGTGTTGCAGTGAATAAGTAGTGAAATTAAGTTAGTGAATAAGTGGTGTTGCAGTGAAATTAAATAATACTCTATTTGTTAATAAGGACGAAGTCAGGATCTTATGTTAGGGTGCCAAAGTGAGAAAAAAAAAAAAAAAAAAAAAAAAAAAAAAAAAAAAAAAACCACGGTTTAAGAATGAGAATATCTGTATAATTCAATACTAAATTAACATACTTGTAGCATTATTACGTTATTTAAGAAGTGCGTGAAAAGAAATTTTGTCAATACAAGAAGCCAAATCCCGAATGATCTTTAACAACTCATGGATTTATAGTGGGTACAACTCTGAATTAAGCAAGGATAACAACTGGAAATTAAAACATTCCACCAATAGGGAGTGAAGATTGAAGACCCCAAATCTTGATGCGTTATACTTCAAAAAGACTAGTCACAATTGAAGCATCCTTGATAGGGCTTATTTTGTGGGATATAGTGTCTTTGAGCCCACATGGGATTACCGGGCCGACTCTAATGCCATATGTAACATACCAAGGAAAAACACTAGTCACATCTGCACTATACAGTCACAATCGAAGCGTCTTGTAGGAGTTAATAAAATCTAATTCAACTTAGTATATGTCAAATGTGAGACTCATCCCACATTCACACACAATCAATCAAATTGAGACATCACATGCCTAATTTCTCTAAATAATCCATAATTAAAAGAAATGAAAAAAATGCACGTTAGCACTTAATTAGCAGTAACTTTTGATAGAAGCTTCATGGCCAATTTTGTTGTTGTTGCAATTTATAATAATTGATAAACAACTACTTATTTCCAAGTTCCCATCCCATCTGATCCATTTGCCAACTTGAAGCGGCTGCTCTACGGGGTCCTTATCTCTTTTTATTTAATTCAATTATTTACTTCAGTTTCCTCACTTTTCTTTTTTATTTTCCCTTCTCTATATTTTTTTTCTAAAGAAAATTTTCTAGGCATCATTGTATTTGATTTTGGCATCATTGTAATTGACAGCTCTTTTTTTTTTTTTTTTTGGAGAATGGATAGCTCTGCTGTCTGCTCTCTCTTCTTCAGTTCATTGTATTTAAAATATAGGTACACCATGTACAATATGTTGATAAAATTAATCGTGCACAACAGATGAATTTGTAGACTGTAGAGGTGGCTAGTTGTATTTATTTTCATTTTCAAATCACATACTTTTTCTTTACTTTTCAAAACACAAAAACCAACTATTAATTAAAAAAAAAAAAAAACTATTTTAGATGGTTAGAAATGGAAAAGGTTTCACTCTCTAGAGAAATCTTCCGAACTACTTAGATTCCTTTTTATTGAATGTGAATTTTAAAAATTTAACTGTTAAGTTGCATGTTTTTATCATATCCACTATACTTGCAAAAATTTAAGAAGACCAAAGATAAATAGATATGTTATCAATCAAATGTTTAAATTTTAAGTTTTTGTGGTATAAAATAATGCATAAAAAATAAGTTTATTGATTGAATAGTAAATAACACCCGATTTGAATGAAATTTGATATGTGCGTTAAGAACATAAAAAAAAAAAATGCAATCCAATGGTTAGATTTTCAAAATTTATACACAATAAAAAGATATAAGATGAGTTTGAAAAATTTCTCTCTAAACTAGTTTGGAAGAGAAACATTTTTCCAATAGAAATACTTACATACTAAATAAAAAATAATATGTCCCTAAAAATTGCAATAATAATAAATTTATGTTCCCAAAAAAATGCAAAAAATAATAATTTTGATTGTGTGTTTGGAGAAATAGCAAAAAGTTATTTTAAATAAAGGTAAGGATGCCAATGTCATTATCTTTATTCGGTTTAGAACCTATATTAGGCTTTTATCCTATTTTAGGGATACCATTGTAAATGCCCTATTTTTCTAACACAGTTCAAGAATAATATTTTAATTTTATCACAAAAAATATTTAGACTAACAAAATACATTGAATTAAAATCTTACTAAAATCTCAAAATACAAAATATGTTAGGGCCTGATTGGTAGGAGGATTTTTGTTTTTGTTTTCAAAACAGTATAAAAACAATTTTCAAAAAATTGAACTTGAAAGTAGTTTTTAGATAATAATTTTTATATTTTACGTGTTTGGCCCTCACTTTTAAGAATAAATAGTGGATGTCCCGCACGATGCGCGTGTTCATTATTAGTTATTTTATAATACTCATATGTGTTATAATGTTTGGAAAATTAATTTTGATTATGTATTATACATCACTAAAAGAATGAATGAAAAAAAAATTGTAACACAATATATTTATAAGTAACCATAATTAATTAGACTCTAAAAATGCCACTATATGCCCTTTTTTGTTTGATCAGGTATACATGTATATTTAGTTCTTACATTTGGCCATTTCCAATATAAAATTTATTATTATTTCATTTTCTTTTTTTTAGAAGTATTTTTTTTTTAAAAGAAAACACATGAACTTTTGAAGGCTAAACATCTAAGATTTAAGGTTTATAATTTCTAATTTGCAAAACTAAATATATATGCCAAGAGATTAAAAATAAAACAATAATTGAATAGAGAAATACAAACTTATACTATTTCATATCTTACATTTAATTTTACTTACATTTGAGTACCTTAATCACTTACAAAGATTAAACACTTTCCAAACATATAAATAAAGACAAAAAACACATACTTTTAGAAACCCCATATGTTGTTAAAGCATTGTATCAAATTTTGATAGCGCTATTAAGAAGTTTAGATCATATACACCTAGAACGAAAGCCAATTTCGTTCTCTTTTTTACATTAATTTCTCACTCTCTGTCTCTCTATCTCTCCAGTCCTATTTTTCTTTTGGCCTTCTGATATTTTGTGAAACTGGAATATATAAAAGAACATGAAAACTAACATTGAATGGAGAAAACCTTTCATTTTTTAAATTAATGAAATTAAAAGTGGAAGAGTTCAAGAACTTGGAAAAGGGAGTAGAACCAAATCTTTTAATTTTTTTTGCATTTATGGCTTAAACTAATCATTGATAAGAAGATGGGAGGAGAAAGGCTAAATGAAAAAGTACTCATACAAAGCGCCACATGACATAACCTTATGCACTTTCACATGAGGTTTTTGCTTTTATATATATTGATTGATTGATTGATTTTCAAAATGCTAAAAACAAAAATAATTGTTTGGGAGACTATTTCTATTTTTGAGATTTTTAAAAAAATATTTACCAAAAATAACATGTAGAATCTGTAGATTATTTATCAATATATATATATATATATATATATAAAAGAAGAGACCTCATGCGAGAGAGCATGAGATTCTGCCAAGTGGCATCTTCTATGGTTAGCTCTTTTGTTTAAGCCATCTAGCTTTTTTTTTGGTTTACAAGTTATAGAGCACTCACAGTAGTGGTGTTATATAGGTATAATGCTATTTTTTAGCTCTCAGACACAAAAAAACCATCACGCAGCAATGGAGCTAAATCTAAAAGATTTAGCTCTTCAGCTACAGTGCACATCTATCTTTAGATGTGCACTGTAGCTCAAAGCTAAAAAAAAAAAAAAAAAAAAAATATTATTACACTTCTCTCTCCTCTCTCATTAAAATATTCCTTTCCTTTTCTCTCTCTCTCTCTCTCTCTCTCTCTCTCTCTCTCTTTGGCTTCTCTTCTTTCATCTTTCTTCCTCAAAATTTTTTTTTTTTCTCTAGCTCATCGGCCTCCCTCATCTCCCTCATCCCTCAGCTCACTGGCCAGCTCCCTCACCACCGACCTGTTCCACCGACCCACGCTAAGCCCTATCATCAATCTCCCCAAGCCCCATCGCCCAATTCGTGCCCCTCCGCCGGCCTCAACGTCACCGGCTCAAACCCCAAGCTGCCGATCCATGCCTCCGCCCAGTCCTCCGATCAGACTCACCCATCGCCCAATTCGTGCCCCTCCGCCGGCCTCAACGTCACCGGCTCAAACCCCAAGCCGCCGATCCATGCCTCCGCCCAGTCCTCTGATCAGACTCACGCCATCTCTCTATTCTGTTTGCTGTGATTGAGTTTGTTTGTTTGTTTGTTTTTTTTTTTTTTTTTTTAATGTACTTTCATATGGGTTTGGTGGCTGTGGTGGTGGAATGATGTTTGATTTTTTTTTCTTCTGTAGGTTTGATGGCTGTGGTGGTGGCGATGGTGGTTGTTGTGGCTATGGTTTGGTGGTACGGTGTTTGATTTTTTTTTTTTCCTGTGGGTTTGGTGGCTGTGGTGGTGGCGATGGTGGTTGTTGTGGCTGTGGTTTGGTGGTACGGTGTTTGATTTTTTTTCCTGTGGGTTTGGTGGCTGTGGTGGTGGATTGGTGACTGTGATGGTGGTTTGGTTTTTTATTTTGTTTGTGGGTTTGGTTGTGTCTGGTGGTGGTGGTGGTGGTGGTGATAGTGGTGGTTGTGGGTGTGGTTGTACCTGTGGCTGTGGCTGATGGTAGAGGAGGTTGTGAATGGTGCCGAGTTGTTTTTTTGAGGAGTGGGATATATTATTTTATTATAGGTGATATATTATTTTATTATAGGGGATATATTATATTATTGTCATATTTATATTATTTTATTATGTTGATAGCTAAAATAGATCCACTGCTGTAGCATGTGTGTAGGTATAATAGATAAATTAACTTTTGATAGAACTAAAAAGTTAAATTTTTAGCTCCACTATGGATGCTCTTACACGTCATCTGTTATTACTCCTCACCCTCACTCTTCAATTGACTCTAAAATAACGTTTAAGCTTTCAAATATGTCTCTTAGGGTCTGTTTGGTTGGGAGGATGGAAAAGTGGGAGGATAGAAAATTGTGGGAGGATGGAAAAGTGGAAGGATAAAAAAGATTTAGTTTTCTCTCATTTGTGTTTGGTTGGAAGGGTGGAAAAGTGGAGGGATAGAAAACTTTTTTGTTTAGTTGAGATAAAAAATGAGATGATGAAAAATGAAGTTGATATAAATTTACCATTATATCCTTACTAAATATATAAACAAAAAGTAACACATTTATTATTAAAAAAAAATTGTATGGACACTTTAATTTTTTTATTTATTTATACAATAAGCAAATGCTAAAAGGATATTAAAAAAAAAAAAAAAACAGATAAAAACAAACAAACAGTACCAACGTCTACTATGCAAAATTTTATTGACAAAAAAAAAAAAAAAAAAAAAAAAAAAAAAAAAAAAAAAAACCAAAACCAAAACCAACGTGAAAGTACTGTGCAAACATGTAGAGATTTTATCCAGGCCAAAAAAAAAAAAAAAAACACACACCGGAAAGACAAAAAGTTGGCATGGGATAGAGAAGGGCAATTTTGTCCAAATGCACTCTTCCTCCTTTTCTCCCTCATTTTCTCTTCATTTTGGAGAGATTGAATTGTGGTGGGCCCAAAGAGAAAATAGCTGGGCCCCACCACTTTTCTCTCCCCCTCCCACTCTCATCCAAACACCAATCCCACCCATTTTCTCTCCTATTTTCCACTCTTTTTTTTCCATCCTCCCTAAAATCCACCCATCCAAACATAGCCTTAGTCTTACAAAACCCAAACGTATACTTAATTACACAAACTCATTTTCGTTTTACCTCTTGTTAATCTCCTCTATTTCCCATACATTTGGTCAGACAACCAAAAAACCAATCTTCCCTAAACTATGTGGTTGAATCTCAATCTCAAAGGATTGCGTGAATGACTTCAAAGGGCCTCAAATCCAGTCCAAAGATGTTTTCCATGCTTCGCATCGATTTCATCAGGTCACTAAATCTTTCTCTCTCTCTTTGTTTCTCTAAAACTAAATTGTTTTGCTCTTTCTCTTTCTCATTCTCCTTTTTTAGAAAAAAATAAAAACAGATTATTAGCTTCTTTGAGAATCTCAGGGACTCCGCACGGGATGCTTTTTCAGAGCACGAAGTTTTGTTGAATTCTCATTTTGTTTCCATAGAAATTAGCATCTCAGAGATTTTTTCTGCAAATTTTCAAAATTAAATGAGTTTGAATTTTGGGTTTCTATGTGGTCTTTTAAAGTTTGGAATGATTCTAGGAATATAGGACCGACCTAGAAGATCAGCCTCAAGCCAAACGGTCGACCTGTCAAGGTAATAAGAGAACCTACGTTTGGGTTTTTTAATTTATAAATTTTTTATTGTGTAGTTAATTTTTTTTTTTTAGATGTCTTTTGGGTTTTCTATTTAAAAATTTATTATGGTGTAGTTAAATTCTTTATAAAAAAATCAATAAGAAACTTTTTTTGAAACAAAGAAACACAATTCTGTTATTCTATTAATCTGTTAATCCATATCTAGATTTCTATAAATACAAATGGATCCCATAGATCTAGGATTGAAACCAAATAAATAATCTGCTAATGTCATATAAAATTTAAGGAACAAATGCTTAAGTGTCAAGAAGAAAGTAAAGGCTCAAGTTGATTTTTTTTGGGGCAGGTAGAGTTGTCCAAGGCTGTAGGTAATTATCAGTGATCTTGAGTCCCTTGGTATTAGTTAGGTAAAATCTGTAGGGACATAACTAGAAATCTAAGGTAGTGTGTTTAATACAACATGTGCAGAGGCATATGTGTTCATGACTTTTGTTGGATGTTAAAAGAAGCTACAAGATTTTCTGTGTAGATACAAGTAGCTTTCCCATCCAGGGCTTAACATTTGGAAAGTCCAAAATTAACTTTGTTATACATGATGGATATATTCTAGTCCATGTCCTAAAATTAGTGCTTATAATGATATACCCATTTACTAATACAAATAGATCAACCACCAAACATTACGCCTATACTTCTCTCTAATTGCAGATGGCAGTTTAATCAGGGTAAATTTATAACTGGTGGTTCGGCCAAATCCCACAAATCAAATGAATGAGTTATGATACTTTTGAGCTTTTGAAAGTGGCTTTCCTGGATAGAAAACCTTTATGAATCTAATATACATAGTAATTTCCAGACCAAGAATGACCAATTCCTAGAGTTGCAGAGCTCTATAATCACTAAGAATGGTAATAGAGTAAGAACTAATACTACACACCATAACTGCCACACACACACACACACACACACACACACCCACACACAAAAACCCCAAGTGTCAAGCTTCTATCATGTATGGCTACAGTAGATGAGGTTAAGTAGTGTATTAACTGTTGGTCATTATTTTGCAAGAAGTGTAACCCAACAGTTGGCTCCTTTAAGTAAAGAAATTTCACCTCTTGGCCGAATTTCTGGAGCCCTTTGACATAAGAAAAAAACAAATTCCTTTTGTTTTATGCCTTTTATCTATTTTTAACTGCCTCTTCTCTTCCTTTCTCAAAATTTTTGTCTGGCAAGCTCTTATATAACTAGAACAAAAATTTATCAATCTTTGAACTTTTTTTTTTTTTTAAATTTGATATTACCTTGGTTGTATAATGGTCGCCAAAGACTCGTAGAAATTTCCAATAATCACATTTTTTTGCACTTATCTCACTTCAGTCAGTTGCACATCAAATGTTTCTAAGATGGAAGTTTGGCATGCCTATCCACTGAAGGTTATCAAGGTTCGTTTTTTATCCTCTTAAGTTTTGTCAAGCAGCCTAAAAAATTTAGAATTATTAGCATTATAGTTCTAGACTATGAATCAATTCCACTTAGAAGTTGCAACTTAGCATATAACATTCTTTGAATATGTTTGAAAAAATTACTACCAAATTTTGTCACTTGCGTTATTTTTCTTGACTATATGAAATTTTTTATGAATATATTAGTCCTCCAATATGAATCACGATTGCAATAAAGTTAATTTATGAATGAAAATTCATAGTCTCCTTTTTAAAAATTTTCTTTCATGACTTAACTATGGTGTTTGATTACTAAAAGGGTAATGCTTCAATATTTGATTAGTACAAAGGCAATGCTTCAATAACTGATGATGTATTTGCAACACTTGGATTGAAAATTCATGGTGGCAAAAATGTCCATGTGTGGGACATTTTTATGGTATTAGTTCTTGGCAGGTATTCAATCAATTCTAGAGAAATACATAATGAGAGTTCCAAGTAGAAGACTTGATCTTGGTGCCAAAGAATATGTTGCTTAGTGCGTTTGGCCATAGATAATGTAAGCTTCAAGGATGATGAAAACTCATTATAAATGAATCACTACATTTCTATTAATAAGTTGAACAATGATGAGATATCACCCTTTTATTCTCTTTATAAAGATGATTGTGGTTAAGCAAAAATATCTTCCTACTAAACTCTATTCCATAGTGATACAATGATTGGGAAATTATGCATTGGGCATTATTTGGTGGTTTACATACAAGACTTTACTACTCTTAGGGGCACTATTGGGTATATTTGTTAAAACGTCAATACCATGTAGCTCCTTGACAATTAGTATCTTTGTTGTAGCTAGCTAATAAGATTCAAGAATTACTTTGAGGAATGTACTTCATAATGATTTGGAAATTTAGGGGTGTTTTTTTGCCCCATGTTGATGAAATATTTAGTTTTGGTATCTATTTCTCAAACCATTTATTGCTAGATAGGAGTTACGTTTCTAGGATTTAGTTTAATACTCATAAACTAATCAAATTGTTTAATACTCATAAACTAATCAAATTATATGCTCGCTCTCTTTCAAAGGATGTGAAATTAATAGCTGTGCATGTAACTTAACAAAAATAATTAAATAACTGTGAATTCACCTACGCAACACATACATATCATTAATTATGTTATTCTTAGTAATTTCTGTTTCTTTTTTATTTTCCTCTTTTTTAATATATAAGATAAGTGAACCTAATTATGTAAATATTTTACCACAGGCCATAAAAATTACTTAGAAATTATTTGAAAATGAAATTATAAAGTATCCGCGGGACATCATCTAGTATATATAATGATAAGGGAATAGAGCTCATCATATTTTTTTTTTTTTTTTTTTTTAATGATAAGTTTCAAATTTGAAGTGTGAGAATTCTTTTTGTGATAACAATAAACTCCTTAATTTAAAAGATAAAAAAGTTTGGAAAAATATGTGGGGTCCAATGTTTTCAATTTATTTATAACTATGTTAGTAAAAACATTTTTTGTATCCTGAAAGCACCCCTTAGTTGTTTTCAAAATCCTATTTTAAATCAAGAAAATAGGTGTGGGGCCAGAGAATTTGTGACCTTGACCCACTTTACATTAGGGCCCAAAACCTGGGCCGAGGAAAATTATTGCCAAGGACGCATAATAAAAGTCCAAAAAAGGCTTAGGGATATGATCGAAGACGATCTTCTGCTCGGCACCCCATAGAGCCCCTAAAGGAAAGGACGAGCTTAGTGCAGGAGCAGGCCAAGTGAAAAAGCTGCCAATACTGCAATAAAGAAGTCTGCGTCTGACAGGTCCATACTCTTTACCATGTTATTCAGTTTTTACAACTACTCCCAACCGCTCTAGATATGGGTTGATAGAACAAGTCTCAACTCCAGAAAGTGGAGCTTACACGTAGACACTGGAAGGAGGATAAATGCGAGTATAAAAGGGAAAAAGAACCAGAGGGGGGGTCGTCTCCCAGACCAAAAAGTCCTAAAGAAGGAGAACAGTAAGAACACTAAGCTCCTCGGACGAGGTCTAAGGACCGGAACCACCCAGGTCGCACCGGAAGAAGGCCTTGCTAGACACACGCAGTTCACCCTCGTGTAAATTTCCATAGAAACCACGACTGATCGCTGTCCGATGACCAAGGTCTAGCCTTTCAAGCCCACGCTCTATAAATTATATTGTTTGGGTCCTTAAACATACAAACCCATTATCATTTTGAGGTCGTTACAAATTATGCACTTACAATATGAAACAATTTTTTTTAAAAAAAAAAAAACTGTATTTAGAAAATATTAGCCAAACAATAAATTCAAGTGTGGGACCCACCATTTTATGGATTGCAGAACAAAAAACTATATTTAAATACTCTTACCAAACATCCCCTTAACACTTTGTAACAATTAAATTATGAATAAGATTTAAAAATGTGTATATTTTTAAACTATTAATAGTATGAGTTGGGTATGGATTGACAATTTTAGCAACTCAAATTTGAATAGGATAGGGTGGGATCCTTAAATAGAAAATTAGTGGTCAATAACAATATGGTTAAATTCCATTTCAGAGATTGCATTCTAGCTCATGGAACTAGAGCTAGCAAAATAGGGGTACACATGAGTTGGGTTGGGTTGAGTTGAGTTGGTAGATGTTTTCAATCGAATTAGATATTGTTAGGTTGATAAATTCTCAAGTAAAAAGTAAAAACCAACCTAATACACCCCACGTGTTGCTTGGGTCAATGGATTAGACACAAATGTTTCATGCCTTGTAGAACCTAACCTAACCCAATTCACATGGATTAAGTACAAATGATCCCATAATTAAAAATATATAAACACAATATATAAAAATAAGTCTTAGAAAGAGCAAAGAATGTAAAGGACAACTAGATAATTAACTTTGAATAAATATGCATTCAAAATAACAATAATGGAAAGGATTAGATAATAAATCATAGAGTAATTATTGTTATAAAAATAGGGTCATGTTAACGGGTGTCCTTACTTAGGGCAATTGTTAATAACCATATCAAGAAAGTTTTTAAAATCACTTTTATGGGAAATATAAAAAGTTGTTAGAAAAATTAATTATTTTATTATTTTCTCGTAAAATATTTCTAAAAATAGTTTATAAACCAATGCCCTTAGGGCATTGTTAACATTTCCCATAAAATAATGTTACTTGAAAGTTTTTCCACTTGAAATGTATATACTTGCATTAATATTTTGAAAAGTATTACACTTGGTGATATTTGCTGGGAATACAAATTACAAATGATGATGCACGAAATTGTCAGTAAGTTGAATTGTCTGAACTCACAGTCATTAGAAAACTTGAAGAGTTAGAAAATCTTAAGAGTGAAAATACTTTCAAAGTGCACTGGTGTGGTGTCGGTCAAAGACACTCCTAAGATTAAGTTATAAACTCACAATGAACTCAAATTTTTTTTGAGAACTGTGTTTTCACGTACCTTGAGACTGTGGTATCTTGGTGTTTATATAGGGGTCTGAAGTAACCACTTTTGTTGAATTGTAGGGATTAGCATGGTGGAGACATGGGCTAACAGCACTGATATTATTGGGTTTAGTATTCCCATACTTGGCAGTTGTGAAAATGTAAGAGGGTCTTGCGCAGTGGTTTCTACACTTGAGCATAGTAGGATGATTAGCTTCAAGTAGATGTCTTTACTCTTCCATCTTTAGAGATGACAGAATAGTGGTGAAGTCGGACTACTCAATTAGATGGTTTTAGGTGAAGTGGAGCAAACGAACGAGCTAACCAATTCATATGAGTTAAGCTCATTAGACAAGTCGAGCTTGTGGTTTTTGTTCTCTAAAGCTGACTGGTAAAGTTGACTGATGAAAATATTCCCCATTAAGTAGCATGTAGGTGACGAATGGGCATATATGTGATGAATGAGCTTGTAGGTGACGGGTGCACATGTAGGTAATGAGTACTTTGTAGAAATATTCCTTATCAACAAATAAGAGAGTTTTCTCAAGAGTAGAAGGGGTATTAAAGGTAGAAGGGTTGGAGTCTTTTCTAGATTCTCCCTGCTTGTGCCACAAAACTGCTTCTTTTAAAGCTCTTCTATGGGGACAATTGGACTCTTGGAGTCTTGCTATCACGAAAATGATTATCACATGAACACTTGGAGTGCTTGTGGGCAGTACTTGGAGTCTCGCTTTCATGAAAATGACTTCTCCAGTTCACGTGGTGACATGGAAATGCAAATATGGGAAAGGATTCTTCGCATTACATGCACACTAGGGATTTTTTGCGTAGGAAATACACATACTTACATGGGAAAAAATTCTTCTTCACATTTTGGAATAGTATAGGACTATAGGAGAACTTTTTTTTTAAAAGGTATTCTCTCGAAGTTCAAATTATGTACGGATATATCTCATATGGATTTCCAAGAATTTTGGAAGATTGGTTTTGGTTTTTCATTTGTATCCGAATTACTTAATCTTGACAAAGCATATTAACATTGGTTTATCTTTCTTTTTCATTTTTCATAATAAATTTTATAGATATAATGAAGGAGAGGAGATTTAAACATTGAATGTTGCTATTAAAAACACTAGGATATACTAGTTGAACTATAAACCTCTTAGCAAAATTGGTTTATCATTGATATAACACAAAGTTGAAGGCTGGATGTGGAATTGTAAAAACTTTCTGACAGAAAGCACCTCAACAATGAGGTAAGTATACGAAGGACTTGTTCTGTCAGACTAAAAAATTCCTCCAGAATTGTTAGTTATCATCAAGGTGGAAAGTGATTGATATTTGATCATCCAAAATATTGTTTTGATCAAACCAAAATCCTAAATTGGCTGACAACAATGTTATGCCTCACTGCCTCAATGTGTTACATTACAACAATCCATCTTTCATCCCACATCACTAATTTATGTCAGAGTAGGGGTCAACTTGGTGTATAAATAAGATGTGAGCTTCACATGCTAACATACTTACCTGGACGGGGTCAATGGGTGATCAAGAAGGCCCATGGCCTAGGCTAGTGACCTCCATTGCACTTAGGAGGGGTGCTTACCTAAGGTCTACCGAAGTGGTGGAGCCTATGTCATAGTTTGTGGTAGAGGGGGCCTGCGTTCGCGCGGCCCCTGTCAATACTATATTCTAAATTGGTTTCTTCTCATACGCAATAAAGAATAAGAGTCTATCTTTCTCAAGGAAGAGTAGATTTAACTACTCACACTAAAATGTGGAATTTTTATGTGTCATGTATTTTTATGGAGAAACTTGAACATTGAAACTATTTTTTTATACTATAAGAGCATTCACAATAGACATGTTGCAACAGTGGATCTATTTTAAGTTTTAGCTTTCAACATAATAAAATAATATATCTACTACAATAAAATAATTTATCTCACTACAATAAAATAAAATATTCACTACATATTTCCATCAGCCACACACACAACCACCACCACCACCACAGCCCACAACAAAGAAAAAAAAAAATCAACCAAGCCCACACCCACCAACACAAAACCCACTCAAGCCACCACTGTGAACACACCGATCTACCCACAAACCTACCCACCCACCAATGAACCTAGCCACCCACCGACGCTGATCTACTCCATTCCTCACTAGGTAATATATCCACTAATGTCGACGAACCCAGCCATCCATTGATGCCAATCTACCCACACAACCACCACCACACCACAGCCCACAACAAAAACAAGTAAGGGCGAAATGGGTTGGCACGTGGATCGAGAGCGTGGGGGTGGGCTAGCAATGGTGAGAGGAAGTTGAGAGAGAGCTGAGAGAGTTGAGAGAGAGAGAAGTGAGAGTTGAGAGTTCTGAACTGAAAAGGAAAAACAAATAAATAATATTTTAATAGGAAGTGAGAATAAAAAATTATTTTATTTTTTAGCTCTCAGCTACAGTGCATATCTATTTATAGTTGTGAACTATAACAATGAAACTAAAAAAAAATAGCTATAGCTCCACTGCTGGATGGTGGTTTTTTGTGTTTTGGTGGAGCTAAAATAGCTATATAGCTATTTAGCTCCACTGCTGTGAGTGCTTTAATCTATAATTTGTAGTAAAAATGTTGTGGAACAGTGCCTCTCATTTTTATGTGTTATGGAATTTGATTAGATTTAAATTTCTATATTTCTCTTTGTGCTCTTAATTGTTATTAGTAAATTACTAAAGTAATAGGGTTAAAGGTTAATCGAAGTGTTATGCCCTATTTTTGTAGATTTTTGTTATGCCTTATTATTATTATTATTATTATTTTTTATTCAAGATAAAAATTTTACTATAACTTAATCTAAGTGTGAAATCCCTTTCCGGATACTTCAATCTCAATCCTTGCCTCCCTCACTTCACAAAAAAATTTGTATTTTTGTAAAGTGTCATCACGCCAAAAGTGCTATTTTTAGGACATGAAAATGAACGTTAAAGAGATTTTTTTTTTTTTTTTTTTTTTTTTCCAGTAATACATAGATATATAGACTGAAGGATCATGGCTTTCATTGAAAATGAAAGCTCAGACTATTTAAATGCAATGTAACCCTGAAATATGAATTCTTTAGGCTTAGAAAATTTGAAGATTGAGGCTATCAAGTCAATCTATCAAACTTTTATTAGTCAAGCTGTTGATCATACAGCAAACAGACCATAGGAAGTTCTCATTATTTCAAATATGTAGATTGCACAACATACATAAAGCAGTTTCTGATATTCAGAAACAATCAGTCATAAGTCATATTTTCTGCCTCATGCCTAATGGAATCAAAGAGTGCAGTAGACAGATAACGCTCTCCAAAGCTGGGAAAGATAGCCTATATTCAAAACAAAATCAAACAGAATAGTTAATGGACTTGAGTTTGGAATACACAGACTAGTACAGCTCTAACTCTAAGCCGTCTGTGCATTTTATACAATCCTACACATAATTGCAATGGAAAAATGAGTTAAGGGTGGCAAAAGGTCAAAGTTTAGGTCTGACAACTGGATTGCATATATCGTTTTTTGGAGTGCCCAAACCCATATTGAACCTTAGGCTGTGTTTGGTTCGTGTAAAAGTATTTCCGGAAAATATTCTATTTTCCGGAAATGCTATTTTCCGGAAAGGAAAATGTTTTCATGTGTTTGGTTGCATTTCAAAAAATGTTTCGGAAAATATTTTCTGATGTTTGGTTGTGTTCTTGAAAATAGCATAGAAAACACATTTTCACATTTTCTCACATTTTCTTGGTTACCAAACGATTATATAATATCATTTATTCATCAAAACATAAACAAAACCCAGAAAAAAATCATCAAATCCGGACAATCGAAGGCGAGATCGCGATCGGCGCGATCGTGATCGGAGCGGTCGGTGCATCACGATCGGCGGCGCGATGCGTCGATCGCGATCGCGATCGCGCCGATGGTGTGATACGTCGATCGCGATCGCGATCAACGCGTTCGCGCGATCGCGATCTCTCCGATCAACGCATTGCGATCGGCGGCGCGATGCGTCGATCGCGATCGCGATCGACGCGTTCGCGCGATCGTGATCTCTCCGATCGACGCATCGCGCTGCCGATCGCGATCGACGCATTGCGATTGGCAGCGCGATGCGTCGATCACGATCGACGCATCGCGATCGCACGAAGATCGAAGCGGAGATCGCGATCGGAGCTCTGGGTGGCTGGATCGATCGGAGCTCTCGCACTTGATCTCGCTCGTTGGCTTTGATCTCGTTCGTTGGCTTGATCTATTCCGCACTTGATTTCGCTCGTGGGCTGTTGTGTTCTTCGATTGTTTTTTTCTGTTCTTTCTCTCTCGCTCTCGTGTTGTGTTTTCTGTTTTTTCTCTCCCTCTCTCTGCGTTTTGCAAGCCACGGAAATCAATTGAAGTGAAAATGAAGGCAGATTTTCATTTCCGTGGTCAAGGCTTCAAATTTCGGTCAACAGGAAATTCATTTCCGGAAAGTAATATTTTCCGTCACAGCCAAACGCTCCATTTTCCGGAAATTGATTTCCGGAATTCATTTGAAGTCGAAACAAACGCACCCTTACTTTCATACAGACTCAACCTGGTCTTTGTTTTAAGCCAACTTAGGAATTTATACTTTTTAGTAGGTAGGTCATTTAATATGAATCAAATCCGATTCTAGGTTAGTTAAGCAGGTATGCAATACTTATGCAACTCCTAGGAACACCAGTATTAAAACTTGGGCCTAAATATTCTGAAATTTTTTTCAAATGATTTTTTTTTTTTTTTTGAAATTATTGGACTTAAAAAGCATTAGGGTGTCACAATTTTTTTTTTCAATTTTAAATTTTATTTTAAAGATCCATTTATATAAAAAAAATGAAGACAAAGGGGACTGATCAATATGATATTATTGCCCACAAGTAGCAGCTTTGCAGAAGTACTGTAGAGCTTGAAGCCTTGAACAATATTTACCTCCTGGGTTAGGATGAGAAAATTGAAGAAATATAAATCCTAAGAGTTGTAGGAGACATAATTAGAGGGTTTCTGGAGCAAATTTTGAAATTAATTAAATCAAGCTAAGCACAATACCAAAATACATTTAATGAAGCGCAACAAAGATTCTATATCAATTTAAAGAAGACACTTGGACTTACAGCAATAAGTTTTCCAGCATTTTCTGGCCTCTGCCAATTTTATTGCAGCACCAGATGAAATCCCAACCTGCAAAATACATGCTTCCACGTTCAGCTTAGAAACGAATTGTAAAAAGTTCTTATAGAGCCATTACCTTAAGTATCCTACCAGCAAACCTTCTTTCAAGGCAAGCAGTTTAGCAGTTTCAATGGCTTCCTCACTTGATACCTGAAAAAGTCACCAAAAGTATTTTGAGTCTGTGAAATAAAATCTATGGCTGAATATGCAGATGCCAGTGATCAGAGAGTTGCCATGTAAACAATAGCCGGTAATTGCCACTACGCTTCAACAAGATTGAAACAGAACGTTATTCTGCTTCCACTGTAACAGGTTCGTATAACTGTCACAAGGATTTGCAACTTTTGTTTTAACTTTGAATGGGAATGTCCAAGCCCAACTTAGTGTTTTTTTTTTTTTTTTTTTTTTTCAATGTAAAATGTATTTAATCAGTCGCTAAATGATTATTAAAGCCGTCACAAACTCCAAGAAAATAGAAAGACCAATTTCCAAAAGAACTCAGACGACAATATGCTCAAACTTATCCATGTATATGTATTCCTTATTGATCTCCAGAATCATTTCTGTTCTTTTATACAAAAATGCTGATATTGAGTTCAGCTGAGTAGTGTGACATATTCATTTAAGAGAATGACCCATTTCATGATTGTAAAAATTTTATTTTCCTCTCACTCACAGAAACAATAACGAAGATAAACAAGGTCTTCCAGAACCATTTTCATTTTCATACTGAACCTGAAGCAAGCGTGATGGGTAATTTATTCATTTCTAAAAATATAATTCATGAAATAGCCCAAAAGAATCGATTCTCTAGATGATATAAAGAAACAAGACCCATTACAAGCCCCATAAAGCTGACTCTCATCAAGATGAAATGCCCTTAAACCAAGTATAACAGGAATGAACTTTACACCTATAAAGGACTAAAATAAAAAATAAAATCCCAAAATAAACAACACTCTAAGACTGATAAAATTACATAAAAGACTTTTCTAGGCAAAACTTTCACAAACCTAGTCCTTAATGTCCTTTTGTTGAGCCTACTTATCTGCCTTCCAAATTTCAATCATCTATAATGATAAAATAATATTCCAAAGGTGATAAATGAGCTATACGTCCATTGCAAAGACAACTCTACTTGCATAGCCATAATTGCAATGTATTCTGACTATGCTCATACTTTTCACTCAATATGCAACACTTCTAACTATAGCACAAGTACATAATTTCACATGTGAAATCAAGGTGAAGGAAAATAAAATGGTTTCTGGACTCCCTTGAATAACTTCATCAAGCAGCTTCATATCCAGAACAGTAGGTATTATACCAGCTCCAATTCCTTGGATAAGATGCTTGCCTATGAGGAAAAAGTCCAATAATTCATTACTTTTTTTTTTTTTTGGGAGAAGACAATAATTCATTACTTGGAGGAAAAGGCCAAAAATTAAAAAACAACAACCACCTCCACCGAATTAAACATATAAGTCATTATGAACCCCCCGAAATTAAACAGAGCAATAGCCAGGAAATTCCTTAGTATCCAAAGATGGAAACACTTTATTAAGAAGGAATCTCCAACTACCCAAATAATTGACAATCAAACAAAAAGTCAAAAACCACAAGAGCTACAATTAAAACAAGAAAAGAAGAGAGCAAATGATCTTGAACTTTAATCATGGAGAAGAGAACCTTATCTCTAAATAGTTGTAGATACACACACACTGTTGGACTATAATGATAAAATAATGTTCCAAAGGTGATAAATGAGTTATACGTCCGTTGCAAAGACAACTCTACTTGCATACCCATAATTACAATGTATTCTGACTATGCTCATGCTTTTCACTCAATATGCAACACTACTAACTATAGCACAAGTACATAATTTCACATGTGAAATCAAGGTGAAGGAAAATAAAATGGTTTCTGGACTCCCTTGAATAACTTCATCAAGCAGCTTCATATCCAGAACAGTAGGTATTATACCAGCTCCAATTCCTTGGATAAGATGCTTGCCTATGAGGAAAAAGTCCAATAATTCTTTACTTTTTTTTTTTTTTTTTTTTTTTTTTTTTTTTTTTTTTTTGGAGAAGACAATAATTCATTACTTGGAGGAAAAGGCCAAAAATTAAAAAAACAACAACAACCTCCACCGAATTAAACATATAAGTCATTATGAACTCCCCAAAATTAAACAGAGCAACAGCTAGGAAATTTCTTAGTATCCAAAGATGGAAACACTTTATTAAGAAGGAATCTCCAACTACCCAAATAATTGACAATCAAACAAAAAGTCAAAAACCACAAGAGCTACAATTAAAACAAGAAAAAAAAGAGAGCAAATGGTCTTGAACTTTAATCATGGAGAAGAGAACCTTATCTCTAAATAGTTGTAGATACACGCACTGTTGGATTATATATTTGGCCTATTGGGTATACATGTTTTGCTAGTTTAGCTATTTCAAATTTGTGTGATTCTCTTTATATATTGTTATTGATGTTGGCTGAGCCTGTCAGGGCAGTGAAGGTTTTATAGGGAAGTGCAATGGAACTCTCAGACTTATTCACACAACTCACCCACTACAGTATTGACATAGATTTTTGGATCCTTGTCTCCTTCTACTTTCAAAGAAGCTTTACCCTTTTCAAATCACTACAGTAGTGTATTCTTAAAACTTTTGTACATGGTACAAGAACAAGACCATGTCTTATCACAAAATTCATTTTGATTCGACTCTTGTCTTTATGTGCTCTTATGGTGCGCTATGTGGAGATACCAAAGATTTGACCATTCAGATCAGGATCAGGTCACCACAATTCTACTAAAAATATGATAAATAAAAAAAACGAAACAATCTGCAAAAAAATAGTAACCAAAAAGTATTCTATAAAATTAAATATATATAGATATAAAATCGACCCATTTTTTCAAAATATAAAGTGCAACTGTGCAAATATTGTTTAAGTCTTTTTATTCTCCATTTTTTTTTTATATACTATATTTATATTATAGTCTATAGTTTACTATAATTAGTTAGAATAACTTATAAAAAAAAATTTGAGCTTCGATTGGGAACACTATAAATAATAGAAGGTAAGGATTAGGTCCAGTGCATTCTACCCAAGCTGATTCTTGTAATATAAGTTATAAATCGTTTTCTTCATGATAGTGAAATTTTAACTCCTTGTTAGGCTGGTTCAATATAATTGAAACCTAATATGGTAGTTATAAGTGTTTTTTTTAATAAACAAAAAAGTGGGGTTTTTAAGTATACCAATTAAATAATATTTTTTTTTCTAAAAAATCAATAAATTATATATATATATATATATAACATTTTAAAAAAATCATTTTTATTATTTTTTGAAATACAAAGTTACATCTAACATTTTGTTATTAGGAATTTGCTAACATCTTATTTTCAATTTATAAAATGACCAATTCACTCAATCTTCTTGTACAATAATCAAATATCAAGTAGAATTATCAATTTCAATTTTGAAAAATCTTTGTCTGCAAAAATAGTTATTTCAAGTACTGCATGTAAATAAAATTTTGTAGACGTGAAACTGGAAAAAGAATATAGTTTTTAAATATAATCAAGAATTGCAATATTACATGTTTGATCGTCGTTATGATTGTTTTCTTTATTATCTTTCTATTGTATTATGCCATTATTTTTTGTTTAACTCTTTTTAATGAATATTTTTAAAAATCATTTGTAAGGTTTCATCTATATACTTTATTATATTTTAAATTGCTAGTAACAAATTTATCACAATATCCTGCTTGAAATTCAACTTCTCTCTCTCTCTCTCTTGTTTTTCACATTTGCAGTGATATTTTCATATTAGGAAATTATAATTAAAAAGTGTTTAAAATAAGATAAACACTATCTTAAATGTAAAATTATAATATGAATTATATATCAAGGGCATTATTGCAACTTTACTTAACAATAGAATCACCAGATAATCTTAACACAACTTAATAAATTAATACTTACCAAACCAAGATTAATTTTATATAGAAAATCAAATATCATGGTTCAAGAGTAAAATTTAATAAAGGAGATGGAGATTTATTATTATTTTTTAGAATGAATTTTAATTTATGGATAGTTGAAATCTAATTTTTAGATTTGATTTTGGCGTAGAGAGAGAGAGAGAGAGAGAGAGAGAGAGAGAGAGAGAGAGAGAGAGAGAGAGAGAGAGAGATGGTTTGATGTGTAGTTGGGTGGAAGATTGGGTACCTATTATTGACAATATTTTGTGTGAAAAAATAAATTACAAAAACTAAAATCTCAAGGTGTTATGAGAAAGATAATCAATAATAATTCAGCACATTGGCAATTATTATTATTATTATTATTATTTTGTAAAAATCTTTAAAATTTCTGCAAGGACGCAATTTGCCTCCCTGACCCAAAAGATATATGGACCTGAGCCCAAAAAGCCCCAAAACAATGAATTTGTAGAGAATGAGTTGGGAATCTAGGCTCTAATGAGTTGGATGGTTGTTATGGTAGATTGAAATGCCAATAAAATAAGAATAGGTAGGTTATACTTAAAGAAAATCACCCTCAGCACGGTCCAAAGAGATCAGTTCTTGTATGTCTTCCGGATTAGGCTATTAGTCCGGTCCTTATTGCTGCCCTTCTTTCTTTCTCCATTTTTTGGATCTCTTTCTATCAAGGTCTCTCCTTTATTTTATACTATCCTCCTCCTCTTATTTTCACCTTCCACGTGTAGATTTAGATTGATAACTCTGATACTTGTTCCATCAGTCCCTCCCTAAAGTCTTTGGGAGTAACTGTAAGGCTGAAAAGTATGGTTTGACTAGTTGCAGAGCATTCAATGCCATGGTGGTAGCCTTATCTTAGATATTTTATAACTTTCTTTTGTCCTGTTCCTTCTTAATACTTATCCTCTTCCATGAAATAGTCCGAAATGTTGCTCTTGATGGCAGACTATGCCTTCCTTCCTCAGCCTTGCCCAGCCAATGAGGGATTCTTCCTCGTTTTTCCTCGGGGTGGCCCTGATCGGATTCCATTTATTCCCTTATTGGCACAAACCCCTCTGGAAGTGTTTAACGTTCTCAAATTGGGCCCCTGGCCCAACATATACATAGATATGGGCTCCCTAACCTTTCACCCCTACAATAGCCTCTCGAGATCCTTCTCTCTGACTCCTCAAGGGGAAAGGAGGATGTCGACGTGATGATAGCTCCTTCTCGCCCAATTTACATCCCTTCTGACTATACAAATAACTGTTCAAGTCACACTCCTGACATTTCAAAATACGAGACGTGCTTTCATTAAATTCTTGCGGCTCCATGTTCCCCACACTCTACAACGTGATGCTGATCCAACAGCTGAGGATTTTGTTGGAAATTGAGCGGGATTTTTCCCGCTTGTAACTTTCTCTTCGAATTTCAAGCAGGATAACTCCCACTAGGTTTTGCCTTCTATATAAGGTGCCCTAGGGGAATCATTCTTCTTCGCTTTACAAATCTTCGAGTTCTCCAGAAATTTCAAACTCTCAAATCTTCAAGGCTTCCAAAGGATCCAACCAAGATGGGGATCAAGGCCTAGGGGATGAGATGGCCAAGGATAAAGGCAAGGGCAAGGAAACCGGGCCCTCCTCAGAAACCAAGGATGCCGCCAAGGCCCTAGATGATGCGGTCAAGACGAAGGAAGCAGAGGCCAAAGATGTTCCTGCCTTTCAGCCGAGCAAGAAAGAAGATCCTTCTTCTCCAGCCAAGGCCCATAGCAAGTACAGATCGTATCAGATTTTTGGTGTGACAGCGTTTTGGGTTTCAACACATATCATGTGTGCATAAATGTAAAAACAATCCAAGGTTGATCGAGCAAATTAACAAGAACAAAGATAGACAAGCTTTCTGCTTTTCAGCTTTGATAGCAGAACATCTTGTAATTAGGAGAAAAAATGATAGATAGGTCTCCTATTTTTCAGCCTTAATAGCAGAACATCTTGTAATTAGGAGAAAAAATGATAGATTGGTCTCCTATTTTGCACTGGAGGTTTGTTGTTATGCATAATGTACATTTCCTTTATCTAATAAAAAAGGTTGCACTTTTTACTTCGTGAGTCTTTCTTTTCTCTGTAATAACTATTTTTATGAATGGTGACGTTGTTATTTTTCCCTCTAATGAGACTTAAAATTGATGTTGTTGTCAGTAATGAAAAATTGCCACTCTAACTTTATCAAAGCCGGCAGTAGTGCATGGCTACTAACTCAAGTAAGTTAACTTAGTAGAAAAATAATAATAAGGAAAATGACCGTGTGCTTGTACTGCGAATTGTGCAATCCATCATAGAATACTGAATGCAAAGCAAGTGATCCGAGGGGGCCATCCTGTACTTAGGTTTTGCCAGACATTTACAAAGATGCCATAGTGTTAATTTCCTAAAAGTATCTGGTCCAATGACTTCAGGCATGACCTTGGTTTTGTTTGAACACTTATAAAAGATGGCATAGTGTTAATTTCCTCAAAGCATCGGGTCCAAGGACTGCAGGCATGACTTTGGTTCTGTTTGAACACTTATAAAAGATGTTATAGTGTTAATTTCCCCAAAACATCTGGTCTGAAGACTGCAAGCATAACTTTGGTTCTGTTTGAACACTTATAAAAGATGTCATAGTGTTAATTTCCCTAAAGCATCTGGTCCGAGGACTACAGGCATGACTTTGGTTCTGTTTGAACACTTATAAAAGACGTCATATTGTTAATTTCCCTAAAGCATTTGGTCCGAGGATTGCAGGCATGACTATGGTTCTATTTGAACACTTATAAAAAATGCCATTGTGAAGTACAATGCATTTGCACAATGGATAAACATATGTCAATGGAAACTTTCGTTAATAATAACACCTTTTTAGGAGATACTAAAACTAGCCCCACTTCGGATCCCCTTTGATTTGCAATATCATCAATATGTATCCTCCTGGACAAAGGGTCTGGTGTAGTGAGACCATGCCAGCTGACTTTTCATCCATGTTTTGTTTCTCAATTTTTTTAAATAGGGTTTCAACGAACTCGACCACTATATCAGTGAAGGCTTCACCCTTCACAGAAGCGTGAGGTATGTATTCGATATAGAAAGCCCCCAATATCATATCCTACTTGGCAATCCTCCTCGTAGCATGCATCATTGCCAAAATGGCCTCCTTAAATGATCGATCTCTTGCTGCATCGCCTCGGTATGTTGAGCATTGAACTCACTAAAACACTAAACTTTCCCACAGACGATGTCAATTGTAAGGACGCAATTTGGCTCCCCGACCCAAAAGATATATGGACATAAGCCAAAAAAGCCCCAAAACAATGAATTTGTAGAGAATGAGTTGGGAATCTAGGCTCTAATGAGTTGGATAGTTGTTATGGTAGATTGAAATGCCAATAAAATAAGAACAGGCAGGTTATACTTAAAGAAAATCACCCTCGGCACGGTCCGAGGAGATCAATTCTTGTATGTCTTCCGAATTAGGCTATTAGTCTGGTCCTTATTGCTGCCCTTCTTTCTTTCTCCATTTTTTGGATCTCTTTCTATCAGGTTCCCTCCTTTTATTTATACTATCTTCCTCCTCTTATTTCCACCTTCCATGTGTAGATTTAGATTAATAACTCTGATACTTGTCCCATCAACCTCTCCCTAAAGTCTTTGAGAGTAACTGTAAGGCTGAAAAGCATGATTTGACCAGCTGCAGAGCATTCAATGTCATGGTAGCAGCCTTATTTTAGATATTTTATAGCTTTCTTTTGTCCTGTTCCTTCTTAATACTTATCTTCTTCCATGAAATGGTCCGGAATGTTGCTCTTGATGGCAGACTATGCCCTTCCTCCTCGGTCTTGCCCAACCGAGGAGGGATTCTTCCTCGTTTTTCCCCGGGCTGGCCCTGATCGGATTCCATTTATTCCCTTATTGGCACAGACCTCTCTGGAAGTGTTTAACGTCCTCGAATTGGGCCCCTGGCCCAATATATACATAGATATGGGCTCCCTGGCCTTTCACCCCTACAATTTCAATCTGGTTGAATTTTATTGATTTAAAAATTTGGGAGTCTATTTGGAGGTAAGGGAAAGAGTGCACAATCTACATATGTTTTTTTTTCTTTTTAGTGAAAGTAATTATTGACCCACAATTTTAAGACATTTTTCTAATAGAAGTCCTAACCAATGAACTAAGTGATCTAAGGCTAATGCCAGCCTTGGCCACTTGCTTCTATGAATGGTATGCCACATAATCTTAATAACAACCCCAAGTTTTAATATACCCATCGCTGTTAATATGTCAATTGTCATGTTCATGAAGTTTAAATCATCCTTCAATAAATGGTTCTTTAATTATAATATATTTTACTAAGATTGCATGTATGAAAAGTCAAATTTATCTCTCACCAAAAGATTTCTTCCAAGATTGCATGAAATCTCCTTCTCAAAATAAATAAATAAATAAAAATGAAGATTGCATGAAATCTTGGACTAAAGTGCATGATTTAAATCATCTGTCAATATATGATCATATGTTACATTCCAATATATTTTCCTAAGATTGCAACTTGCAAGTATGAAGAATCAAAATTATGTTTCGTCAGAAAATCTCTTCCAAGATTGCAAGAAATCTTGGGTCAATCTTGTTGTAATTTTTTTTAAAAATTTTTAATTCAGCAAAAAGAAAAGGAAAAAAATGCTTTATCATAAATGATTTATGCAATTAAAAAAAATGTTTGGTTTCATTTTGCTAGACCACCAATTATAACAAATATTTGGACTACAAAAAATAACGCAATTTTTGTCACAACTTGCCACGTGGCGAGTTATGAGTGGTGGAGATGTAGACTTACATGAACTACCAAACAGGCCTAAGCTTATACTTACATGGGTTTCTCAACATTGAACTTCCCTCAATATTGTTAAGGTTATAGTTGATATTTAAAATAGAACTTTGGTGAAAGAGGCAAGAATAGATAGATCCCCAATAATAATAAAAAGGACAAATACATGGTCATTATTATATTTGGTTCTCTTAAAACTTTGGTAACTTAAAACTTTGGTAATGGAGGCAAGAATAGTTAGATCCTTAGACTGCTTGCAATAAATTAGACCTTGCTCACGAATAACCTTTCAAACTTGTTTAAGTCTTGAACAACCTCTCAAACATGTCCTGGACTGCCCTAAATTCTCTAAGCTAAAAGACCAACAATTTAGAGTTTGTAAAAGTAGATGCAAAACTAGGAAAAAACTAAGTGAATATGCTAAAGAGTGGTGGTAATTAACTAATTATACAATGTGTATCGGGATACAACTAAAATCTTGTGTTCAAAACATGTTTTCACTTATAATTGTGAAATCATGTTTTAAAACAAGATTTCAACTGTAGTGTAAATGATAACATGTAACTCAGTGTGTGCAACGTTCATTAAAAAAAAAAAAAAAAACCCCTTTGCATGTGCAACAATAATTGTGTTTTCAAAATATGATTTTAGTTATGATTGTGAAATCGTGTTTGAAAACAATAATTCAAGTTTATATTCAGTAATGTGTAACTCAGCATATGTAATAATAATTAGTGTTTGCTAAATGATGAGATTTTAAATGGATGGAAATTTCAATCCTATCAATTTAATGATGATGACAATTGGCAATAGTGGTTGTGTCAATAGCTTCAAGCCAAGGGAAGGCAACAATAATAATGATGGTAGTGGTGGGCTAGTGGCAATAGAGGTGATATAAACAGACTGTGGTGTTGACAATAGTTGTGTCAACATTGGTAAAGATTAAAACATTGGTGGTGAAGGCAATGGCAGGAGCAGATGGTGGGGGCCGCAAGCCGGCAGAGACATATTAAAGATTTGACAAAAACACCTATAAAACAATGTGATTGTTAGCTTCTCATCAGTCTTCATTTTTAAGGTGTAAACTTCTTATTCAATGAGATCTTTCAGTCTTCATAAACTATCAAATACGAGCATTTGAAATCATATATAGATAGATTACTCCATGGTAAATTCAACATAACATAACATCATATCAAGCAATCATTATCCCTAAATTGAGGTTAGACATATAATAGCATTGGTAGTGTTCAATTTAAAAAAAAAAAAAAAAAATTGATGTTCATCGAGTGCACAAGTTTCACTTTCACCGCAAATATATATTATTGGGCCTCATACCTTTTAGCAAAACAATATATTCTATAAAGGTAATTGATGGGGAAGCAAAAGAATTACTATCTCTGGCTCGTCCAGAAGCCAAAGGCTAGGTGTTTAAAGAGGTCGTTCATGGAAAAAATGCCTGGATGATCACATGACACTTACGAAATTCTCAATGATGGGATTTACTCACATATGTTGAAGATCCAGACCACAGTGAGAATAAAACACTTATTTGTCGCCGTAAGTTCCTCATAGATGCTTAACTTCCAATAGCAGTTGTAGTGGAAAGATTGGAGGCTATAACTTCCATAGCCGTTGTGGCAGTGATGTCTGAACTTACTAATTCCCACAAATCTTGGGGAAGTTATTAAGTAACCGTTCCTAGACCCTTTATATAAGAACTCACCTACATCAAATCAAGGCAAGTTTTTTCCTAAGAGAATTCCTCAAAAGTTGGAACCTTATTTTCTAGAACAAAACTGATTTAATCATTGGAGGGTACTGGGCCGGTCCACCCCAGTCGCCTTTTGATTGTGTTTGCGTTTTTCAATGACCACAAATCCCACATTGAAATAAATAAGGAAGAGGAGAGGTAAGCGCATAGTATTAAAGTAAAGTATGTAACACATCTCAACATTCTTACCTGGACGGGGTCAATGGGTGACCCATAAGGCCCATGTCCTAGGAGGGTAGCCTCCATTGCACATGAAGGAGGGGTGCCAGCCTAAGGTCTTCCCTAGTGGAAGAGCCTACGTCATTATTTGTTGCACCGGGGGCTGCGCAATTGCTGTCCCTGCCAAACTAATCATTAAATTTTATTTTTTTAACTTTTTATTTGTTTATTTAAAGTGATTTTGCACTATTAAATTTACTCTTCAATATCGTTATATATACTGTTTCTCTTCAAATCTCTAATTCTGTTCTTAGACATGCTAGCTATCTCAAAATATTGGAAATTTATAGAAATTTTAAATTTTTTTGAAGTCCCATGATCAGTAAGTTAAATCCATTCTTGGCATTTTTACTTGGGTCTTTTGGGTTCCTGATACCTTCAACTTCTTTATTTGGTTTTTAGCTTTCTGTTTATGTTTGACTCGTTGGGTTTATTATTTTTTGAGTTTTAATTTTCAAGTTTTGTGTGTAGGTTTCAAGCATTTCAAGTCTCTCTTTAATGGATTATCAAAAAAAGAAAAGAAAGGAGTATCTCTCTAATGAATGATTTCTTCAACTTTATAAATATTTCTCTTGGTTGCTAGTGTTGCAATGAATATGTAGTGAAATTAAGTAGTGAATAAGTGGTGTTGCAGTGAAATTAAATAATACCCTATTAATTAATAAGGACGAAGTCAGGATCTTATGTTAGAGCATTCACAGCAGTGGAGGCAAAATTTTAGCTATTTAGCTACACAAAAAGTCACTTTATCTATTTTACCTACACACATACTGCAGCAGTGGATCTATTTTAGCTTTCAACACAATAAAATAATATACACATCACAATAAAATAATATAACCACTACAATAAAATAATATATCTTACTAAAAAAAAACAATCACAGCACCGACCACAACCACTCTATCATTAGCCACAGCCAGAGCCACCGCCACCGCCACCACCACCACCAGTCTACAGGAAGAAAAAAAAAAAAAACTCACAGCACCACAAAACGCGGCACAACCACCGCCAACACAGCACCACAAAACAAACCCACTCTACCATCAGCCACACCCACAACCACCACCACCACCACCACCACCACCACCACCACAGCCCATAACAAAGAAAAAAAAATCAACCAAGCCCACACCCACCCGACCCACCAGGCAACACCCACACCACGGCAATCAAATTCACCCAATGCAAAAAAAAAAAAAAAAAAAAAAAAAAAAAAAAAAAAAAACACCAAAGCTGGGCTGGGTCTGATCGGCGAGATGGGTTTGTTGGCGGAATGGGTGGGGAGATCGACGAGATAGGTCGCCGCCGGTGATGGGTCGAAGCTGGGCTGGGTCTGATCGGCGATGGGTTTGTTGGCGGAATGGGTGGGGAGATCGACGAGATGGGTCGGCGCCGGTGATGGGTCGAAGCTGGGCTGGGTCTGATCGGCAAGATGGGTTTGTTGGCGGAATGGGTGGGGAGATCGGCGAGATGGGTCGGCGCCGGTGATGGATCGAAGCTGGGCTGGCAGTGGAGGAAGAAGAGAGAAGATGAGGAAAGTGGAGGAAGAAAGAAGAAAGAGGTGAATCCGGAGATAGAAAATGGGAAATGATTATTTAATGTGAAGAGAGAGTGAGAGAGTCGAATAAAAAATTCTTTTTTTTTTTTTACCTGTGAGCTACAGTGCACATCTATTTTTAGATGTGCACTGTAGCTGAGGACCTAAATCTTTTAGATTTAGCTCCATTGCTACATGATGAATTTTTGTGGTTGAAAGCTAAAAAAATAGCATTATATCTATATAGCACCACTGCTGTGAGTGCTCTTAGGGTGCCAAAGTATGAAAAAAAAAAAAAAAAAAAAAAAAACCACGGTCTAAGAATGAGAATATCTATGTAATTCAATATAATTCAATACTAAATTAACATACTTGTAGCATTATTACATTATTTAAGAAGTGCATGAAAAGAAATTTTGTCAATACAAGAAGCCAAATCCCGAATGATCTTTAACAACTCATGGATTTAGTGGGTACAACTCTGATTTTTTTTTTTTTTTTGAGAGAAGTACAACTCTGAATTAAGCAAGGATAACAATTGTAAATTAAAACATTCCACCAATGAGTGAAGATTGAAGACCCAAATCTCGAAGCGTTATACTTCAAAAAGACTAGTCACAATTGAAGCATTCTCGAGGGATATAGTGTCTTTGAGGCCACATAGGATTACTGGGCTGACTCTAATACCATATGTAACATACTAAGGAAAAACGCTAGTCACATCTACACTATACAGTCACAAACTCACAATTGAAACTTCTTGTAGGAGATAATAAAATTTAGTTCAACCTAGTATTTGTTCAATGTGGGACACATCCCACATCCACACACAATTAATCAAATTGAGGCATCACAGGCCTAATTTCTCTAAATAATCCATAATTAAAAGAAATGAAAAAATGCACCTTAACACTTAGCAGTAACTTTTGATAGAAGCTTCATGGCCAATTTTTTTGTTGTTGCAATTTATAATAATGGATAAACAACTACTTATTTCCAAGTTCCCATCCCATCTGATCCATTTGCCAACTTGAAGCGGCTACGAAGTGCAACTGTGCAAGTATTGACCCATTTTTTCTACGATATGAAGTGCAACTGTGCAAGTATTGTTTAAGTCTTTTTATTCTCCATTTTTTTCTATACTATAGTTATATTATAGTCTATAGTTTACTATAATTAGTTAGAATAACTTTTAAAAAAATTTGAGCTTCAATTGGGAACACCATGAATAATATAAGGTAAGGATTGGGTCCAGTGCATTCTACCTAAGTTGATTCTTGTAATATAAGTTATAAATTGTTTTCTTCTCGATAGTGAAATTTAACTGCTTGTTAGGCCGGTTCAATATAATTGAAACCAAATACAATAGTTATAATTGTTTTTTTTTTTAATAAACAAAAAAGTGGGGTTTTTAAGTTTACCAATTAAATAATATTTTTTTCTAAAAAATCAATAAATTATATATATAACATTTAAAAAAAATCATTTTTATTATTTTTTGAAATACAAAGTTACATTTAACATTTTGTTATTAGGAATTTGCTAACATCTTATTTTCAATTTATAAAATACCAATTCACTTAATCTTCTTGTACTATAATCAAATATCAAGTAGAATTATCAATTTCAATTTTGAAAAATCTTTTTCTGCAAAAATAGTTATTTCAAGTACAGTAAATAAAATTTTGTAGATGTGAAATTGGAAAAAAAATATAGTTTTTAAATATAATCAAGAATTGCAATATTACATGTTTGAATGTCGTTATGATTGTTTTCTTTATTATCTTTCTATTGTATTATGCCATTATTTTTTGTTTAACTCTTTTTAATGAATATTTTTAAAAATCGTTTGTAAGGTTTCAGCTATATACTTTATTATATTTTTAATTGCTAGTAACAAATTTATCATGATATCCTGCTTGAAATTCAACTTCTCTCTCTCTCTCTCTAGTTTTTCACATTTGAAGTGATATTTTCATGTTAGGAAATTATAATTGAAAAAGTATTTAAAATAAGATAAACACAATCTAAAATGTAAAATTATAATATGAATTATATATCAAAGGCATTATTGCAACTTTACTTAACAATAGAATCACTGGATAGCCTTAACACAACTTAATAAATTAATACTTACCAAACCAAGATTAATTTTATATAGAAAATCAAAAATCATGGTTCAAGAGTAAAATTTAATAAAGGAGACGGAGATTTATTATTATTTTCTAGAATGAGTTTTAATTTATGGATAACTGAAATCTAATTTTTAGATTTGATTTTGAAGAGAGAGAGAGAGAGAGAGAGAGAGAGAGAGAGATTGTTTGATGTGTAGTTGGGTGGAAGATTGGGTACCTAATATTGACAATATTTTGTGTGAAAAAATAAATTACAAAAACTGAAATCTCAAGTTGGTATGAGAAAGATAATCAATAATAATTCAGCACATTGACAATTATTATTATTATTATTGTAGGGCCCAATAATTCGTGGACCAGGCCCATTTGCCCTTAGAGAGTCCAAAGGCCCGAGCCGAGGAGGACTACGACCCTAGCTCTACAATGCAGAGCACCAAGCAGTTTTGTGGTGCAGCCGAGGACAACTCAGTCCTCGGCAGATCCAAAATCCCACCAGAAGAAGGGTAGAACTGGTATAGGGCCAAACTCAAAAGAGAATCTAAGAATATCCGGGAAAGCTACTCTCATTGCCATTCAATGCGCCGCCCCTGACAGAGCCGTACTCTTCAGCTTTACCAACCATCCCCAACAATTCCGGGATGGGATTGATGGGACTGATGGGACAAATGTCAGTCTTGTAAAGATTGACCCTACACGTGGACGAAGGACAGCGAATGCAGGCTAGTATAAAAGAAGAAGTAAGTGAACCTAGTGGGGGATCCCACGGGAAAAAGAGAGAGCTCCAGGGATGGAAACATCTTGATAGCACATGCAGACCATAAGAGAAACCCGCCGTCGGGGAGCGAGGCGAGACCTCAATGGTCTTCGGACAGATTCCGAGGAGCCCAATCTCGGTGGCGTGGCGACATAGGGCTTAAACGTCCAAACCCAACCCCTTTTTCTATAGGAACTCCCCTTAAATCTGGGTCGGAACACCGCCCCGCGACCAAACCCAAGCTTTTCAAGCCCACTCTCTACAAATCATATTGTGAAGGGCCTTTCATGTGCGAGCCCAAAAACATCAATGGGCCACAAAGGAATCGTGTCCTTACAATTGGCGCCGTCTGTGGGAAAAGCCTGCGCGCTGGCGCAGGTGGCGGTGGAATCAACTTATTGGCAAGCACAAATTTCTGTGGTCTCCTCTGTCTTCGGCGACATACGGTTGTTGCTTCGACGTAAACTTCTGCTAGGGGCTACGCCTCGTAGTGCTAAAGGCGCGGACATCTCTAGGGGCTTCCAGCCTCAGGCCAACTTTCCCCGCCCTGGTGTAGGGGCTTATGGTCGAAAAATAAACCAAGCACATGAAAAGATCTTAAGTTTTGGACAGAACCAAGGCCTTGCATGGTCCTCGGACTCAAGCCTATGGGGAAACCAAGCACATTAAAAGATCTTAAGTTTTGGACAGAACCAAGGCCTTGCATGGTACACGGACTCAAGCCTATGGGGAAACCAAGCACATTAAAAGATCTTAAGTTTTGGACAGAACTAAGGCCTTGCATGGTCCTCGGACTCAAGCCTATGGGGAAACCAAGCACATAAAAGATCCTAAGTTTTGGACAGAACCAAGGCCTTGCATGGTCCACGGACTCAAGCCTATGGGGAAACCAAGTACATAAAAGATCCTAAGTTTTGGACAGAACCAAGGCCTTGCATGGTCCTCGGACTCAAGCCTATGGGGAAACCAAGCACATTAAAAGATCTTAAGTTTTGGACAGAACCAAGGCCTTGCATGGTCCTCGGACTCAAGCCTATGGGGAAACCAAGTACATTAAAAAGATCTTAAGTTTTGGACAGAACCAAGGCCTTGCATGGTCCTCGGACTCAAGCCTATGGGGAAACCAAGTACATAAAAGATCTTAAGTTTTGGACAGAACCAAGGCCTTGCATGGTCCTCGGACTCAAGCCTATGGGGAAACCAAGTACATTAAAAAGATCTTAAGTTTTGGACAGAACCAAGGCCTTGCATGGTCCTCGGACTCAAGTCTATGGGGAAACCAAGTACATAAAAGATCTTAAGTTTTGGACAGAACCAAGGCCTTGCATGGTCCTCGGACTCAAGCTTATGGGGAAACCAAGCACATAAAAGATCCTAAGTTTTGGACAGAACCAAGGCCTTGCATGGTCCTCGGACTCAAGCCTATGGGGAAACCAAGTACATAAAAGATCCTAAGTTTTGGACAGAACCAAGGCCTTACATGGTCCACGGACTCAAGCCTATGGGGAAACCAAGAACATAAAAAGATCCTAAGTTTTGGACAGAATCAAGGCCTTGCATGGTCCTCGGACTCA
The DNA here is from genome assembly GCA_036321655.1 of Quercus alba. Lineage (NCBI taxonomy): Eukaryota > Viridiplantae > Streptophyta > Magnoliopsida > Fagales > Fagaceae > Quercus > Quercus alba. The sequence continues at coordinate 18,246,574 of CM070300.1, forward strand.
AGCCTATGGGGAAACCAACTAAAAAAAAAAAAAACTATGGCACATAAACCTCAAAATCCGTCCCGAGAGAATTCCTCGTTAACAGTTGGGTTAATCCCTTCATTGCGTGGGTTCCCCGGTCGGCCCTCGGATCTCCAGTGCAAAAAGGGTTGATGCGATACGGTACAACATATTACCCAAAAGCACAATCAAATTCCCTCGCTACTCGGACATTGGTCTAGCTTGCATCGCGCAGCACTCAGCAGTTATCCGGTTAGTTCCAAAAGTTTAATCTATTGAGGATTACCATTGTTATGCTTGATGATATTTGTGAGTTTGAACCAATAGGAATCTGTGTCAAGGCATTTTCCTGCCCGGAGTATCATTAAAGGCAGGCTTAGATTTAATGTTCATGCACAAAGTAGCTGTTGCAGAGGAGAAAAGTATGTATAAAGAAATAAACACATCTTTTATTAAGACGAATGAACAGTACAATGTACAATGAAAAGCTGAAACGAGCTCACATTAGAGCTAACTACGTAAGTAAAAGAAAAATACAAGAGAGTGAAGGTAAAGCCGAGGAGGTAGCTCAGACGAGAGGTTGGCTACTGCTTCGAGGCTTTATTCCTCCTCAAAGCCTTTGCACGCCCATAACTCAGGCAGCAAAAGAACCCAACTCAAGCCTCGCACCGCTGAAGGAAAGGTGCAGGGAGCCGGAAGTTGAGGAGCCTTCACCAAAAATCTGCCTGCAAAGAGGCAGAGGCGCTGATGGCGGAGAATCTTTCTTCTGACACACCAAAATCCTGGCGCGAACAGAACCTGCTTCGGATTTTGACTAAAAGAGGGAGAAATACCCTCTCCCCTCTGACGAAGCGGAGTGCTCCTTTGAATTTACGCCTCCTTTGTCCGTAACTCACTACTCTGGGTCTCAGGAGGACACGACGCCTCCGTGGCGGAGAGAGCTCTTTTTCCCCAACCCTCGCCTCAAACATGATATACTCAGGGAGGAAACTAAAGAACCTGTGCACAAGTAAGGCAGCTTTCTATCCTATTTATTCAAAAAGCTAAAGTGGTGGCATTTAATGCACGCAACGTCCCAATGAACGCTACGGACAAAATGTCTCCGGCTCGATTTCCCACGCCATCTGCAACCACGATATTAAAGGAGCCTCGTGAAGGCGCACCTTGAAAACTGGGACGCTAAAAAGTACAGCGTGACCAAAGACTACGGAGATGCCTCTGAATCTGTGGGCCTAATAAATTCGCGTCCCAGGCCCGTTCGACATGGAGGCCCACGGACTACGGCCCGCGTTGGGGGATAACCGTTGCCGAGGACAACCTCCTGCTCGGAAACTTGTGAGATACCTGAGGAAAGGCCAAATGCGTAAAAAAGAACATAAAGTTTTGAACAGAACCAGGGCCTTGTATGGTTCTCGGACTCAAGCCTATGGGGAAACCAAGTACAAAAATTTTTATTATTAAAAAGTTTTGGACAGAACCAAGGCCTTGTATGGTCCTCGGACTCAAGCCTATGGGGAAACCAAGTACAAAAATTTTTATTATTAAAAGTTTTGGGACAGAACCAGGGCCTTGTATGGTCCTCGGACTCAAGCCTATGGGGAAACCAAGTACAAAAATTTTTATTATTAAAAAGTTTTGGACAGAACCAAGGCCTTGTATGGTCCTCGGACTCAAGCCTATGGGGAAACCAAGTACAAAAATTTTTATTATTAAAAGTTTTGGGACAGAACCAGGGCCTTGTATGGTCCTCGGACCCAAGCCTATGAGGAAACCAACTGCTCGGATAAGAAAAAGGTTGAATTTCGCAAGATGGGCCACTTGATAAAAAGGTCGGGTCATTTCATCCGCGGCTTAAACACCCTAAAGGATTAGGCCCAACGAAGGTATAAGGAAGGTGCTAGAACGCCCCAGTATTCATTGGCCTAAGAGGGCTGTTCATCTGGTGGGTGACATGTCTTCAAATGGTTATTTCTCACACGGCATCGAGCCTTCAATTCTCTCCTCGGCTAGCATGGGTAATTATTACTTTTCACTGGTCGGCCTTATTGTGCCAAGCACTTTTATTAGAGTTTTGGCGATATCTTTTTATTATCAAGTATTTTGGTCTTAGTTGATATTGATCTAAATGCTATATTATTGTGCTGAGCGGCGCTTGCAAATTTATAAAACAGAGACAAAACATGCAAAATAAAATAGAGACAACTTTTATTAATATGAAAAATTATTACAATATACAAAAAGGGGCTTCAACAAGCCTATACAAAAAAGGGGCTGCCAAAGCAGCACTAACATCCACAGTACAGATAAGCAAACGGTCAGACGCCTTTTAAACTCGTCTTCAAAGTCTTTCCAATCTCTGCCTCATTGCTGCTCATACTAAGAGAGGAACTCACTTCAAAGAGGAAATAAATGAAGAAGAAGGAAATAGTAAGGAAGAAATCAATGAAGAAGATGGAGGAGATGAATGAAGAAGATGGAGAACATGAGTAAGAGAAGGAGGAGAAGAAGAGGGAGAGAGATGAAGAGACAAAGAGAGGAGTAAAAGAGGGAGAAGGACAGCACCAGGGCGGAACCGGTGCTGGGAAGACTATAAGAGGAAGGCAGGGGAGGGCACCAGTGAGCAAAGAGAGGGAGAAGCAGAAGCACTTAGCCCCTGCCTCAGCCCTGACTCCTAACACGCTGGTGCCATGTTAGGTACGCTCATAAGGAGCCGGGTGGTGCTGATATTGGGTGTTCTCGACTTAGTCACGCCGAGAATTCGACATAACGAGCCCCTGCTTCGGATTTTGGCTGAAAGAGAGGCGGGACAGATCTTAAGTCTGCGCCACCCTTGCCCTGATCGAGCCATTTCAAGTTTTATCAGAACATGGTGTTTTGAGGAGGAGCATGGTTCCTTCATCATTCGTTATGGAGGGCGTGTACTGATATGGTGAATAACAAACGGTCTAAGTAGACGCTAAAGGAGGATACGGGTTTCAGATTTCAGAAAGAAGGAAAGGAGTTTGTACGAAAGTGATGGCCTCCTGCTTGCCTTCTTATAGGAAGGGCAAAACAGAGGGAATTAAATGCATTCAAATTTTCCAAAAGAATCTGAAGAAAAAAGAGGCGTCCGTTCCACTTCCCCACCTTACCAGATGAGCCGCCGGACATAAATGAGCCTCGTAAAGGGGATTCATTAAGGGCGCGTCTGGGACAGCCAAGCGGCAGGAGCAGATCACGAGCAGATTAAACGGAATCCCTTGAAAACCGGCTAACTTCCTGGACAGGTGGAAAACCGCTCACATAAATGCGGGATTGAACTAAACAAGCCATATTAAGGGCCCGGGTTTGCCAAAACCCTCATTTCCAACCCAGAAGTCGGATAGAAGGATTTTGAGGGGCTATTGTGGGGCCCAATAATTCGTGGACCAGGCCCATTTGCCCTTAGAGAGTCCAAAGGTCCGAGCCGAGGAGAACTACGGCCCTAGCTCTACAATGCAGAGCACCAAGCAGTTTTGTGGTGCAGCCGAGGACAACTCAGTCCTCGGCAGATCCAAAATCCCACCAGAAGAAGGGTAGAACTGGTATAGGGCCAAACTCAAAAGAGAATCTAAGAATATCCGGGAAAGCTACTCTCATTGCCATTCAATGCGCCGCCCCTGACAGAGCCGTACTCTTCAGCTTTACCAACCATCCCCAACAATTCCGGGATGGGATTGATGGGACTGATGGGACAAATATCAGTCTTGTAAAGATTGACTCTACACGTGGACGAAGGACAGCGAATGCAAGCTAGTATAAAAGAAGAAGTAAGTGAACCTAGTGGGGGATCCCACGGGAAAAAGAGAGAGCTCCAGGGATGGAAACATCTTGATAGCACATGCAAACCATAAGAGAAACCCGCCGTCGGGGAGCGAGGCGAGACCTCAATGGTCCTCGGACAGATTCCGAGGAGCCCAATCTCGGTGGCGTGGCGACATAGGGCTTAAACGTCCAAACCCAACCCCTTTTTCTATAGGAACTCCCCTTAAATCTGGGTCGGAACACCGCCCCGCGACCAAACCCAAGCTTTTCAAGCCCACTCTCTACAAATCATATTGTGAAGGGCCTTTCATGTGCGAGCCCAAAAACATCAATGGGCCGCAAAGGAATCGTGTCCTTACAATTATTATTATTATTATTATTATTTTGTAAAAATCTTTAAAATTTCAATCGGGTTGAATTTTATTGATTTAGAAATTTGGGAGTCTATTTGGAGGTAAGGGAAAGAGTGCATAATAATCTACATATGTTTTTTTCTTTTCTTTTTAGTGAAAGTAAATATTGACCCACAATTTTAAGACATTTTTCTAATAGAAGTCCTAGCCAATGAACTAAGTGACCTAAGGCTAATGCCAGCCTTGGCCACTTGCTCCAGTGAATGGTATGCCACATAATCTTAATAACAACCCCAAGTTTTAATATACCCATCGCTGTTAATATGTCAATTGTCATGTTCATGTAGTTTAAATCATCCTTCAGTAAATGGTTCTTTAATTATAATATCTTTTCCTAAGATTGCATGTATGAAGAGTCAAATTTATCTTTCATCTTTAACCAAAAAAAAAAAATATCTTTCATCAGAAGATTTCTTCTAAGATTGCATGAAATCTCCTTCTCAAAAAAAAAAAAAAAAAAAAATATATATATATATATATATAGAAAAGAAGGTTGCATGAAATCTTGGATTAAAGTGCATGATTTAAATCGTCTGTCAATATATGATCATATGTTACATTACAATGTCTTTTCCTAAGATTGCAACTTGCAAGTATGAAGTATCAAATTTATTTTTCGTTAGAAAATCTCTCCTAAGATTGCAAGAAATCTTGGGTCAATCTTGTTGTAATTTTTTTTTTTTTTAATTCAGCAAAAAGAAAAGGAAAAAAAGTTTTATCATAAATGATTTATGCAATTAAAAAAAAGTCCTTAAAAAAAAAAACGTCTAGTTTCATTTTGCTAGACCACCAATTATAACAAATATTTATACTACAAAAAATAACGCAATTTTTGTCACAACTCACCACGTGGCGAGTTATGAGTGGTGGAGATATAGACCTACATGAACTACCAAACAGGCCTAAGCTTATACTTGCGTGGGAGTTCGCAATTTCTTATCATTGAACTTCCCTCAATATTGTTAAGGTTATAGTTGAGATTTAAAATAGAACTTTGGTGACAGAGACAAGAATAGATAGATCCCCAATAATAATAAAAAGGACAAATACATGGTCATTATTATATTTGGTTCTCTTAAAACTTTGGTGACGGAGGCAAGAGTAGTTAGATCCGTAGACTGCTTGCAGTAAACTAGACCTTGGTCACGAATAACCTTTCAAACTTGTTTAAGTCTTGAACAACCTCTCAAACATGTCCTGGACTGCCCTAAATTCTCTAAGCTAAAAGACCAACAATTTAGAGTTGGTAAAAGTAGATGCAAAACTGGGAAAAAACTAAGTGAATATGCTAAAGTGTGGTGGTAATTAACTACTTATACAATGTGTATGGGGATACAACTAAAATTGTGTGTTCAAAACATGATTTCACTAATAATTGTGAAATCATGTTTTAAAACAAGATTTCAACTATAGTGTAAATGATGACATGTACTTAGTGTGTGCAACGTTCAAAAAAAAAAAAGCCCTTAGCATGTGCAACAATAATTATGTTTTCAAAATATGATTTTAGTTATGATTGTGAAATCGTGTTTGAAAACAATAATTCAAGTGTATATTCAGTAATGTGTAACTCAGCATGTGCAACAATAATTAGTATTTGCTAAATGATGAGGTTTTAAATGGATGAAAATTCAATCCTATCAATATAATGATGATGACAATTGGCAATAGTGGTTGTGTCAATAGCTGCAAGCTAAGGGAAGGCAACAATAATAATGATTGTAGTGGTGGGCTGGTGGCAATAGAGGTGATATAAACAGACTGTGGTGCTGACAATAGTTGTGTCAACATTGATAAAGATTAAAACATTGGTGGTGGAGGCAATGGCAGGAGCAAAGGGTGGGGGCCGCAAGCCGGCAGAGACGTATTAAAGATTTGACAAAAACACCTATAAAACAATGTGATTGTTAGCTTCTCATCAGTCTTCATTTTTAAGGTGTAAACTTCTGATTCAATGAGATCTTTCAGTCTTCATAAACTATCAAATACGAGCATTTGAAATCATATGTTGATAGATTACTCCATGGTAAATTCAACATAACCTAACATCAGATCAAGCAATCATTATCCACTAAATTGAGGTTAGACTTATAATAGCATTGGTGGTGGTCAATTAAAAAAAAAAAATTTTGATGTTCATCGAGTGCACAAGTTTCACTTTCACTGCGGATATATATTATTGGGCCTCATACCTTTTAGCAAAACAATATATTCTATAAAGGTAATAATGGTGGAAATTGGGAAATTTTCACGTAAAAGTTACTGTAGAGAGAGGACCATCTTAATAAATTCACTTTCTTAGCACAAAAAAAGAAAAGAAAAGAGAGAAATTAAAAAAAAGAGACAAAAAGGACTTTCATAGTCTTGAATGGCTTGCAATGGCATTATACTGTGTTAGGTTTGCGCTTTTCAATGACCACAAGTCCCACATTGAAATAAGGAAGAGGAGAGGTAAGCGCAAAGTACTGAAGTAAAGCGTGCGACACATATCAAAATACTTACCTGGACGAGGTCAATGGGTGATCCATAAGGCCCATGTCCTAGGAGGGTAGCCTCCATTGCGCATGAAGGAGGGATGCCAGCCTAAGGTCTTCCTAGTGGAAGAGCCTACGTCATTATTTGTTGCACTGGGGACTGCGCAAGCGCTGCCCCTGCCAAGCTAATCATTAATTTTTTATATTTTTTTTAGACTTTATATTTGTTTATTTAAAGTGATTTGGCACTATGAAGTTTATTCTTCAATATCGTTATATATACTGTTTCTCTTCAAATCTCTAATTCTGTTCTTAGTCATGCTAGTTATCTCAAAATATTGGAAATTTATAGAAATTTAAATTTTTTTGAAGTCCCATGATCAGTAAGTTAAATCCATTCTTGTCATTTTTACTTGGGTCTTTTGGGTTCCTGATATCTTCAACTTCTACATTTAGCTTTTAGCTTTCTGTTTATGTTTTATTCATTGGGTTTATTATTGTTTGAGTTTTAATTTTCAAGTTTTGCGTGTAGGTTTCAAGCATTTCAAGTCTCTCTTTAATGGATTATCAAAAAAAGAAAAGAAAAGAGTCTCTCTTTAATGAATGATTTCTTCAACTTTGTAAATATTTCTCTTGGTTGCTAGTGTTGCAATGAATAAGTAGTGAAATTAAGTAATGAATAATTGGTGTTGCAGTGAAATTAATTAATACCCTATTTGTTAATAAGGACGAAGTCAGGATCTTATGTTTGGGGTGCCAAAGTATGAAAAAAAATCACGGTTTAAGAATGAGAATATCTATATAATTCAATACTAAATTAACATAGTTGTAGCATTATTACATTATTGAAGAAGTGCATGAAAAGAAATTTTGTCAAAATAAGAAACTAAATCTCGAATGATCTTTAACAACTCATGGATTTATAGTGGGTACAACTCTGATTTAAGCAAGGATAACAACTGGAAATTAAAACATTCCACCAATAGGGAGTGAAGATTGAAGATCCAAATCTTGACACGCTATACGTCAAAAAAAAGTGCTAGTCACATCTGCGCTATACTTCAAAAGAACTAGTTACAATTGAAATTTCTTGTAGGAGTTAATAAAACCCAATTTAACCTAGTATATATCCAACGTGAGATTCATCACACATCCACACACAATCAATCAAATTGACGCATCACACACCTAATTTCTCTAAATAATCCATAATTAAAGGAAATGAAAAAATGTACGTGAGCAGTAACTTTTGATAGAAGCTTCATGGCCAATTTTTTTTTTTTTAATAATTTATAAACAACTACTTACTTTAGTTTCCTCACTTTTCTTTTTCATTTTCCCTTCTCTATATTTTTTTCTAAAGAAAATTTTCTAGGCATCATTGTATTTGATTTTGGCGTCGTTGTAATTGACAACTCTTTTTTTTTTTTTTTGGGAGAATGGATAGCTCTGCTGTCTGCTCTCTCTTCTTCAGTTCTTTGTATTTAATATATAGGTAATAGGTATACCACGTGCAATATGTTGATAAAATCGTGTACAACAGATGAATTTGTAGAGGAGGCTAGTTGTATTTATTTTCATTTTCAAATCACATACTTCTTCTTTACTTTTCAAAACACCAACACCAACTTTTAATTTAAAAAAAAAAAAAAACTGTTTTAGATGGTTAGAAATGGAAAAGGTTTCTCTCTCTAGAGAATTCCTCCAAACTCTCACATATCTTTATATTGAATTTAAATTTTGAAAATTTAACCGTTAAATTGTATATTTTTATTATATCCACTATGCTTGCAAAAATTCAAGAAAGACCAAAGATAAATAGATGTGTCATCAATTAAATATTTAAATTTTAAGTTTTTGTAGTATAAAATTATGCATAAAACATAAGTTTATTAGTTGAATAGTAAAATAACATCCGATTTGAATTAAATTTGACATGTGTATTTAGAACATAAAAAATATGCAATCCAATAGTTAGATTTTCAAATTTCACACACAATAAAAAGATATAAGATGAGTTTGAAAAGTTTCTCTCTAAACTAGTTTTGAAAAGAAACATTTTCTATAGAAATACTTACATACTAAATAAAAAATAATATGTTCCTAAAAATTGCAATAATAATAATAAATTTATGTAAAAAAAAATGCAAAAAATAATAATTTTAATTGAGTGTTAGGAGAAATAGCAAAAAGTTATTTTAAATAAAGGTAAGGATGCCAATTTCATTATTTTTATTTGGTTTAGAACCTATATTAGGCTTTTATCCTATATTAGGGATACCAATATGAATGCTCCATTTTTCTATCTAACGATTTGAATTTTTCTAACACAGTTCAAGAATAATATTTTAATTTTATCACAATAAATTTTTAGACTACCAAAATACATTGAATTAAAATCTTAATAAAATCTCAAAATACAGAATATATTAATACTTTGTAACAATTAAATTATGAATAAAATTTAAAAATGTGTATATTTTTAAACTATTAATAATATGAGTTGGGTATGGATTGACAATTTTAACAACTCAAATTTGAATAGGATAGGGTGGGATCCTTAAATAGAAAATTAGTGGCCAAGAACAAAATAGTTAAATTCCATTTAAGAGATTACATTCTAGCTCATGGAACTAGAGCTAGCAAAATAGGGGCACACATGAGTTGGGTTGGGTTGAGTTGAAAGATATTTTCAATCTAACTAGATCTTGTTGAGTTGATAAATTCTCAAGTAAAAACCAACCTAATCCACCCCATGTGTTGGATTGGGTCAATGGATTGGACTTAAATGTTTCATGCCTTGTAGAACCCAACCTAACCCAATTCACATGGATTAAGTACATATGATCCCATAATTAAAAATATATAAACACACACAAAAAATATATATATATATATATATATATATATATATATAAGTCTCAAAAAGAGCAAAGAATGTAAAGGACAACTAGATAATCGACTTTGAATAAATATGCATTCAAAATATCAATAATGGAAAGTGTGGGGATACGATTCGTAACGAACCGTAACAGTGGTGGGTTCGCATATAAAAAGACCCCAACAATATCATTTGTAGAGCGTGGGTTTGAAAGGCTAGGCCTTGGTCACCAGGCGGTGGGTTTTTCGTGATGTTCATACATGGTTAAGTTGTCTTCACCCCTAGAGTCTTTCTCCTGGAGGTGGGCTGGAAGGCTCTGGTTTTTGGCCATTTTTTCCCAGCCCCCCCTTTCTAGATTACTTACTTTTCCTTTTATACTAGTCTGCGTTCGCTGTCCTTCGTCCACGTGTAGGGTCAACCTTTCCAAGACTGATACTTGTCCCATCAGCCCATACCCAAAGTCGTTGGGGGTGGTTGTAAAAGCCGAAGAATACGGCTCTATCAGGTGCAGAGCGTTGAATGGCAGTGAGGGCAGCTTTCCTTGGATATTTTTAGATTTTCTTTCAAGCTTAGTCTTATACCATTTCTGCCCCTCTTCCCGGTGGGATTTGGGTCTGCCGAGGACTGAACTGTCATCGGCTGTATTCCAAGGCTATCTTGTGCTTTATATTATTGAGCTTGGACCATAGCCCTCCTCGGCTTGGACCTTTGGACTTCCCACGAGTAAATGAGTCTGACCCATAAATTATTGGGCCTCACAATAACCCCTCAAAACCCTGCTATCCGACATCTTGGTTGGAAAGGAGGGTTTTGGTAATACCAAGCCTTTATTATGGCTCATTTAATTCAGCCTTTCATTGATGTTGGCGGTTCTCCACCTGCCCAGGAAATGTACCGGTCTACGAGATGTTCCTCCTAATTTATTCACGACGCGCTCATGCCGTTTAGCTATCCAAAGCATGTCTTTAATAGTTTCCCTTTACGAGATCTTTCAGATTTAATGGTTATTGATGGTGTGGGGAAACAGAACGGGCATATTCTTGTTTGCAGATTTCCTTGGAAATCTGAACATATTAAGTACCTTCCGCTTAGCCCCTCATATAAAAAGAAAGGCAAGAGTTGTTTCTCCCATACATGAACCCCTTTAATCCCCCCAAAATTTGAAACCCTTAGACTCCTCCCAGAGTTCACTTTTACCCTCTGGTTATACCTTAAGTTGTGATACGTTCACCATAGTAATAAGCAATGAAGGAACCATGCCTCTCCCAAAAACACCATGTTCTAATAAAGCTCGAAATGGCTCGGTCAGGGCAAGGATGGCGGAGACTCAAGATTTGTCTCACTTTCCTTTCAGCCAGAATCCAAAGCAGGGGCTCGTCACGTCAACCCTTCGGCGTGACTGAGCCGAGGATACCCATTATCAGTACCAACCGCTCTCTCATGAGCATATCTAACATGGCACCAGTGTGTTAGGAGTCAGGACTGAGTCAGGGACTAAGTGCCCCTGCTTCTTCCTCTCTTTGTTCACTGGTGCCTCCTTTTGCCTCTCTTTCTTCTTCTTTCCACCACCAGATCCATCCTGGTGCTTTTTATTCTCCCTCTTTTGCTCATTTTTCTTTCTTTTCATCTCTTCCCTCTTCTTCTCCTCCTTCTTTTCATTCATCTCCTCCATTTTCTTCATTCATCTCCTCCATCTTCTTCATTCATCTCCTCCATCTTCTTCCTCCATCTCTTCCATCTTTTTCTGAAGAAGGTCCTTCTCTCAATATGGGCGATACTGAGGCAGAATTTGGAAGGACTTCGGAGACGAGTTTAAAAAGACACCTGATTGTTTACTTATCTGTATTGCTGATATTTTTTTTTTTTTATTGTTTCGGCAGTTCACCTTTTGTATAGGCTTGTTTAAGCCCCTCTTTGTACGTTGTAATACATCTTTATATTAATAAAAATTGTTATCACTTTACTTCGCATGTTCTATCTCTATATTTCCGAAATGATAACGCAATGCATAGACATACAATTCTGTGAATTCTTTTTATTTTTAAACCGTGACCGACGTCTAGGACCAAAGTTCTAGTTAATAAAAAGATCTTGCTCTGTGTTTATAAAAATAATCCGGCTTAATAATACTGAATCGAACAAATGATACTTAGGGCTGAAACTCCCATTAGGCAGGAAAAGAAAGGGCATTATGATGAGCTTACTGAGTCGGCCGGGCACAATACCGCCGACCTTAGAGTACAATACTTGGGGCCCTAACCCCTTATCAAAGAGAAAGGCGCTTTTACGAATTTGCAAGTGCTGTTCGGCACAATAATATAGCATTTGAATCAATGACAACTAGGGCCAAAATACTTGCTAAGAAAAAGATGTCACCATAACTTTAATAGAGTTGTTTGGCACAATGATGCCGACCTGTGAAAAACGATACTTACCCCAAAACTAGCCGAGATGAGAACTGAATGCTCGATGCGGTGTAGGAAGTAACCATCCGAAGACATATCACCCGCAAAATGAACAACCCCCTTAGGCTACTGAATAGTGGGGCGTTTCACCATCTTCTTAACACTCTTATTGGCCTTAATCTTTTACAGTATTTGAGCCGAGGATTGAGTAACTTAGAATTTTTATTAAGTAGCCAACCTTACGAAACTCAATCTTTTTCTCATCTAAGTAGTTGGTTTCCCCATAGGTTTGAGTCCGAGGACCATGCAATACCTTGGTTCTGTCCAAAACTCAGTTTTCTCATCCAAGTAGTTGGTTTCCCCATAGGCTTGAGTCCGAGGACCATGCAATGCCTCGGTTCTGTCCAAAACCCAGTTTTCTCATCCAAGTAGTTGGTTTCCCCATAGGCTTGAGTTCGAGGACCATGCAATGCCTTGGTTCTGTCCAAAACCTAGTTTTCTCATCCAAGTAGTTGGTTTCCCCATAGGCTTGAGTCCGAGGACCATGCAATGCCTTGATTCTGTTCAAAACTCAGTTTTCTCATCCAAGTAGTTGGTTTCCCCATAGGCTTGAGTCCGAGGACCATGCAATGCCTTGGTTCTGTCCAAAACCCAGTTTTCTCATCCAAGTAGTTGGTTTCCCCATAGGCTTGAGTCCGAGGACCATGCAATGCCTTGGTTCTGTCCAAAACCCAGTTTTCTCATCCAAATAGTTGGTTTCCCCATAGGCTTGAGTTCGAGGACCATGCAATGCCTTGGTTCTGTCCAAAACCTAGTTTTCTCATCCAAGTAGTTTGTTTCCCCATAGGCTTGAGTCCGAGGACCATGCAATTCCTTGGTTCTGTCCAAAACCTAGTTTTCTCATCCAAGTAGTTGGTTTCCCCATAGGCTTGAGTCCGAGGACCATGCAATGCCTTGGTTCTGTCCAAAACTCAGTTTTTGGCGTGGGACCTTGGCTTCAGGGGAATTAGCTCCTCGGCCAAGCCCCTAGAGTCATCTAAGCGATTGACGCTAGCAAACGTAGCCCCTAGTCAAGAATCATAGCCCCTAGCAGAACTTTACACTAGAACTCTATAATCAACAGTTAGAAATGGCAAAGGAACTCTCTCGACCCACTGCCTATGCCAACACACAAGCTTTCCCCACAGACGGCGCCAATTGTGGGGACACGATTCGTAACGAACTGTAACAGTGGTGGGTTCGCATATAAAAAGGCCTCAACAATATCATTTGTAGAGCGTGGGTTTGAAAGGCTAGGCCTTGGTCACCAGGCGGTGGGTTTTTCGTGGTGTTCATACATGGTTAAGTTGTCTTCACCCCTGGAGACTTTCTCCTGGAGGTGGGCTAGGAGGCTCTGGTTTTTTGCCATTTTTTCCCAGCCCCCCTCTCTAGATTACTTACTTTTCCTTTTATACTAGTCTGCGTTCGCTGTCCTTCGTCCACATGTAGGGTCAACCTTTCCAAGACTGATACTTGTCCCATCAGCCCATACCCAAAGTCGTTGGGGGTGGTTGTAAAAGCCGAAGAATACGGCTCTATCAGGTGCAGAGCGTTGAATGGCAGTGAGGGCAGCTTTCCCTGGATATTTTTAGATTTTCTTTCAAGCTTAGTCCTATACCGTTTCTACCCCTCTTCTCGGTGGGATTTTGGGTCTGTCGAGGACTGAACTGTCCTCGGCTGTATCCCAAGGCTATCTTGTGCTTTATATTATTGAGCTTGGGCCATAGCCCTCCTCGGCTTGGACCTTTGGACTCCCCACGAGTAAATGGGCCTGACCCATAAATTATTGGGTCCCACAGAAAGGATTTGATAATAAATCAGAGTAATTATTGTTATAAAAATAGGGTCATGTTAACGAGTGCCCTTAGGGCAATTGCTAATAAACCATGTTAAGAAAGTTTTTGACATCACTTTTATGGGAAATATAAAAAATTTGTCAGCAAAATTAATTGCTTTATCATTTTTCCATAAAATATTTATAAAAATAGTTCTTAAACCAATACCTTTAGGACATTGTTAACATTTCCCATAAAAATAATGTTGAAAGTTTTTCCACTTGCAATGTATGTACTTGCATTAATATTTTGAGAAGTATTACACTTGGTGATATTTTCCAGAAATACAATTTACAAATGATGATGCATGAAATCGTCAGTAAGTCAATCGTCCAAACTCGCAGTCATTAGAAAACCTGAAAAAGTCGGAAAATCTTAAGAGTGAAAATACTATCAGAGTGCACTGGTGTGGTGTTAGCCAAATACACTCCTAAGGTTAAGTTAGAAACTCATAGTGATCTCAATGAACTCAAAATTTGTTTGAGAATTGTGTTTTCATGTATCTTGGTGCTTATATAGGGGTCTGAAGTAACCACTTTTGCTTAATTGTAGGCATTAGCATATTGAAGACATGGGCTAACGGCACTAAAATTATTGGGTTTAGTATTCCCATACTTGGCAATTGCGAAAATTTACGAGGGTCTTGCGCAACGGTTTTTACGCTTGAGCATAGTAGGATGATTAGCTTCAAGTAGACGTCCTTACTCTTCTGTCTTTAGAGATGACGAAATAGTGGTGAAGTGGAGCAAACGAACGAGTTAACCAATTCAGATGAGTTAAGCTCATTAGACAAGTCGAGCTTGTGGTTTCTGTTCTCTGAAGCTGACTGGTAAAGCTGACTGATGAAAATATTCCCCATTAATTAGAATGTAGGTGACGAATGGGTATATATGTAATGAATGAGCATGTAGATGATGGGTGCGCATGTAGGTAATGAGTACTTTGTTGAAATATTCCTTACCAACAAATAAGAGTAAAGTTTTCTCAAGAGTAGAAGGGGTATTAATGGTAGAAGGCTTGGAGTCTTTTCCAGATTCTCTAGGCTTGTGCCACAAAACTGCTTCTTTAAAGCTCTTCTATAGTGAATTGTTGGAGGCAATTGCACACTTGGACTTTGAACTTTGTGGAAGATTGCTTGTGGAGGCAATTGGACACTTATTTTGAACCTTCTAGAATACTTGGACACTTGGGAGTGCTTATGGGGACAATTGGACTCTTGGGGTCTTGCTATCACAAAAATGATTATCACATGAACACTTGGAGTGCTTGTAGGCAGTATTAGAGTCTTGGACACTTGGGTGTCTTGCTTTCATGAAAACTAGCTTGTAACCTCATGTATATGCATGGATACGCTTAAATATATATAATAAGATGCATAGTATATGAAGGACTCATTATATCAGACACAAATATTCCTCTAGAATTGTTAGTTATCACCAAGGTGGAAAGTGATTGATATTTGATCATCCAAAATATTGTTTTGATCAAACCAAAATCCTAAATTGGTTGACAACAATGTTATGCCTCACTGCCTCAATGTGTTACATTACACCAATGACCAATCCATCTTTCATCCCACATCACTAATTTATGTCACAGTAGGGGTCAACTTGGTGTATAAATAAGATGTGAGCATGACAGACCACCATACTTACCTGGATGGGGTCAATGGGTGATCAAAAAGGCCCATGGCCTAGGCTAGTAACCTCCATTGCACGTAGGAGGGGTACTTGCCTAAGGTCTACCCAAGTGGTGAAGCCAATGTCAAAATTTGTGGTAGAGGGGGCCTGTGTTCGCGCAGCCCCTGCCAATACTATATGCTAAATTGGTTTCTTCTTCTTATGCAATCAAGAAGAAGAGTAGATCGTTCTCAAGAAAAGAAGAAGAGTAGATATAACTACTCGCACTAAAACGTGGAATAGTGCCCTTAGTTGTTATTAGTAAATTACTGAAGTAATAGGGTTTTTAATCGAAGTGTTATGCCCTATTTTTGTAGATTTTTGTTATTCCTTATTATTATTATTTTTTTTTATTTAAGATAGAAATTTTACTATAACTTAATCTAAGTGTGAAGTGATCATCACGCTAAAAATGCTATTTTTAGAAGGACATGAAAATGAACACAAAAAGAGTTTTTTTTTTTTTTTTCTTCCGTAATACATAGATATATAGACTGGAAGGATCATAAAAATGCAATAAATGATGTTCATTGAAAAGGAAAGCTCAGACTATTTAAGTGCAATGTAACCCTGAAATATGAATTCTTTAGGCTTAGAAAAATTTGAAGATTGAGGCTATCAAGTCAATCTATCAAACTTTTATTAGTCAAGCTGTTGATCAAACAGCAAACAGACCATAGGAAGTTCTCATTATTTAAAATATGTAGATTGCATAACATACATAAAGCAGTTTCTGATATTCAGAAACAATCAGTCATAAGTCATATTTTCTGCCTCATGCCTAATGGAATCAAAGAGCGCAGTAGACAGATAACGCTCTCCAAAGCTGGGAAAGATAACCTGTATTCAAAACAAAATCAAACAGAATAGTTAATGGATTGAGTTTGGAATACACAGACTAGTACAGCTCTAACTCTAAGCCGTCTGTGCATTTGATACAATCCTACACATAAGTGCAATGGAAAAATGAGTTGAGGGTGGCAAAAGGTCAAGTTTAGGTTTGACAACTGGATTGCATATATCGTTTTTTGGAGTGCCCAAACCCATGTTGAACCTTACTTCCATACAGACTCAACCTGGTCTTTGTTTTAAGCCAACTTAGGAATTTATACTTTATACTTTTTTGTAGGTAGGTCATTTAATACGAATCAAATCCGATTCTAGGTTAGTTAAGCAGGTATGCAATACTTATGCAACTCCTAGGAACACCAGTATTAAAACTTGGGCCAAATTATTCTGAAATTTTTTCAAATGATTTTTTTTTTGGAAATTATTGGACTTAAAAAACATTAGGTGTCACAATTTTTTTTTTTTCAATTTTAAATTTCCTTTTTAAAGATCCATTTATATAAACAAATGAAGACAAAGGGGACTGATCAATATGATATTATAGCCCACAAGCAGCAGCTTTGCCGAAGTACTGTAGAGCTTGAAGCCTTGAACAATATTTACTTCCTGGGTTAGGATGAGAAAATTGAAGAAATATAAATCCTAAAAGGAGTTGTATGAGACATAATTAGAGGGATTCTGGAGCAAATTTTGAAATTAGTTAAATCAAGCTAAGCACAATACCATAATACATATAATGAAGTGCAACAAAGATTCTATATCAATTTAAAGAAGGCACTTGGACTTACAGCAATAAGTTTTCCAGCATTTTCTGGCCTCTTTGCCAACTTTACTGCAGCAGCAGCTGCAGCACCAGATGAAATCCCAACCTGCAAAATACATGCTTCCACGTTCAGCATAGAAATGAATTGTAAAAAGTTCTCATAGAGCCATTACCTTAAGTAAGTATCCTACCAGCAAACCTTCTTTCAAGGCAAGCAGTTTAGCAGTTTCAATAGCTTCCTCATTTGATACCTGAAAAAGTTACCAAAAGCATTTTGAGTCCGTGAAATAAAATCTATGGCTGAATATGCAGATGCCAGTGATAAGAGTTGCCATTTAAGCAATAGCCGGGAATTGCCATTACGCTTCAACAAGATTGAAACAGAAAACAGGAAGTTATTCTGCTACCACTGTAACAGGTTCGTATAACTGTCACAAGGATTTGCAACTTTTGTTTTAACTTTAAATGGGAATGTCCAAGCCCAACTTAGGTTGTTGTTGTTTTTTTTGTTTTTTTTTTCATTGTAAAATGTATTTAATCAGTCACTAAACGATTATTAAAGCCCTCACAAACTCCAAGAAAATAGAAAGACCAATTTCCATAAGAACTCAGACAACAATATGCTCAAACTTGTCCATGTATATGTATTCCTTATTGGTCTCCAGAATCATTTCTGTTTTTTTTTTTTTTAAAATACTAAAATGCAGATATTAAGTTCAGCTGAGTAGTGTGACATATTCATTTAAGAGAATGGCCCATCTCATGATTGTAAAAATTTTATTTTCCTGTCTCACTCACAGAAACAATAACAAAGATAAACAAGTTCTTCCAGAACCATTTTCATTTTCATACTGAAACTGAAGCAAGCGTGACGGGTAATTTATTCATTTCTAAAAATATAATTCATGAAATAGCCCAAAAGAATCGATTCTCTGGATTATATAAAGAAACAAGCCCCATAAAGCTGACTCTCATCAAGATGAAATGCCCTTAAACCAAGTATAACAGGAATGAACTTTACACTTATAAAGGACTAAAATAAAAAATAAAATCCTAAAATAAACTACCCTCTAAGACTGATAAAATTACATAAAAGACTTTTCTAGGCAAAACTTTCACAAACCTAGTCCTTAATGTCCTTTTGTTGAGCCTACTTATCTGCCTTCCAAAATTCAATCATCCATAATGACAAATAATGTTCCAAAGGTGATAAATGAGTTATACCTCCATTGCAAAGATAACTCTACTTGCATACCCATAATTACAATGTATTCTGACTATGCTCATGCTTTTCACTCAATATGCAACACTTCAAACTATAGCACAAGTACATAATTTCACATGTGAAATCAAGGTGAAGGAAAATAAAATAGTTTCTGGACTCACCTGAATAACTTCATCAAGCAGCTTCATATCCAGAACAGTAGGTATTATACCAGCTCCAATTCCTTGGATAAGATGCTTGCCTATGATATCACATGTGCTTGGTTAGTCAACTACACATGCAGTTATTCAAACTTGTGCAACTTCTATCCCAATTATAGAAAAGGATTTTTTCCATCCTATCTCAAGCTAGGACCCAAGCCAAATTTTTAGCTTAAGAAATTAAACTCCCTTAACTTAAGACTAATGACTTTAGAATACCATAAAAATAAACACCAAAATACATATGATGCTTTCCCATTATCAGTTTCAAACAAATAGTTGGGTGCAGTAAATGTTAGCTGAACTCATCAAAAGCAACCACAAATAAACTACATCCCTAAATCACACATTATTCATCACTTCCTATTAATTTTTTACATTAAGTCTAAACTAAATAAAATTTCCTTTGGCAATTTCTTAAGAGGTGTATTATGGAAGCTGGTTAAACATCCACCTCCAGTCCTCAAAAAGCCTGATCAAACCAGCTTAGTGTCACTCAAGCTCCACATGTAGAGCAGCTTCCATTCACACTAAAGCCTGCATGCTTAGCAGGTAGAAAAGCTTGTGCGAATTTACTAAACAGAACAGTTCCAGAAGATATATAGCTATTTCGTTTATCAACCTTATTGTTCAATAACAACAGAAAGTACAGTTATCAAACAGAACTGTTACATTTATATTTAATAGCAATGTTAATGAATCACTGCTGTGACTCAACAGTGAAACTTAAGCCATAATAAACTTAGCCTTCTACAAAACAAACAATTTTGGCCCACCCTCCTTCAAATTTACTGATAGCACTCCAAACTGATATCTGCAAAATGTGTTACCTACTGATACTCTTCAAACGAATTATTCAAACTTATAAAGTTACAATATGTCTGGTTTAGTTTGATTAAGTATCACAAATTGTTATTTTCTAAGGGGGTGATTTTTTCATACTAATGGAGCCAGGAAATCCGGAACTTTTTCCTTGTACCAATATAATTCAAAGTCTTTTAAGTACAGAATTTCACATATACACAAGGGAAATTGCATGAACGAAGAGTAAGAAGTCAGGGCATGAACAAAAAGTTAACTGACCAGGCTGTCCTCCATTCAAGACTGCACTTTCAACTGGTTCTACTCCATACACCTAGACATTACCAAAAGAAACATACCATTAGGAACATGTCACGTGAGTTCTCTATCCCTCTCTCCCTCAAAACAGACACACAAACACAATCATAAGTCAACCTTTATCTCAGGGTTCTTCTCCTTGAGGAAATTCCCTGCACCAGTTACTGTACCCCCAGTCCCTATGCCTGAAACCAGGGCATCAACTTTCCCTCCTGAATCTCTCCATATCTCTGGGCCAGTGGTTTCATAATGGACCTAACAAAGATTGGCAGCATAATTAGTTAAGGGTGTCAACCATACATTTGTTATCACAAAATATCTAACACAAAGAATACCTTTGGGTTGGCAGGATTTTCAAATTGCTGAAGGATATAGCTATTGGGTATTTTACTTCGCAGTTCATTGGCCTTATCAAATACACCATAAACGCCCTTGGCAGGATCTGTAAGGTACAACTCAGCTCCAAAAGCTTGAGGACCATTCTTCTCTCAAGACTCATTGAAGATGCAATGGTAAGGATAAGTTTGTAACCCTTAACTGCTGCAACGAATGCCAATCCAATGCCAGTGTTGCCACTAGTAGGCTCAATGAGGACAGTCTTTCCGCCATTCAAACATATCAAGAATCAAGGGAAAGATGTTAGTTCAACACTTCCAATAATATTTCTTTTTAGATTGGTAAGTTACACAAACACTTAGTAGTCTTTACTGCATGATCTCACCCTCCACATAGCACTTGTTAGGGGAGGAGGAGATGTCAGCTGTGCTAGAGCTCATTCGCTAAAAATTTTCATAATATAGACAATACATGTAGCAAGTCTCTGTGTAATCAAACATTACTTGAAGAAAAATTGAAATAGGGAAAAACTAACTCCAATATGAGCACCACTGAACTAGGAAACAAATCCAAAGAAAAACCCCGATTTAACTGTTTTATGTCATGATGATGCTAACATCTGCATAGACTTTGGTGAAAACATATATAGGACATGAACATGTATAAGAGACAAATACATAGCTGCTATGACAAAGACAAATTTAGGGAGAGGCAGGTAGGGTGGGTTGGGGTTCAATTCTTCTAAAACGGTGAAGTGAGGATTTTTTAATACCAACCTTCCCTGGAGTAATCAAACCCTTTTCTTCAGCATCTTTAATCATACTATATGCAATCCTGCATGTCAAAACGTACATCCAAAATGCATGTCTCAACTAGAGATTCTTGAACAAATCCTATTGTTGCTAGAACACTTTAATATTAATAAAAATATAATCAATACAAAAATAACAAATTAGATGCCTGTCTTTGACACTAGAGCAGGGTTCCATCATTTCAAGCTTGGCAGCAACACGGGCTACACAGCCATCTACAATGTGGTTGAGATATACCATTGGGGTATTGCCTATCAACTGCACAAGCCAAAAATTACCACTAGCAAAATTCAATTTAAGAAAAAAAAGTAACATGAAAAGAATTTGATTCTAAGTATAAAGAAATACTTCAGTAACATCTTTCTTGATTGCACACTTGTCCTCCATGTTATCTTTTCACCCAAAAAATAAACTGCAAGGAAATCGTGAAAGAATGAGAGAGTTTCGAAGATGTAAAGTTGCAGTCTTATATAATTACAAGAAATGTTTCAGTGCACATGCTAACAACCAACAAAAATAATATACTCACACCAAGTCTTGAAAAATATAAAAATATTTGAATTAATATTGAAAAGAGAAGGAAATTTTTGGATTGAGATAATGTGAATTGGAAACAATATGATTTAATTTATTTTATTTTTCTTTAATTTTTCCTAATTAATTTACTAATTTCAGTTATAAAAAGAAAGAAAATAGAGGATAATTTATCAATATGTATGGTTAATTAAACATAATGTTGAGTAATTTCAAAAGTGCTGAATTAAAGTGTCATTTTCATGTCAGATTGTTGGTGTCTGCATTTTTTTTCCAATGTTATAGTTTTTTTTTCTCATCATCATAGTCATCAATTTATCAAGTTGTTTTTTTTTGAAATACTATATAGTTTTTTGTTTTCAAATGTGATATATATATAGGGTTTGGAATAAGATGATTGATAAGATTCAACAACATAATTTATCTCATATAAAGAGAATTTAGGACATCTTTTGGCCCCCCAAGATGAAATCCTAGTTCTGTCCCTGCACAAGATATCAACGCCAAACCTACAAATTATATAAAGCTCCACAACCAAAGAGCATAAAATTAAAAAGCAACTAATGCTAAGAAAGCATGAAAAAAGTGTCAGGCAAAAATATGTCAGTGGTAAATATAATAAAAAACCCCAATGAACACCAAAGTTAAGAGCCTATCTAAATAAGCAGGGGCCCAAAACAGAGGAATCACTAAGAAATTTCAAGGACTCAGTAGTTTTTTCTTAGAACTCTCAAGTACCAGTGCAGACCCTTGAAAAAGAATCACCAGAACCTCAAAATCAATGTGCCTTCGTATCACAAGCCAGTGTACTTAAATATTCAACATAAATAGAGCACATGCAGTAATGGCTGAGCAATTTTCTTTTTTCGCTTTTTTTTTTTTGGTCAGTAATAGCTGAGAAATGTCCAAGTACCCAATTTTGGAATGTGTCTAATTATGCAGAATTTTGAAAAATATATTTCAAAAACCCAAAATTTAAAAAGCCTCAATATAAAAAACAAATCATTAAAAAAATGAACAGCAAGATTCCGCATTACACAATAGTGGAAACAGTCCAATAATTCATTACTTGGAGGAAAAGACCAAAAATAAAAATAAAAAGAAGAATAAAAACCACCACAGAATTAAACATATAAGTCATTATGAACTCCCCAAAAATTAAACAGAGAAACAGCCAAGAAATTTCTTAGTACTCAAAGATGAAAACACTCTATTAAGGCAGGTTTTATTGAGAAGGAATCACCAACTACCCAAATAATTGACAATCAAACAGAAACTCAAAAACCACAAGAGCTATAATTAAAACAAAAAAAGAGCAGAGCAAATGAGCTCGAACTTTTATCATGGAGAAGAAAACCTGATCTCTAGAGAGTTGTAGACACAAAGACACTGTTGAACTATATATTTGGCCTATTGGGTATGCATGTTTTGCTACGTGGCTTAGCCTTCTGTGTGATTCTCTTTATATTGTTATTGACGTTGGCCAAGCCTGTTAGGGGAGTCAAGGTTTTATAGGGAACTGCAATGGAGCTCTCAGACTCATTCAGACAGCTCACCTACTAAGCATTGACGTAGGCTTTTGGATCCTTGTCTCCTTGTACTGTCAAAAAAGCTTTTCAAATCACTACAGTAGTTGTATTCTTGAAAATTTTGTACATGGGACAAGAACAAGACCATGTCTTAAGTCTTAATCACAAAATTCATTTTGATTCGAATTTTGTCTTTAGGTGCATCTTATGATGCGCTATGTGGAGATACCAAAGATTTGACCATTCAAATCAGGATCAAGTCACTATAGTTCTACTTAAAAAATAATAATAATAATAATAATAATAAATAAAAAAACAATCTGCAAAAAAATTGTATGTAGTGCAAATATGGTTTCAGTCTTCTTATTCTCCATTTTTTAATCCTATAGTCATATATTTTTTTTAGCTGGATTGGGTAGCTAATATTGACAATATACAGTGTGAAAAACTAACAAACAAAAATTGAAATCTCAAACCGTTATAAAAAATTGATCATCAATAATAATTTGGCATATTGACAATTATTATAATTTTTTTGGTAAAACTATTTAAGATTTCAATCGTGTTGAATTTTATTGATTCAAAAATTTGGGAGATTGCACAATCTACAAGTTTAATGACAACCACAAGTTTAATGTTACCCATCGCTGTTAATTTGTCAACTGTCATGTTGTGTAAATGCATGAAATTTAAATCAACCTTCAATAACTGGTTCATTATAATATCTTTTCCAAAGATTGCATGTATGAATAGTCAAATTTATGTTTCATCAGAAGATCTCTTACAAGATTGCATGAAATCTTGGACTAAAGTGCGCATGATTTAAATCATCTGTCAATATATGATCATATGTTACATTAGAATGTCTTTTCCTAAGATTGCAACTTGTAAGTATGAAGAATCAAATTTATGTTTCGTCATAAAATCTCTTCCAAGATTGCAAGAAATCTTGTGCCAATCTTGTTGTAGATTTTTTTTTTTTTTTTTTTTTTTTTTTTTTTTTTTTTTTTAATTCAGCAAAATGAAAATGGGAATTTTTTTTTGAGTGGTGGAGGAATAGACCTATGTGGATCACCATTTATTTTCACCACTCACAACTTGTCATGTTGCAAATTGTGGCAAAAGTTGTATTCTTTTTCGTGGTTATAGTATTTTTCACAAATTATTGAGTAGAAATATATAACAATCATTTTATATAGTTTCTTTTATTTAAATTGATTAATATAATATAGAACAGGCCTGAGCTTATACTTGCATGGGGAGTTCTAACCATTGAACATCCCTCAATATTGTAAGGTTACAATTGAGATCTATAATATAACTTTGGTAAGAGAGACAAGAATAGACAGATCCTCAATAATAATAAAAAGGACGAGTATATGATCATTATTCTGATTTGGTTTTGATAAAACTTTGGTAACAGAGGCAAGAGTAGTCAGATCCTTAGACTAGGCCTTGGTCATGAATAACCTTTCAAACTTGTCCAAGTCTTGAACACCCTCTCAACATGCCCTGGACCACTCTAATCCTCTAAGCTGAAAGACCAACAATTTAGAGTTGGTAGGTACAAGTAGATGAAAAACTAGGAAAAATCTAAGTGAATATGTTAAAAGAGTGGTGGTACTAATGACAGACGGTGTACGGGACACAACTAAAATTATATTTTGAAAATACAATTTCAATTATAATTGTGAAATCATGTTTTAAAACAAGATTTCAACTAGAGTTTATATGGTAACGTGTAACTTAGCATGTGCAACGTTTAAAAAAAAACCTCTAAATGCGTGCAACAATAATCATAATTTCAAAACATAATTTCAATTATAATTGTGAAATACTAAAATCATATCTTAAAACAATATTTCAACAGTGGTATATATGATAACGTGTAACTCAGTATATACAACAATAATTAGTGTTTGCTAAATGAAGGGATTTTAAATTGATTTTCAATCTTATCAATTTAATGACGATGACAATTGGTAATAGTGGTTTTGTCAGTAGCTGCAAGCCAACGGAAGGCAACAATAACCATGATGGTGGCAGTGGGCTGGTGGCAATAGAGGTCATATCAACAGATTGTGGTGCTGACAACAGTTGTGGCAGCATTGGTAGAGATTTAACATTGGTGGTGAAGGCAATAGCAGGAGCAGATGGTGGGGCCCATGGGCCGGCAGAGACAAAAGAAAGGTTTGATAAAAACATTAATTAACGGGGGGTTTAACTCAAATGAGGTGTAGTTCTAATTTCTAACCAGATGACAACGTTTATTTTCCTGATTTCTTCTACACTATAAACATGGAGTCAATGAGATAATCATCATTCTGCACTTTTTTCCCCTATACATAAAAAATAATTAAAGAAAAAGTTCAAGAGAAGCATGTTTTCTTCTACTATGGACTCTCTCTCTCTCTCTCTCTCTCTCTCTCTCTCCTTAACTGGGTGGAAGAAAGAGTAGCCAATTGTGTACAATGTCCAACAAATAAATTAAATTTAAGGGATAAAAAAAATAGCAAAAAATAAATTGAGCAGATCTCATTTTCTCATTAACATGTACAAAAAATACAGGAGTTGCGGCATCTCACATAAATTCCACATCTTCTTCCTGTTGTTCCAGCACAATGGTTGCAAGGGCAAGTCTATATGATGAAGATCTTAGATTCCTAACCAGGACATAGATCTCCTTCCTCCGCTTTTTAGGCATATTATTCCACTGCTCCTCTCTAAGACGAGCAAGTAAGACTGCCTCACATAAAGCCCCTGCTACTGGCTTCTTGCTACACACATCATATCCAATATTGAGATTATGAACAAAAATAAAACGAAACAATGGAAGAACATAGATGTACATAGTTGCTATGTAATCAAATACGTGTATACTAACCTCCCTCGAACAAATCCAGTTGTAACAAAGCCAATTGGCCACCGACATTCCCTTGCAATAGCATCTTCTGGTTTGTGGAGTTCCCACTTAGCAGGAGATTGTTCTTTGAAATACGATCTCACAGCAGATTGAGGCATTTGAAGTCCACCCTCGTCAGTTCCTGACCTGCAACAATAACAAAAATCAAAATCAAAATCAAAATATTAATCAAGGGTATTCAAACCATATTAGGCACAAAGTAAAGAAGAACTTGACATTAACAAAGTTTGCATTTGAGAGAATAGAATTTTCATAAGAACAAGATAATCCAACATATCTTATGATTTTTCATGTCAGATTTTACCTTTCTAATGCACCAAAGCATACACATTTCATTAAATATTCACACAAAAAGTTGTTTGAGAACCCTTGCAATTCATCTATCATTTTCCCAAATTAGAAGTTTTGTAATTGCCAATTCAAGAAAAAAAAAAAAAAAGGAACAAAAAAGTAAAAAGAGAGGCTTAAAAATTCTAAATGAATGGAACCCTTGGTAAGTAAGGGAAGAACTTATTAACCTAAAATAAAAGTTTCAAGATTTAACTACCTTGAAATCAACAATGATATATCAGTAAGTTGAGGAGCACATACAACTGCCCCCTCTTCGAAAACGCCTTCCTTGTAAGCATGGAGAAGAATTCTAAGAAAACATAGTTTCCGACCATAACTAAAGTGGGCAATACCATTCATACTGGGGCCAAACTTGCTTTCATCTTTCAATAACTTGAATATACTCGTCTTCTTGTCAGGCAGTTGAGAAAATAGAAGCAAATGATCACCTTGGATTTCTCTCAAGAAATCAGTCAGCACAAAGTGTGTCCTTGCTACAACTCCGTCAAATGTATTACCATGATGAACAAATGATGATGTACTACAATTTCCAGAATCAGAGCTGGACAACGAATTCCCATTAAACATTTTTTCCTCATTGTTAATTTGACTATTTCCTACTCTAGTGGGTCCTTCGTTGAAAGCATGGCAGATGGTGTCCCATGGGGGTGGAATGGGAACTCTCCATGGTCTGAAATCAGGAGGGGAACGTTCTACGTTTTTATTAGAGACAGCAGCTTCATTTGCCATAAAGAATGAGTAAGCATTGCAATCAGGAAATTCTGAAGGAAAAAAGGGCATCCCCATCTGCAAGAGATAAAATTTCATTCAATGCTTGAAAAACCATTAATGAATACAATAGTTGTAACTTTGTAAGGTGCTGAAAGGCTTACTTCACTTGCAACCCAATGCTTCTCTCTCAAACCTATTGCATGAGCTCCCTTAGAGATAAGAGGAGCCCAAAAGACCCTGACCCAACTTAAGGGAAGTATAATGGACCATCTGAAAGGAAATAAAACAAATACTTATAAGATACTAAACATTACAAAAAAAATCTGACAGTTAGATTCTCCATGCATCTCAAAACAATATATTTTGCCATCTAGTCAGCATCCACAAAACAAATGTTACTAATAAATTTACAATCTGCTTTCTCCTGAAAACTATTTAACAGATTTATCAGCTATCTTATGGACCATCATAATTTTAAATTTTGCAATAAAAATTCAAGAAATCAAGATGCTTCTCTTCATTTTAAATGTTAATTAGATATCAAAATGGAAGTTACCTAAAAATATATATATCAAATGGAAACAACCATGAAAGACAAATTGCTTTTCTTTATCTGAAACATTAGTGTCATAAATCTAATTGTATTCTTAACATAAATCTAATTGAATTCTCAAAAATAAATTTCCACTGATGGAAGGCCATGCACGTACTGAAGAAAAGGCTAATCACATATTCTTAGGATCTAAAATTTGCACTATTTGTCGTACTAACTCTCGTCCACAGCCAAAGCCATTTATTAAATCAGAATTTTCATAACTGACAATTTTACTCTTCTGAGGCATAAACACAATGGTGCCTAATCAATGGACAATAACAGTAAGTCACCATGGATAATTATGCATGTGTTATATGTAAATTAAGAATCAGGTTCCCAATTGTAAGAATTAGCTTTATTCGAGTAAGGGAAAATTGGAGATTTTACTAGGATAAAAGGAGTTACCCTATATGCAATCCCTTTGGATCATTATTTTTTAAAAGCAGAATAGGGCAAGATCTCGAGCACTGCACCTTGGTTGAAGTTTTCAGCATTCCTGAATTTGAAGCATCAAGGCAGAACTTATCCATACGCAGAACATTTTTTTCCATACACAATACATGCTCTTCCATAGGGGGACTTACTCCACTGCTACTATCCCATAAATCCTTGTTATCATAAATAATGCTATTTCCTCCAGGTTTTGTCCCAGATAACAACTCCTCGTTCTTGTCTAGTATTTCTGGTAATGCAACATCCTCTTTAGCTTCAGCTTCTGATACGCTGAGCATACCAGTAGAAAGTGACTCTGGAACATCTGCGAACCTTTTCTCAGGCATTATGCGAGGATCCTTGACTCTAAGAGACACGATTGCATGAGAAGAAAAATTCTCCTCATTTTCAAGTACAGAAGACTTCTTCAATTGGAAGTCATGGTCAGAGTCTACAGCTGAATGCTTCCTCAATTGCCAAGGGTTCTCTGAAGAACTGTAAAGCCAGTCAACACCAATTAGCCATCTTGCACTTCTTCACTTAGTAAGACATTTCTAGTATTAAATAACTCACCAAGTAACAGGATGTAATATCTTCTGAAGATGTTGAAATGCCTTTAATCCTAATACTTCTAATTTTGCAAGTTGACCTTCAAGCGAAACACAATTGATCAAAATGCCCCTCTCATCCATCTGAAGATAGAACACATGAAGGGGGAAAATAAACATTACAAGAGTATGTAATGAGTGATCTAAGCACCAGCTGTTTCTCTATTCAACTATCTAATACTCTAGGCAATTGAAACCTATTACCAAAAGACATAAAAACAACTGAGTATCACATTGGACACATGACATATATCTAATGCAACTACAAAGAAAACTATAACATCAACAATAATGTCTTTTTCTTAAATTATAATGGAAGGATCCCTTGAGATTATCATTCACTTATAGGGTAGGTTCCAGAAAATTTTAATGCAGCTTTAGAGTAACAAGACTTCCCACATATGACACCTCATTTGAGGTTGGAAGTTTAAGCCTACTAAGCTTCAAAAGATAAAGAGAAATATGATTCTGTTAGAGAACAAAATTTAGAATGCGTACCTCCTTCTGGCAGGCAAATTTTAGAGCATCAAATCCCTCACTAAAAGCAGAAACATGTATCCACACCCACATCTGGCGAGAGGAAGAACTGGACACGATGTTCTCTGGCTTGTCACAGCCATGACCATCATGGTCCATAACATCACTATATCTATTCTGCTGGCAAACAGGTCGCCACATATAGCTCACTGGAGCAATTGGCTGAGAAAGCGGTGCTCCAACATGATGAAGCTGCAAAGAACAAGGAATTCATATATCTAAATCCTTATGTAATCTCTGTTCATAAGTGATCACTTAATGAGATAACCTACCATAGCGCTTCCATACATGGCACCCGAAATAACAGAGAGAGAAGAAGTTTCAGAAAGATCTGAAGGGGAAGGCACCATCAGAGTTTTTAGAACTGATATTAAAGAATCCTGGAAGCATACAACACAAGATCAGATTACATTGATCATAATAGAATAAAAAAAAAATTGCTTGACTTTTTTATTCGGCCAGTGGAGCTGGAAATAATTATTTCAACTATTCATTAAAGATCTGCTTCATCTATCCTATTATTTAACAAATGTGAATGACATGGGTTTAGAATCAAAAAGTTTGTAACAAGAAGAGAGAATGCCTACCTCCGGACCCTCTAATTGGACAGAAACATGATAACTCGCATCATGTACGAGAACTTCTTGTTTGAACCACTTCAGGAGTGCCCTTGAACCCCTTCCCCTACACAAAACATTTAAAAACCATTGTCCACAATTAAATAGTATAAGGCACATACACCATGCTCCATATATAGCTTAAAACTAAAAATCTTCAAAACACACATTTGTACTCAGTCCATTATCCAATTCACACCTTTCCAGACAATCCGACCAACCATAAAATATAGGGCCAGTCAACATCAGTTTACCCCCGATTTTTCGAATGTCACACTTACCTTGCACTAAATTGACTCATTAATTTTTCCATTCTTTATTGACAGAAATAGACATGTGAAATTTAGTATTGATTTCAATTTTCAAAATTCCTTCAACCATTTATTTTAGTAAGTTCAAATTTATTGATCATAGGACTTTGAAAAATCTCTCAGGGTCCATTTGTTTCAGTTTCTAGCTCATTCTATCTATTTACTTACACACAAATTTTTAAAACCTCACATTTTTTTTGGTATACCGCAACACTCTTTACACAACATAAAGAAAACAAAGCTCATTCAAACACAATCTTAACAAGTCATAATTTTTTTTTAAGCAAAAAACAGAGATGATAATAGTAACACTTTATTTTTGTATTGTACCTTCCTTGCAAACCAAGAGGAAGATAAAACCCCCAAAGCTTAGTCATAGCGAACCGCTTCGCATACCAAACATGAGTTCTAAGCCTCTTAGTCCCATCTCCAGAACTCGAAAACCCTTTTTCCTGATTCATCCGAAGCTCAATTCTCCTCCGAATGCGCCGAGGAACAACCTTAACCTCCTTCTCCTCTTTATCTTTCTCCAAACAAGCACCGGTCTCATTCCTGCGTCTCCTCTTCTTGTTCTTCTTGGCAGCTTGATTGTCGTACGAGGTTGTTCTTCGTCTCTTGTTCCTGCGAGACCGGAAATCGTTGTTCAGCCGAGTTGATACTAAGGAGTGAAGTGATTCGAGCTCTGGGCCTCGAGATTCTCGAAACTTCTGGAGATTGATTTTGCGTGGAGGCAAAACAACAACATTCGTTTTTGTTGTTGAAGACATCGTAGCGTAGGTAAGTGAAAAGGTAAATACTATGATATAAATAGTTGCATTGTTTTTCAGTTTCAGATAGAGAACCAAAAAAAAAAAAAAAAGTGAATTGAGAGAGTATTTGGTAGGGTTTGAAATCAGAGACCAGAATGAGAAAGAGAGAGAGGCTGTGTCTTCTTTGCTCTTCGAACAAAGATTTAAGGTTTACTAAAACCCCTGTGAACTCTCTCTATTGCGATGTCGTTTTTATACCTTAAGAAAAACGGCTTGCCGTTTGGACATGACATAAATGGACAACGTCGGTGTATTGAATTCGCATCGAAGGGGTCATAATAATGAAAGACTTTGAATTGGGCTTGAAAATGAAACCAAGAGATCTAGCCCAAGAGGGATGTCTAATTCGTACGGGTCGTTTACCCAAGATAAATGTGTGTGTCATCAAAGCCTGGTTTGATTTGCAAGTCTTTTAGATGGACTTGACTGCGGGCCGTTTAGTCTAGCTTAGGGTTTTTGTTGATCTTGAAATCTGGCCTGAGAGTGGGTCTTTTGACTGGACTTAACATGGTAGTCATTTTGTAGAATTATTGGGTTCTAAGCCCAAATAAGTAAATAGAATTTAGGCATACATTGAGGGTAGTGGTCTAGTGGTCAGTACGCTAACTCTCAATCCACTTGGGAGCAGAGGACCCAAGTTCGAATCCTGCAATAAGATGAGTTTGGAAAAAATTAATGCCCTCGGCTTAATGCTAATTGGCTAGGATAATAACTAAGGCTCATTAATTCTTCTGCTTGTAAACTTAAACCCAACGAGTAAAATGCTACTATGGTAACGTCTAAATAGGAAAACTACACAAGTCGCCCCCTCCTATCATTTTATTTATTAATTAAAAAAGAAAAAAGAGTTTAGGCATTAAGCTTAACGTGTCATTCAATATTTTCTATTTGGGCATTTGAATGTGTTTATGCGTCTATATATGTATATATATAGTCGGCAATTCATGCAATGCACAAAAAAAAATTGACATAATATGACTTTTTAAAAAAATTTATTCTTCAATATATGGAGCTGTAAAATTGTTTTGCATCTTCATTAGAACCTTGTGCAGCTTGTCGCACACTAAGGTCTTCTTCCAATAGTTCTAACGCCATATAATGGATGCGGAATAAGTCATGCAACATCTCATGATTCTGAAATAGTATATCATATTCATTTGAGGTTTTTTGGACATGACTATTTAGAGTTTCAATGGAAGTCATTGTAGATGTTGATTTACCATGAAAAAGCTCAAGGTTGATAACCCTTAACAATCCTAAATGAAAATAGGTGATCCATACAACATTAACAATTTTGTATACACGGACATGGAATCCTTCCTTGGTGTGTTGTTTGAGACACAAATTTCACGAATTGTTTAACTCCATTAATATATTCCATATATATCATTTTCTTATGCATCGAACTCTTATCCATTGCTATAGAATAGAATGGTTTACAATATATACCTGCAGTGGCGGAGCCAGGATTTCAGTTTAGGGGGGGCAAAATTAAATGACAAGATTGAAAGTAAAATTAATCTAAATATTATTAATCGATGTTAATAACAAAATAGATATAGAATTATATACTATTAATGCAATTGTCGTACAAAATCTAATATAATATAAACTCTAATTTATTTTTTCATACGCAATTTAATTTGTACAATTGGAAGATTAGTAAAATACACCTCGATATGAGTTTGTTTAGAATTTGAATCTAAATCATTATTATAATTTGGCTTCTCCATAATCTCAATTGATTATAAGTATATATTTCATATTATTAAAATAAATAAATAAATAAAAATCATAGCTAATAACAATCAAATTAAGAGATTATTCTAAATATATAGAATTTAATCATGTAATTTTATTCCTTAAAATAAATTGAGAAAATAAATCAATATAAAAGAATTATAAAGTTGTATTTTCATTTATGCAGAATTCAATATTTTTTTACTCTATTTTTTAAGTAGTAAGTAGTTAAAATTGGTTCTATGGTAAAAATAAAGTGTTTCAAAATTAAAATTATGAAAAAGTTAAAGTAGAAGAGAAAAAGATTAGGAAATGCTAAGAGCATTCCCATCAGCTCTTTAAAAAAAATGTCATTTTGACACATCAAAAACCAACTTTATCATTTTAGCACATCATTTTACAACATATCATTTATTAGATGTTCTATACTTCAATTCTATACATTAAAATAATATTTACTATACATTAAAATAATATATTACCTTCTCTCTATCCCTATCACTATCTTCATCATCATCACCAACGGCCACCACCGGCACAAACACTGATAGCCACCACTGGCAACAACACCGACGGCCACAACGCCACCTCAAAAAAAAAAAAACACAACCAGAGAGACCAAACCAGCACAAACCCACATCCCAAACCCACCACCGGCACAAACCCACATCCATTGTTGGCACGAACCCACACCACCACCGGACATCCACCACCGACACAAACCCACATCTACCAACGCCACCTCAAAAAAAAAAAAATACAAAACACAACCAGAGAGACCAAACCAAACAAACCCACATCCATCACCGACACAAACCTACATCCACCAAATCAATCAAACCCACATACCAAATCCACCGAATCAATTATAAAATTCAACAAACCACATTCCATCCACCAAATCAAACAAACCCACATCCCAAACTGCCTTCGTTGCTGTCGCTGATGGAAGTTTCACTTCCGGCCACTATGTCCTTCACACTGGAGTTCCTCTTCGTCGCAAAGTGGATCGTGATCAGTAGTGAGCCGGGCGGTCTCTGTCTCTCGGCGTGGCAAGATCGGAGTGGCGAGATCGGCGTGGTGAGATCGGTGAGCTGAGAGGGCCAGAACAGAGAGAGCGAGAGATGTAGACGGAGAGAGAAAATAGTGAGAAGAGAGAGAAAACATTGAATTAAATATTAAGAGGAGAGAGAAAATGTTGAATAAAAAATTATTTTCCGAAAATGGCATTTATGTCCGTATTGTCTCATATTTGAGACGGTACTGTAGCATGTTCAAAAATTATAGAACATATAACACATCTCATGAAGCTTGAATAGTAGTGTTTGGTGTGCCAAATGCCAAATATTTGGCATTTGGCACACCTAATGAGAGTGCTCTAAGGTTTTAGTTTGATATACAAGGACCTAAATATATTTTTTTTATTATGATTATGTGGGAATACCTTATTTGAGGAACAAATTGCCCTAAGAAAAGCACCTAGGAAACAAAAAAATTTTCCAGTGCTTGAGAACATGTGGCAAGGAAAAACAATATGGGTGTTAAGTAGGACCCATAAACCTTTGTTTTGTTTGAAAAAAGACAAAATAATGTTAAGAAGAGTTGCACCTAATATTGCTTTCTTTTCTAGTCTCTAGGTGTGAAACGTGGAAATGGATCCTCTCCATTTCCCTTTGAAATGGAGAGGCTCCAGTTCACGGTGGGGATTGAGTCCAAAATGATCCACGCTTAAAAATTGGACACATCATTTAAAATGTGTCACTACACTTAACTGGAGTTCAGTTGACTTAACTGGGGTTTAACTCAACCAGACAAAAAAAATTCAAGTTAAACTCTTAACTCTCACCAGCCGTTCAAACTCTCTCTCTCAAATTTCAAACTCTCTCAACCTCCCACTTCTAGGATACTCAACTCAAACCCATCAGCAAAATCAAAGGAAAAACCTTAGCTCACCAGAGATCCCGACACCCATACACGCATCCTCTTTAAACCCAGATCAGAGAGAGAGTAAGGGTTGGGGTTTGGAGAGAATCGGGTGTAGAGAGAGACATTGATGCTTTTCAGACCCAAATCAGAGAAGGTTAGGGTTTGGGTTTGGAGAAAATCGGGAAAGAGAGAGGTTGATGATCTTTCAAGTTTGATCTATGGAGGGAAATGAGATTGAGAGATAGAGAAAGAGATTTTGGTCGAAGGAGAGAAGAAGCCACCATCGGAGGTGGTGGTTGCGGTGAGCCAGCCTTGCCGATTTGGTTCAGGCCCAAATCAGAGAAGGTTAGGGTTTGGGTTTTGGGAAAATTGGGAAAGAGAGAAGTTGATGCTCAATTTCGGCCGTGGTGGTTCAGCCTTGCCGATTTGGTTCAGCCTAGTAGCCATTGTGTTCCGCTCCACCAATTCCGGTCGTGGTTCCGGTGAAGTTCCTCTATCTCCCTCTTTGATTTTTCCTTATTTTAATTTTCTCAACAAAAAAAAAAAAAGATTTTTTAATTTTTAGGATTTTATTAGGATTTCGTTTTCTTTTAATAAAGAAATTGAATTCCCTGTTGTACTTGGGAAAAAAATAATGTGGAATTTGTGTTATTGGATATAGATTGTTCTTGGCCGAGCTTCATCTTGCAACCACCTTACTGCCGGCCGCAGTGCATATAGACGGTGTTTACACCATTGGTGGCCGCTGGTACCCTTCTTTTTATTTGCTTTTTAGATATGACCGAAACCCCCATTTTGTTTCAGTTTTTATTAATGACTAGGTTTCCTTTTACATAAAACAATGGAGGTTTTTGGGTATAGTCAAATGTGCTGTGATTGAAGGGAAAGTGGCCTGCTTGTAGTTGTTGTGTGTTGTTGTCTTTGACATCAGTAAAGTAATTGTGTTGCTTGGTATATGCTAAAAAAATCATTATGAAATTTCTCTTTTTGTCCTAATTTTTCTTAGGTACCTATTATTTTCCTAAATTGCAGATGGGTATTTTGCATGTTGTAGTTCATTTTAAAGGTATAAACTGTGGCTCTTGAGAGGCTAACTTGAGGGGAAAATTTTTGCTTGCTTGAATTGTTACCAATCATACTTAACAAGTTTAGCACAAAAATTTAAATTAGTAGTCAATTTAGATTTTTATATGTTAAGGCCTCCCTCAAACATTCTGGATTTTTGGTTCAAAAGAATGTTTGAAAATTTGGTGAAATGTTTTTTCTTTTAATAAATCTTCAAATATTTCTAGATGAACTTTAATTATTGGGCATTTCAATGTTATACGGATATGTTACTGATTTATGAACTCTAATTCTAATTGGGCATTTCTAAGTTATACAAATATGGTACTGATCTATAAAATAAAGCAGAAATTGCATTTAAATTTAGGCACAATTGAGCTTATGAACAAGAGTTTGTTTTATGAATTTTCCCCATTTATTGTGGCCAAAGCTTAGATGGATTAATAGCTATATGTCTCTTGTTTTCTTGTTAACAGAATCTGTATGTATATATGGTGGTTTACCTACTTGTTTTCCTTTTAAATAAACAAGCATATATCTTTTGTCATTTTTCACCATGAGAGGACTAAATCCCAAACTTTTGTGAAGTTTTGCTTTGCTAATTTAAAGTTGTTATATATTCATCATAATCTTTAAGTTGATGAATGCATTTTACCATTGTCAAACTAATTCATGAATTTTTCTAATTCATGTTCCATGTTTTTCTTGATTAGCTATAAACCGAAAATTACTTCAAATAATGACTTTTTTTAATTGCTTAATGGTGAGCGAGTATTTGCTCTAGTAGACATTTGAAATGCATTCCTCAAAAGTTAGCAATTTTTTTTTGTCCAAATTGGAGTATTTCTTGATCTGTTTTTTTTTTTCATGTGTATGACAGTATGATGAGTTTAAGTGTTTATAGTCTAGCTACTTGTGCAGACTGTAAGCAGAGTAACATTAAGACTAAACATGCCTTTACAGGTGTGGTTTTCTTTTTTGGAACTGTCATAAATACTGAAGTGTTCAGGGTTGATGCATTGTTTCTTTTTTATTCTACTCGTGATGGGTGCATTGTTCTTTTAAATGTCAATGTCAAGTTTGCCTTGTAAAAAGTACAATGTTGGCATACTTTGACTTGAAATGCTACTATTTGCTAATCTTGGTCCCATATTTTGTTTAGGGTAAAAATTATGGACAATATGGACAAAGTAATGGGTGCATTGTTCTTTTTTCTTGCGTATGATTAATGATGCCATATACAAACAATATTGAAAAACAAGTAACAATAATTTTGTGTATCATGGTGCAGGGCTTCGAGTAACAATTGATTGCAAGCCAGAAAATGGACACTTAAAGACAAGAGGGCTAGGGAAACTCAATGAAGAAGGAAAGTTCAAAATGTCTATTCATCGTAAGATTGTAAAAGATGGCAAACTGAATGAAGAATGTTATGCATAGCTTCACAGTGCATCAGCTACACCATGCCCTGCACATAATGGCCTAGAGTCTTCAAAAGTAGTATTGTGACATTTGTTATTGTAAGGATTGTAAGGATTGAATTTTGATTGTAAGGATTGTGACAGTTGTTATTGTAAGGATTGAATTTTAATTGTAAGGATTGTGACAGGTGGAATGTGGATATTTACAGATATTTGTAAGTAAAGATTTTGACAGTTGTGGGCTATTGGTATTTGTAGATATTTTTAAGTAGGTGTAAGGGTGTGCTGCATAGGTGGTGCAGGTAAAGCTGCTATGTGTAAGGGTGTGTAGGGGACTCTGCATGTGGGTGTGCACAAGTAGTTAGTTGATTATGTGGAGTGTTTATAAGGAGAGGAAAAGGATAGTAAAACTCATGCAGATAAGGATTGTAAATCTCATGCAAAAGAAAAATTGACACACCAATTAACATGCATACAGCTCAAAACTTGTCATATTTATATAAATTTTTTCTCCTCATAACAACACTTACATATAAAAACAACTCTTGCATAGCATAATAATTATGCAGTAATAGTAACATGAATTATGCAGTAACAGTAACATCAATTATGCAGTAATAGTAACATTAATTATGCTGTAACTTTAACAATAATTATGCAGAAACTTTAACAGTAATTATGCAGTAAAAGTAACAATAATTATGCAGTAACTTTAACAGTAATTATGTAAAAACAACTCTTACCTAGCATAACAATTATGCAGAAAAACATATTTATGCCATGCAATACCAAACCTATGCAGTAACATCAATTATGCAGTAACAGTAACATCAATTATGCAGTAACTTCAACAGTAATTATGCAGTAACAGTAATATTAATTATGCAGTAACTTTAACAGTAATTATGCAGTAAAAGTAACAGTAATTATGCAGTAACTTTAACAGTAATTATGCAGTAAAAACAACTCTTGCCTAGCATAACAATTATGCAGAAAAACACATTTATGCCATGCAATACCGAACCTATGCGGTAACATCAATTATGCAGTAACAGTAACATCAATTATGCAGTAACTTCAACAGTAATTATGCAGTAACTTTAACAGTAATTATGCAGTAAAAACAACTCTTGCCTAGCATGACAATTATGTAGAAAAACATATTTATGCCATGCAATACCAGACCTATGCGGTAACATCAATTATGCAATAACAGTAACATTAATTATGCAGTAACTTTAACAGTAATTATGCAGAAATTGTGCAGAAATAGTAACAATTTTTGCAGCAACAAATAATTATGCAGAAATTAACACCTTGCAAAGCTACATCAGATATGCAAATTAAGTATTCTTTCCTAATAATAAAAAATCTAAACATTTTGAATATGACTAAATTTTGTATCATCAAAACTCCAGTCCTAAACTAGGAAAATTACAGATCAAGAACACTTAATCTGGACATGCGTCCTAGATTATAAAACATGATCCTAAACTAGAGACCTCCACTTGCAACACTTCCTTGAGTCAAGAGACCTTCAGCACCATTAATTTTGTCGTTGGAGCCTACAACACTTGATGTACTCTCTAAATGTGATGCTAATGCAACACTTGCTGATGAGCCTCCTTGATGTATTGCAGAACTTGTAGAAGCTGACTACAAAAAATCCAATTACACATTACACATATCACAAGCTTAGTATTAAAATTATCAAATCATGCATCTAAACTATTATTAATATCAAAATAAAATATATAATTGTAAATATCTTTACCATTAAAAGTTGTGTAAAACTAGTAATATTTCCAAAAGATATATTCTCAGTTTGCTTTTGTGCCATGACGTCATGTGCATATATTTCCTGTAAAAATTGTACTAGTTTAGCAACAATAATAGTATACTATATTAATGTGTAAAAATAAAATAGAATGATGAAAATAAGGATAATTGAAGATTACCTCCTGCACTTTTCTTTTCTTTGTTTGCTTTTTTGATGTGCCTTCCTTTGGTTTCCTCATCTTTTCTATCCATGATTTCGTCCTACGCTTTTTATTACGATAAACCTCTCTTTTCTTTATCCCTTTTGGTACAATCGTAATCGAAGCACATAATTGATCTTCTTTGTTTGCAAAATCAGTGGAAGGTCTAATGATGTCTTCTTCTACATTAGCTTTACAATTCCTAAGGTCACAAAGTTTTTTTTTCAAATCTGCAATTACTAAGCTTAGGATATTATGGCCTTCTTTAGTTTCACATGCCTTATTCACCAATTGAATATATTTTGGACATAAATCTCGAAACCGATCTACATATTCCAGTCGAGTATCCGGGTTAATGTTATGTGTTGTGCAATTTTTTCCGCTTCCATCTTTTGCATCTCTTCTCCACCTCTTCATGATATATCTATTAGGAATCAACTTGATATCTAATACATCAAGAACTTTCAAACCATGCCTACATAAAATACCAAATGACTCAAACTTTCTGCAACTACAAGATAGAGTCTCATCTAATGGATTCCACATGACCTCATATTTTCCATTTTGATTGAAAACTCCAACCACATAACTATGTGTTTGACTCACATTGCGTTCTAGGATGGAAAGTGTCATTACCTCTTCAACTTCTGTCTGAAATAAATCAAACAACTTAGGCGTGTACACTGTTGCTACTTGGTTAAGCATAGGAGAGCTTTTGAGCTTTAATCTTGGAAATTTCTGTCTAGAGTTGTATTCTACTTCTAACTCCTTATCCCGCTTTTGATTGACAATTGTTTCAAAATGAGTGAAAAACTCTACTATATTGAGATCAGTACGCAAGCAATCCTTCAAGTCAGCATTGATACTCTCACTAAGCTGGGTTGTCTTCATTCCTGCAGTGAAAGTTCTCTTAACATATGCTTGGGCCCATTTTTCCTTCAATTTAAATAGATCAATAAGCCATTTATTTTCACGAACATTGTACTTATCTAGCATTTCATTCCAAGCTGTAAGAAACTCATTTTCACCATCATACTCATAGATACATGCTAAGAAATCAGCGTTAAATTGAGGCTCAGTTTTTAGTAAATGACCCAAGTGTTTCTCAGCATTCTGCCACATATGCCAACTACACAATGCATGATATGTCTTAGGCATGAGTACTTTTATTGCAACTGACATTGCTGCATCTTGATCTGCGAAAATAGTGATTAGCTTTTTTTCAAACATTGCTTCTAAGAAGGTCTCAAATAACCATACAAAAGATTCAATTGTTTCATCATATAAAAGTGCACCTCCAAATACAACAGTTTTTCTATGGTGATTGAGACCCAAAAATACTCCAAGTGGCCTTGCATCTCTATTTGTGCTATACGTTGTATCAAACGTTATTACATTACCGAAGTGGCTATAGTCAATGATCATTCTTGCATCGGCCCAAAAGATATTAGTAATCAACTCTTCACAGTCCAATTGAGTAGCAAAATAATATGAAGGATTTTCCTTAAGTTGACGACTAAAATATCTTCCCAAGCTAGCAGCTGCCCCATGCTCCATGTCTCTCTGTCGCTTACTACGTAAGTAGTTTTTATGATCTTGCTTGGTAAAACCAAGATTTTCATATCCACCAACTTGCTTACTAAGAAGCTCATAAGATTGCTTTAGTCTTAATCCCGATTCATGTGCCAAATCAATTTCAATAGCATGAGTTGCATCCACTTTCCGTTGTGATGGCATCATGTGCACAGTTGATGGAAGGTAGAGATAGTGGTTATGCTCAGCAATAAATTCACTCACCACATATTTTTTACTATCTCGATTAAGTACAATAACCAAACGTGCTTCACAACCACATCTTGTTTCTGCTCATGGATTCTTTACATTCTAATCTCTCTTGTCTTTGCCTCGAACTCCCTCCTTTGCACACACAAATCTTCTTGAAGTAACCACACCAGTCTTTTTACATTTATTTACATACTCTTTTCTAATACTAAAACCAGCCTTTCTGCCATATTCATTATAAAAACCATATGCAATCTCATCTGCTTCAAACTCCATCCCTTTAAATGGGGTAGAGTCCATGGGCACATGAGAAGGAACATGTATTCCCATCATTATCCCTAGAAAAAATTGAACATAAATTTATTATAACTTTCACCTATCATTTAGTTTCAAAATAGAGATGATGTAAAAAAAAAAAAAAAAAATGAGGATGTAATGAATGATCAACATACTAATGAGGAGGTACCTCATATGAGAGAAATGTTATATATTTTTGTTACTAAACATAAAAATTCAAGATGACCAAGC
This sequence comes from Quercus alba, assembly GCA_036321655.1. NCBI lineage: Eukaryota > Viridiplantae > Streptophyta > Magnoliopsida > Fagales > Fagaceae > Quercus > Quercus alba. Next base: position 18,287,785 of record CM070300.1, read on the forward strand.
GTGATTTCAACTCAACTCACTCAAAGGGCAGTCAATTTAAACATGATAGTAATAAACATGTTCTTTAAAATCTTTCATTCATAATATGCCATCAAGAATCATTATAAAGGAATCTTCTTATTATGATTAAAGAACTTATTTATTATGAGATGTTTTTTTTTTCAAAGGAGAAATTTATTAATTAAAATATCTAAACCTTGTGATCAACACCACAATAGTATCTTTTTGATCACCTCTCTATATATGTCCATAATCCACATTAAGCATACAAGTAATCATTTTTTAATTTCACATAAACTCATCATTGATACTATTTTCTTATAAATCGATTATAATAGACTATATTAACAGCTGTGGAAATATATATTTTTTTTTAAATTGTGCCACTAAACTTATTGATTACACTATGAATTAGGATCATGTGTGTAAGGATTTTAGTGTTGATCCATTCCATAACATTTTATGGTAATAAATTCAAATTTATTCATGTAATTTTATCGGTTTGAAAATCTAGTTAGTTTTTTAGTTTATATTTAGAGCTACTCAAAGAAATGCTTACTAAAAAGGTTTGTTTGAGCGAAGGTCAAGATCGATGAAGTGCGATGTGAGGTGTGCTCAAGCAAGATGGTAAACTTGCTTAAGTGGAACATTAAAGGTCCGAGATTTTGCATGTCTCTCGCTTGAGTGAGGTCGTAAAAATATACTTTCCTAATCTACTTTCCGAAGTGGTTTCTCCATTAAAGATATTCTTCTTTGATTTTCCACTTCATCACCAAATGTTATGTCATGCTTAATGTGCTTTTTATATTACTTATTGATTTGTTAATACTATAGTTAAAAATTAATTGTCTGAGTGGATCACTTCACCAATATAATTTGATAATTTTGCTCATTAATTCACATTGGGGTCTAAACAGAAATTTCAATGTTCAATCTTATTTAATTATAAAGTATGGTGAGATTTATCACAAAGTATTTGACAAGATACTTACCTTTTTGAGTGACAAATTTACTTTGATAAAGTTCCCTTATCAACAAATCTCTACAATTAGTCATTTAAATATCAAAGTTGCACGTGTTAATGGTAGGTGTTTTTTTTTTTTTTTTTTTCAAAAAAGCTACTAAAAAAGGCATATTCATTGGTCATAAGGGCCATGACTAGAGTACACTTGCTATACCATCCTTTTGTTTTTAGGGAAAACGTTCAAAAATTAACTCATTTTCTTTTTTTGTGAGTAAAACTCGTTTTCTTATGTTCAGTAATCAGGGGTAGCTGCACATACATTTTAGGGGTTCATATTAGGGGGTTCAAATGAAACCCCTGACTTGAAAAAATTTATTTGAACATCAGCTGCAATGAAGAAGGTCTTTGATCAAACCATTAGGGACTTGCAAGTCTTAACTATGATTCTTATTATGTAGTTTCTTATCATGGTAATCTCATTGCTATTTGAGTGTTTTGTTTTCTTGATTCATCGTTGGCAATATTGGTGAGAAAAGATTATTCTTTGGATAGTTTCTTTTGAATTACATAGTCAGTTTTCAAAGTTTAGTCTTGCTTATTCATTCATTATATCTTGTTTCTCTATTATTATATGACAACAATTGCCTAAGACGTTAATTTTTTACTGCTTTTCTTACATTATAAGAGAGGTGAATAAGAAAGTGCTTAAAGTCCTTGGAATTGAGCAGCAGGTAAAAAATTTTCCTTTAATTTTTTTTGCTTATTTGGGTTTCCAAAACTTTGATTGATTCGTCCCTGTCAATATCTGGGGGCAATGGTGGTGAGATTGAACAATAATTGCCCATGTGTTGTCCCTATGTTTATTATTGAAAGATCTTTGTTTGGTGATTATCATTCCTCTATATTAGGCTATTGCTCCTTGACAACAATATAAATGCAGAAAAATGATCAAACATCAAATAAGATAAGCATAAACAAGTTTACAGATATACCTCTGTTTTGGCAAGATAGAAATAGAGATGCTTTGAAGCTGAACTTGTTCTCTGAACCTTCTGCGAAGCTCTCTTTTTTTTTTGGTTAAAATCTATGAAGCTTTGAACGTGGGATGGCAAGATAGAAACAGAGATGTCTTACATTCTTTGAACTTTCTGTGAAGCTTTTTTTTTTGGGTTAAAATCTATGAAGCATTGAACGTGGGATATATCTCTAACCTTTTGTGAAGCTTTTCCCTCCTATAAGGTTTTTTTTTGTTTTTCAGTGCACAAATATGCCTCTAACTCTGTTTCACTTTTCCCTTCAAAAAGTTTTTTTTTTGTCCGGTTGAGTTAAATAAATCCTCCGATTTAAGTGTTTAACTAGGGTTAAGTGTAGTGTTTTCATTTTAAATGATGTGGCACTTTTTTAGCCTTGATAATTTTGAACTCAATTTCCACTGTGAACTGGAGCCTCTCCATTTCACTTTAAAATGGAGAGGATCCGGTTCCGTGAAACGTTTGTGTCAAGGTCAAAATACTTGACCATTTTAGTTGAATAACAACATCATGTGTTGTCTAAGTCTAACAAAAGAGTCCCCTCCTCACGCGGAGTCTTGACTCTTGAGTCTTTCTTGACTCATGATTGAGTGGTGAAGCTTTTAGTCACACCGAATCATGATAGAGATGTGGAAGCACTACGAAAATTGGTAAAGCTGAACCTTCCTTAATTTGGTCAGCGTGGTGCAAATTCAAACTTATTACTTCTCCCACATTTCACATTTCAGCTAGCTTTCTTGTGATCTATCTTTCAGCGTTTTCTTTCACCCACCAAGAAGAAATGGCTGAAGCAATCCCGTTTGGTCTTGCGCGAAAGATCATTGAAAAATTGAGCTCCACAACTTTCGAAGTGATCGGATCTATCTGGGGTGTCAAAGATGAGCTCGAAAAATTGAAGAACACTGTTTCCACTATTCAAGCTGTACTTCAAGACGCAGAGGAGCAGCAAGACAAGAATCATCAAGCCAGGGACTGGCTCAAGAAGCTCAGAGATGCAGTATATGACGCTGATGATTTGTTGAGTGATTTCTCTACTGAAGACTTGCGACGAAAGGTGATGGGTGGTGAGAAAATTGTTAACAAGGTACGCACTTTCTTTTCGAGCTCAAACCAAATTGCTTTTCATTTTAAAATGGCTCACAAAATGAAGGCCATAAGGGAGAGACTTGATGCAACAGCAAATGATAGGAACAGATTCCAATTGATAGAGCATCCTTTACAAACAAAGGTGAGGGAGAGGGACCAAACTCACTCATTCATACGAGAAGAAGAAGTTGTTGGGAGAGAAGAGGATAAGAAAATGATCATAGATTTATTATTGAACATAGATGTGGAAGAGAATGTCTCGTTCATATCCATAGTGGGAATCGGAGGTTTGGGGAAGACCACACTTGCTCAATATGTATACAATGATGAGAAAGTGAGTAGTTATTTTGAGTTGAAGATGTGGATATGTGTCTCTGATTTATTTGATGTGAAAACAATTGCTGAAAAGATAGTTGGATCTGCAACTGGTATGAAACCCGAAATCCGTGATATGGATCATTTGCAAAATAAACTTCGCAAAGAACTCAACCAAAAGAAGTACTTACTTGTGTTGGATGATGTATGGAACAGCAATGAGGAATTGTGGTGTAACTTAAAAAGACTTTTGATGGGTGGCGCAAAGGGAAGTAAAGTGGTGATAACTACACGGACTAAATTGGTTGCAGAAATTACCAGCACAGTCTCACCCTATTTTCTAGAAGGCCTGTCAATTAACCAATCTTGTTCTTTATTTAAGCAAATGGCATTTCAAAAAGGGCAAGATACCATTGATCCTAACATTGAAGCGATTGGAATGGAAATTGTACAAAAATGTCAAGGAGTGCCTCTTGCTATAAAGGTGATAGGAAGAGTATTATACTTCAAAAAAACAAAGGATGAATGGTCTTATATCAAGGATAATGAAATTACAAATGTAACTCAAGGAGAAAATGGTAATGGAATTTTACCAATTCTGAAATTGAGTTATGATCATCTCCCATCACATTTAAAGTGTTGCTTTGCTTATTGTTCATTATTTCCTAAAGATTATGAGATTTCAAAGTTAACATTAATGCAACTATGGATAGCACAAGGATTTATCCAATCATCGGATGAAAAGGTACAATTAGAGGAAGTTGCTAATGAGTATTGCATGGATCTACTTTGGCGATCCCTCTTCCAAGAAGTCAGAGAAGATCGCTTGGGGAATATAACTCTTAAAATGCATGATTTAATCCATGATCTTGCACAATCAGTCTCAAGGGTCGATTGCACACTTGTTAATTCCAATGCAACAAATATTAACGAAGAAGTTCGTCATTTGTCATTTCCATTTTACAATGCTTCATTCTTTGAGAAGAATTTAAGCCCATTAGTTAAAGCAAAGAAGATACGTACACTTATTTTGACGTCCAATCACCAGTTCTATAATAAGAAAGGAGAAGAAGAATCTATACTCAAAAAACTTATTACTAGCTTTAAATGCTTGCGTGTGTTAGACCTACACGGCTTAAGAATTACGACAACACCGAATTGTATAGACAAGTTGACATATCTAAAGTACCTTGATCTTTCCAAGAATGACATTGAAGTTCTCCCTAATTCTATTATTAGGCTGTTGAATTTGCAAACATTAAAGCTCTCTGGATGTCGGAAGCTTAAAGAATTGCCACGAGACGTTCAAAAGTTGGTCAACCTCAAGCATCTTAATATATATTGTTGTGATAGTTTGACTCACATGCCATGTGGATTAGGGCAATTGACTTCTCTTCAGATGTTACCGCTCTTCGTTGTGAGCAAGGACCCTGCAGCTTTCTCCTCCAATCATTCTGGAGGACTATTCGAATTGAACAAGCTAAGCAATGTGAGAGGAGAACTATGTGTTAAAAATTTGGAAGGGGTGAATGCAGTAGAAGCCAAAGCTGCAAATTTGAAAGACAAGCAGAATCTTAGAAATTTGAAATTAAGTTGGAATTGGGAGGGTAATGATGGCGTAGACATTTGCAATGAGGAAAACTTGTTAGAAGGTCTCCAGCCACACCATGCTTTAAAATTTTTGCATGTGGAAGGGTATATGGGTGTGAGATTTTCAAGTTGGCTTCCTTCCCTAACAGGTCTTGTTAATCTAAAAATATGGAAATCTAAGGTTCAACATCTACCACCATTGTATCAACTCCCCTCTCTTCGATATCTTGATCTTCGAAGTATGATGGATCTAGAATACATATCTGACAGGGAAATCACTAATGAGATTTCTGATTTATTGGCGTCATCATCAACAACATTTTTCCCATCCTTAGAGTCACTACAACTTTTAGATTGCCCTAATCTAAAAGGATGGTGGAGGACGGATATTGTCAAGGTCAATTTTGATAATGATCACAACAAAGTGGCAATAACAACATCAACATCAAGTCATCAAAATCTGCCATCCTTTCCTTGTCTTTCTTATTTGCATATCTCGAATTGCAGTAACTTGACTTGCATGCCGCTGTTTCCTTCTCTTGAAGATAAGCTAGTACTGAGTAATGCAAGCTTGAAGCCATTGCAACAAACAATGACAACGACAATGAATATGACAGGAGCCTCTTTGCTTCCTTCCTCCCCTCCTCTCTCCAAATTAAAGTATTTTTCTTTGGTTCGGATGCAGGACATGGAGTCTCTGCCAGAGGAATGGCTGCAAAACTTGACTTCTCTTGAATATCTAAAGATTTGGGCATGTCCTAGACTAAAATATCTGTCCCGATTTACACATCTCACTTCCCTTAAGAGGCTAGAGATTTGGGAATGCGAGGAGGTTGATCTGTTTGGTAATGAGAGTGATAATGGCACACAATGTGTTACCACTTTGCAAGTGATTAAGATTTCAAATGTTCCCCACTTGATTACATTACCAGAGTGGATTGGCAATTTCACATCACTTCAAAGGCTTAAAATTAAAGAATGCCCCAATTTGACATCACTTCCCGAAGGGATCAATAAACTCACATCTCTTCAAAATATTGAAATTTTTAGATGTCCCAATTTGAAATCACTTCCCGAAGGGATCAGTGACCTCACATCACTTCAAAGGCTTGAAATTAATGAATGTCCTAATTTGACGTTGCTTCCTGAAGGAATGCACTGCCTCACCTCTTTACAAAGCCTGAGAATCAATAATTGTCCCCACTTGAAGGAAAGATGCCAGGAGAGAATTGGTGAGGATTGGCCAAAGATTGCTCACATCCCATTTTTTCGATATTATGGTTAAGGATTAAATTCTTGTTCAGCAACCAACATGCTTCCACATCTTTGGGTAAGTACTTACAACATCCACTTTCTAGGCACTCAGAGAGAAATTTTTTCCCCTTTTAATAACTTTAGAGTCAATTTTAGCTATTTTGGGAGGAGTAAATTTGTTAAGTTTTTTCATTGTGATAGGCTCTTGCAGAGACATCAATGGTAGCTAGTTAGCTTTTTTGCAAGAACAATTCAAACTTTGCCGAACTTTAAGATGGTCAGATATTTCTCAAATTTTATCTTTACATATGCTAATACTCTTGAGCCAATATTAATAGTGGTGGATCTAGCAGGTTGTGAAAAAGAACTCCATCAATTCAATGAAGGATTCGCGGGCCCTATGCCAACATGGTAATGCTAACAAAATTCATATTACCTGTTTGTTAGAAATGATTACCTTATTTTAAATAACTGACTTCCTAAAATACTATGATGAAAAGAGTGGCAACTGATTGTCTACCTGTCACCTGTGAATGTTGTGTATTAGTTCTATTCAATACCGAATATTGGATTTTGAAAAATTTAATGCGGCTCACATTTCTGTCCCAGCTGGAAGGAATGGAGAGCTGGGAACAACATGCAAGGCATGCTCATTAGCTGTTTGAGAAGGTTTGGACCAAACCGATTATGATAGAGGAACTTGCCTTATATAGTTATATGTTCATTACTTTCAAATGGTAAATTTTGATGCAGTTGCTTAGGCTGTTAGAGGCACGCATCCAAAATTAACTGATTATTTGCTAGAGATTTACTTTACATCTTATAAAGTATGGTAGAATTAGCACAAGGTTACATCATCTGCAGTGTTATGTTCTGCAATCCTAAATGTTACTTTATGTTATGTTTGATCCTTTATTACTACAAATTCTGGAAAGAAAAGGTTCAAACCTCTGATATCATCACCTCATTCTTTTCCTATATATTCTGATTGCATTGATTTGAAGTTTTGAGGTGTATTTATAAGATTGCAGGAAATTATTTATCAGATTATAAGATTAGTATGACAATTACAGGATTCGAGCATATTTTAAAAAACATTCTCATCACACTCACTTATAATTGCAATTTATGTTCTAAAAGTCTCTCTCAATATATTTTGGAGTCATGGAATTTCATATTTAATGCCAGTTTATCAAGGTTAATCTGGCCAGCCAATTTTTCTTATAAGCTTGAAGCTTCTAAGGTTATTCAAAATAGGAAAGTAGACATTACTTAATTAGCACACCTAACCAACTTATTGTAAGATTGGACAGGACCACCTAAAATATGTATGTCTTCCCAAACTATTAATTTTCTGAGCAACACAAACCCCCTGCCATTCCTTTTTTTTTTTTTTAATAAAAAAATAAAACACAAAAGTTATAATTAAAAAATAAAAAATCTCGAGAACTTATAGCAGGATAGAGTAAAAATGGCTAGAAACCATTTGGAATTTGTAACTAAAGTATATTATTAAACCTAGAGCCATGCATAGAAATAATTTTATATAATATCCTTGATGTGAACATTTGAAATATTGGGATTTGTGAATATGTGAAATTTTGCAGTTGTGAAAGGCTTTTGCAAAGACACTACTGTAGCTCAGTTAGCTGATCGGTGAGAACAATTCACAGTATTAAGACCAAGTATTGCTGGATTCATCTCTATTCAGAATTTTAAGTCTTATCCTCTCTTATTTTATTAATCTTGATCAATTATAAATATTGGTGGATCTAATCTAGCAGGGTGTGATAAAGAACCCCACCAATTCAATGGAGGATTCATGGCCTTATGGGCCCTCCTAGATTATGCCAACATGGTAATGCTGTCAAAAATCATACTTCCATTTAATGTAATTGTCTGCCTTATTTAAAATTTAACTTTGTAAAAATATTAAGGATAAGAGTGGCAGCTGATAATCTACTTGTGTAGGTTGCATATTATTTCTATCTAATATAGAAAATTGAATTTGAAGAATTTTGAGGCTGCCATAAGTGTGCATCAGCTGGAAGGAACGGAGAGCAAAAAATAACATGCAAGGTGTGCTAATGACCTACATACATGAGAAGGATGGAAACCAACTGATATGATAGGAGCTTGCTCGTCACTTTCAAATGGCAAATTTCAATTCAATTGCTTAGAAATGCATCCACTATTAACTGATAATGGTTCTATGATTAAGCATTCCTCATGGCATCTCACGATTACTTGGTTGCTCTATTGGTATTTAGAAATTCTTGTGCTCAGATTTTGGGTTAATTTCTAATTGAGGTACCTGTTAAGTTTTTCCTGGCTTCAAGGGATACAAACAAAAATGAAGAATCTTTCAAGATGTTGATGTGTTCTACAATTGTAGATAATGTTGTTGGCAAAGAATTTGAAAAGCTTAACCTGAAGAAGAAGATGATGGGAATTATTTATGAGATTGCAGGAAATTTCATATCAGATGATGGGAACCTTATGAGGATTATAAGATTCTCATCACATTCATTTAAATTTGCATTTTCCATTCTAAATATCTCTTGTAATATATTTTAGGTAAGGGAATTTGATTGGTTGGTCTAACCAACATATTGTCAGATTGGACAGGACCACCTAAAATATACATACTTCTGTCTTCCCTACCTATTAATTTTCTGAGCAACAGAGTCCCCTCCCATTCCATTAAAAAAATTCTCTTGAGAACTTCTAGCTGAATAGAGTAAACTCGAGTAGAAATCATCCGAAATTTCTTACTAATTTTTATATACTAAACACTGGAGGCATGAATAGAGTTATTACTGTTTATATAACATCCTTGATGTGTATATTGGATATATGGGAGGAGTAAATATGTGACTTTTGCCATTGTTAACAGGCTCTTGCAAAGGCATTAACTGTAGCTCAGTTAGCTTATTGGTGGGAACAATTCACACTATTAATGCCTAGCATAAGAGGGTCACTCTATGCAAAACTTAAATGGTAAGATGTTTTTCTAATCTTATTGTCTATTATTTTAATACTCTTGAGCTCATAAATTTTGGTGGATCTAGTAGCCTAGTAGGGTGTGATAAAGAACTCCACTGATTCAATGAAGAATTCACGGGACCTAGATTATGCCAACATGGTACGGTACGTTGTCAAAAGTCAAATCTCTATGTTTTTTAACTGATTGCCCTAATTAAAAAAAAAGTTCACTTCAACTGATTGTCTACTTGTGTATGTTGCATATTAGTTTTATCCAATGCAGGAATTGGATTTTGAAGAATTTTTTGAGGCTGCCATGAGCGTGCATCAGCTGGAAGGAAGGAAGAGCGGGGAACAACGTGCAAGGTGTGCCTATGAGCTGAATGAGAAGGATGGGAACAAACCAATTATGATAGGACGAACTTGCTCATCACTTTTGAAGGGCAAATTTTGATTCAACTGTTTAGGAATGCATCCATTATTAACTGATAATGGTTCTTTGATTATGTTTTCCTAATAGCAAGTTGGCAACTCATAGTAACTTGGTTGCTATATTGGTATTCGGAAATTCTTTTGCTTGGATTTTGGGTTAGTTTCTAATTGAGATACTTGCCTGCGTTTAGTTTTTTTTCCTGGCTTAAAGAGATATGAACAAAAATGAAGAATCTTTTGAGATATCGATATGTACTACAATTTCAGATGATGATGTTGGCAAAGAATTTGAAAAGCTTAACCTAAAGAAGAAGAAATGTATAACCGATAGTTTAAATACACTGCTTATTATACATGAATTGTGATAATCATGTTGCACCCACTCAAGGCAAGATACCAAGATTGAAAATCCTTTTTTTTTTTTTTTTTTTTTTTTTTTTGAGTATCACCAAGATTGTAAAGTTGGGTTATTACACAGTTTTTTTTTTTTCGTTAAATCCCGTGCATTGCGTCTACGGCTAGTTAAGTATACACCCAAACCAACCACAAAAATAGTATTTTAATTAAGAAAGTTCTTTTTTTGGCTGAATAATTAAGAAGTAATTGTTGAAGTACACATCTCTCTTCTCGTATTATTGTTATGTGTGTGTGTGTGTGTTTTTTTTTTTTTTTTTTTTTTATATGAGAGTATTATTGTTGTGTTAATAACTTAATATAGCTTAGAATCTATCGTGTGTGTGTATATATAGCTTTAGCATATTTACCGATCCATTAAAATCTTCTTTTTTCTTCTTTTTTTAATTTAATGTCTGAAGAATGAAGATAAATCTTTAATAATAGGAACGTGTTTAAACCTTAGATATTTTCTTCTTCTTCTTCCTCTTTTTCATATTATTGTTATCACTTCCTAGCAAGTATATATTATCGTCCCTAATTTGTTCTCTTTTTTGTGGTCAAAATGCGTATATACGCTGTGGTCAACATCATAGGCAATTTTAGTTCAAAGCCACAAACTCCGTTTAGAAAAAATTTTGGTGCACGTGGATGTTTCCCCTAAGTTATAGGTTGGAGAAGCAGGTTGGAGAAGCAAGCCTCAAGGTATTTGTATTTTTCATTTAATTTTAAGAGTAGGGCAGCAATTAGGAATGTTGATGGTGTAACGGCACTGCCACATACCATCCTATTGCACCATATTTAGAATATCTTGAACCAATTATGCTATGGTTTTGCATTTTGGTAACTTCCATTTGGTTGTTACCTTTATGTTTTGAGGTTAAATTGCAAATTTGGTCTTCAATCTCTTTGACCTTTGTTTAAAATCGTTCTTTATATTAAAGGGTGCACTAGTCCCTATTCCCTATACTTTCTTCCTATTGTTTCAAAACGGCCATTTTCGTCCCTACCTTCATAGTGTTTCAAAAGGTCTTTCTCATCATCTAATAAATGAAAATTGCCAATCTAATAAGCAAAATTCATGCCTATTCATCAAACTAGGCACGGAGTTTCTATATGCATAGAGTACAGAAACAATCCCAAATTCCCAGTTCAAACTAGGCAGGGATTTTTTTTTTTCCCAGCAATTAAAAACATCACAACCACACAAAGGTTTCACCTTTTTTTTCCCTTTTCTACTTGATTATCTCGTTCAAATCTAAAAGAGTGCAGAATAAAGCTAAATAAATATCCAGCCTCCCATCTGTTAAGTTGTATCAAGTAAAGAAACACAACGCCAAGAGCACAGTAGCTTGATGCCATTGCCTAGTCTCCTTTATAGGGAGAAACAAGACTAGGGTTCAAATCCCCCTCCCTATTTATTGTACAAGTTGTAACAATCCAATTATTCAAAATAAGTACAAAAACATCACTGGTTAGTTATATTCTATATTCCATTGCAGAGAGTTTATTGTCGTTTCCATCAATCCATAAAAATATACAGTTGAACATATATTTACAAAGTTTTCACCATTCACGTTTCCATCAATGCACATAAATTCCCAGTTAAAAGACCTAAGCTTCATTATTTTCTCGTGTATTTACAACATTTTCACTATTCAGTGCTCTACCCTAAACATATATATATGAAAAATTATTAACAGCAATGGGCACCAATTCCTTTATACATGAAGTACTTTTTTTTTTTTTTTTTTTAATAAGTTTTTTCTTGCCTATAAAAAAAAAACCAGCAATGACCATCCAAAATAGAAAACTATATGTCCACCTTGATTTATGAACTCTCTTCCGGCTTCAGAAAATTGTAATATTCAAGTTGAGTCATCTCTCCACCATGTACCGGGTCAAATTTGCATCGGTAGAAACTGCATTCACAAACCAATTAACAATTTCACTATAAGTTGAATTTAGAAACTAAAAACCATCAGAATTGGATTACTGGCAAACACATGATCAAGTAAATGAAAGATGACCATATAATGAATCAGCACAGAATTCACCCACTTGATAAAAAAATAAAAGAATAATTTCTCTTTATGAAAGGACAACTAAAAAGGAAAATTGTTTCATGATCCGATCCATGGCTGGATTTCCATATCAAAGTAACCAGATCACTATCATGGTAACAAACAATATCATGATCCTACTTATTGCAATCAAAAACTTAGTAACAAGAATTACTAAGCCGACTGGATCAGAGAAATGAAATCCAACGCATGAAGAATAGAGAATTTCTTAAAGAAGATATATCTCCTCTCCTCCCTAAACACATAGGCAAGACCCAGGTTCTAGAAGATCTACAACTAGAGTAAACAATGGTGTAGGTACTATCCTCCCTGTAATACTAAAGGAGTCAAACTTAGGTACAATATATTAGCTTCTCCAATTAAATTCAAGCACATAGCTACATTGAATTTAATTGTCCTTGGAAAAGATAACATTGTTTATGCTTCATTGACAATCATGTGTTTGAATTTAACTTTAAAGATACCATTTAAGCCACTCCTGTTCCTTGAAGCAAAATGGAGGATAAAATGTGAAGGGGTCCAGCAGATAGCAAAAGATGCTGGATCATAGCCCTTGCAAAAGGCTAATCTTTATGAATTAAATCTAGAATTTAGAACACAACTTGTAATAAATCCTTTCAGTATATATTAACAACACAATACTTTACTTTTTAAAATGATTATAAGAAGAGTATTCTAGTAAGAACTAGAGAAGAAATGAAGACAGCTAAGAGGGGCTATAAATCTTCAAGTTGATAGCAGTTTTAAAATTAAACAAACGCTAGAAAGAACTAGCAACACCTTTTCATATGGAAAATAAAGGAGGGAAAGATTACAGGACATGTATTGAAGGCTAATTGAACTGTCACTGTCCAACTCATATATTGAAGGTTGGGTGATAATCCAGAGAGGGAGAGAGGTGATATGACTTATATTACAATATGATTAGCTTACCTTCCATCCATGCCAAGAATCATAACCGTGTTCTTTTGGTGGCCAAAGGCAACAATGTACCGTAACCCTTCCTGCAAGCGAAACTGAGCCATTGACCACTCTGAGCTGAAATATCTTGGCAGCACACCTGCAAAAAAAGGCAATTATCCAGTGTTGGCACTCCAAAATATGAACATCAAAATTGGATGAGAGAGAAATCAAAATTGGTTACTTCATTCCAGTGGGCTTCAAAAGACCATCTGATAAACTAGGCCTGCTAGTTGATATGAAGTTACCAGTAATAGTATAACTATTTGCTAAAACCTAGGCATGCACTTCCAAGGAGTAAGTTGACGAGATTCAAAATCAACATATCACCAGGTTCACTCATGTCAACTAAATAGCATTGAAAGCCACATCTTTACACAGAAAAGATCAGAATAATCATCTCTGGGTATCCAAATTTTTTAGCCCTTATATAATTCTAACTGACAGCACTCAATCAGTAATTGGAAAGTACTTATTATTGTACAGCACATAGCAATTACCTTTGAAGAAGGACAAAGATGAAATGGCTGATAGTTTAGAAACACTGGGTTCAGATGCACCACGTGATCGATCAGTCCCCAATGCTCCTGAATCAATCTTAAGACCGAATACATGAACAGTTCCCTTGTCACTTGAGACAGCTAGCCACTGGGCAGTCGATGAAAAGGCAATGCTATGTATCTCTGCTTGTTCTGCACCTCTCCTCACCTACATAAATTCAATGTACAAACAATGAATACACACAAGTTTTACTTCTTACAAAGAAAGAAGGACCAAAATTTTCAATGCATGTTGGTTTACTAAAATTAGTTCTTGAGCAATCTTAGCCCGATATAAAGCATGGCTCCAACTGATCAAAAAACCCTATAATACATTCACTACATTTCAAATCACTTCTCAACTCATCTGATTGGAATGTTAAATTTCCACATCATTAAGCAATTCAAAAACACAGTTCACAAAATACTAGAATATAACTTCCCCACCCCCCCCCCCCCCCCCACAACCTTATGGATAAATTAACCAAACAGTAAACACAATTTGATTAAATTAGGTTTGAACTAACTTTTAATAAAGTCTAGGATATCATAAACATAGGTCTCCTCAACATATTACACGACTTTTCACATTACTATTCAAATAAATAATACAAATCAAATGACCACCCGCATACATGTTAAGGGCAAACTACATTGTTGGTCCTTAAGTTTAACTCATGAGCTATTTCTGTCCTTCAAATTTAAAACAATCATTTCTAATTTAGTTCCTAAAAAACTCAAAAGTGCTGGCTTTTAGTTTCTATGAAGTGATTTTTAGTTTGGTAATGTCATCTTAGGAGCTAAATACTACGTTTAGTTTGGTCCTAAATCTTAACTCGTGACTTGAAGTTTGAACTAAAACCGAATGACACTAACATGAAACGCCAACAAGTGTTAGTTGAACTGAATTTCTATGAATTGATAACGTGTTAGTTTTTAGTTTAATCATGTCATATTAGGCGCTAAACAAATCAGTGTCAGTTAAACTACAAGGCTCTTCGCGTAACCGAGACTATATTTAAGCCTTAAATTAAATTACCTCTTGTATCAATGAGCCATCAAAAGCATTGAAAACCCTAACCAAGGTCCCTCTACTACTAGCCGTAGCCAAAAACCTCCCATCTTGCGTGAGACCCAAGCAAGCCAGCTTCGAATCATGCGCGTGAATAAACCTAGTCCGTTTCGCCACATAATGATCGACCCGAACCTGACCCGTTTGCAACCCGGGGCAAACCAGCACCATATTCGGACCCACGCCTTGCGAGACCTCGCAGAGTCCACTAGGGTTCGGAGCTGTCTCTATCTGGTGCAGTAACTTGAAGCACACGTAGTCGTAGACGAAGACCTTGTGCACCAAAACGACGACGATTCGGTCCCGTCGGAGCCGGACCGACTTGACGTCAGACCTGAACGAGAGCTCGCCGAAGCACCGGGAAGAGTGGTCGTCCCACATCAGCACCTTCGTGGGCGGCGCGTGGGGTCCACGGGGGACGATCGCGAGTATTTGGGAGCGGAAGAGCATCTCGACGAACCCGATGCCGCCACGTGTGTCGTCGATGTCTCTCCGGAACATCTCTTGGACCGGGTCGCAGTTGTAGACCCGGAAGCCTTGGGTGGTGCCCACCGTGAAGCATGTGTGGTCTTGGTTGAAGGACACGTGGTGGAGAGCCGTGTCCCGGGTCATACCCGAACCCGGAGTCGGATACGTTTCCGTTGTGGTGTTATCGGATTGGGGTTGGGATAGTGAGTCGGGGTCGGAGTCGGAGTCGGGTTGGAGTGTGAGATTAGAGAAATAAGAAGGGAAGGAAAGAGTGGTCATCGGTGAAGAAGGTAGGTTAGAAGGAATGTTTATACTTTATTACTTTATAGAGTTTTTGTCCTTTTCAACTTCGTCTTGACTACCGTATTCTACTCTAGTATTCCTTTTTTCTTTCTATCTTAAAATTTTAAAAAGAAAACTATGATAAATGATTAAAATAATTGATAAGTTTAAATTTTAAAATTTGTTAGTAATTTATTAAAACTTTTAATAATGGAATTTTTAATTGGGATAATATTTTAATCTCTATGAAACTTTTTTTGAGATGGAATTTTTATGAAACTTAAAATGGTGGAATAGAAATTTGTTGAAACTTGGGTGACCGTAGAAATAAGTTTTCTGATAGATAATAAAACCTTTTAATAAATAATAATGAGTGACACATGGCAAAATCCTATTATACAATGTAGAATAAATTATATACATTTTACTTATTTGGTGTAACTACAATTTCAAAACCCAAGTTTTAGTATATGATATATAATATAATTTGGCTTAAAAATAAATTGAACAAAAGTATGGTTATACCTAGAATTAAAAAAATATTGAAAAAGTTGTACATACAAAGTTGTAAAAAATTATCAAAAATCATTTCAATTTGGCTAGAGTAACGAAATATTTCAATATTAGTTAATACTGGTATACCATTTTGAGATTATTATTATTTTTTGTGTGTGTGTGGCATATGTGTGTTGGTATGTATATATGCGCACATTTTTTTTATATGTTTATAAAAATAGAATTTCAAGTCCACATATTTATAAGCCCAATTTTATTTTATTTTTCTTATGAGAATAAACCCAAATATGAGCCTAAGTACATTAACACAATGCATTAGCTCAAATAATATGTTTTATAATAATTTTAAATTATTTTTTATCATAACCACCAAAACATCATAAAAATCCTTCATAAAGTCGGTTCAAGCCATTATAAACTAGTATTTTATATGGTACGTTTTAGAATGGTATAGATACTAGTTTAGTAGTTTATAGAGTACATATCAACCAATACTAGTACGATATAAAGTAGTTTGGTAGATAAGCCAATTAAACCGAATAAGTAGGATAAAACTAGAGTAATACTTAGGTACAATATTTAGGTGCTGTTTCTTAGGTTTCTCTCTTAAAATTTTGCCATATGACTTTTTTCTCATGAATAGAAGTGTATTTTTTAAGTTAAGTAACCACATAGTAGAATTTTAAGAGGTGAACCTAAAGAATAGCACCTAATGTACTTTAAATAAGTTTTATCCATAAAACTATACCAAACATGCTTTTAAATTAAATGTATTAAACAAAGGGACAATAAGTAAATAATGTGTGATTAAAATAAAACATGATTATAAAATTTTCAAAATAATGAGAATTGATATAAATAATTATAAATTTAATTATTAAGTATTTTTTAGGTAACTTTGGTAATGTTGTCATAATACATTCTAAATAATGCATCATGTGTCCCTTTGGTATAATTATAGGAAGTAAAGTTTTAGTTGTAGAACTTTGGTTGAAGTACCCGTTTGGCATTGTTGTGAAAAATAGAACTTTAATCATAGAGTTTTACTAGTAGAGTTTTTGCAAAATGAAGGTTTAAATGAAAAGTTCTTTAGTGTTTGAGAGTGATTGACAAATTATAGAACGTTTTCCTCAACTATCTTTGCGTCCTTGGCCTCTTTGACTAATGACTTTCACGATAACATTTTTCATTCAAGGTGAGCTTAGATTGTAGAACCTACTCCAAAAGCTATACTTCTTATAAAGCCTTTATTTATAGGCTTGTAGAGATCTCATGAGCAGGTCAATGGTCATTAACTTTAAATCTTTTTACTTCTCAATTCCAAAAATGATCTAGTCAAAGTTTGAAGCTAATGATCAGGGAATATTTTTATGCCAAACAAGCACCATCCAAAAATTTGCCATATTTTTTTAATTGATTACAATAGCCAATACCCTTGAAAAATTATCCAAAGCTTATTCAAATTCTTTCATGTGTGAGGTTTTAAATCCACCTCTCAATGTTGGAAAATGAACTTTCTTCACCTTATAGAGAGTTTTGAAGAATCTCTAATGCTTGATTGGATGAAGTTGCATTTGAAACTTTTTTGAATATGGTTTCATTCATACCTTCATAGATCAATGTAGAGCTTGTTGATCTTTCTTTCGAACCTTTTGCAAGGTTTCCTTTTGATTTGAAGTCACAGATGCTTACTCCATGTTATCTTTATCCACTATCTCCCATGCATCATATAATCCAAGTAACGACTTCATTCGGATAATCAATTATCAAATTTTTCTTAATCAACCGAAATGGAATCATCCCATTTTGGCAAGCACCATTCTCTCCATGAACCAGTTGTCTCTGTACCACATTATTGGAAGTCGATGGGCCTTCACACACTCAAACACCACTCACAAATGGAACAAACCCACACTCTCAAAGCACGCAAAGAAAGATAGAATGGAGAGGGAAAAGGAAGAGAATTCTTCTTGTGTTCTTATATCTCTTCTTCACACTTGGTTTGCAATTAATGGAGGAAAACATGAATATATACTACACCATGCAACCTTCATTCTGACAGTATTAAATTATATAAACTTTAAAATTTTACTACTCCATTCAACTTGTTTACTATATTATTTGATGAATGAAATAAAGTCTCATAAATAAAATAAGTTGTTCATAAACACTGCAAACATTTTGCAAACATTTCATTAGCAAGTTTCTTATTCTTTCAGTAAACCAGCACAGCGAAATGGACATATAAAGACATCACTAAAAAGTCATGTTTTCCGCCTCTCTCCTAATGGAATCAAAGAGTGCAGTAGATAAATAACGTTCTCCAGAGCTGGGGAAAATCACCTGCATAGCACAAAAGGAAACAATTAAATAATTGGGTTAAACATATATATGCCGACAAGTATATTTTTCAAACTTTGAATTAGATTAAAGAGTGGTAATAATTACACACAGTATGTATGGGACACCCGGACACACAATGCCATGTTAGCTGAAATTATGTTTTGAGAACACAATTTCAATAAAAATTGTGAAATTAAAAACACGATTTTACCATTTCACAAATATAACTTAAATTACAACAAATTGATCAATATTGTATACGATATTATGGCCACACAACCTGCAGCTAAGCAAAAGTAATGGACAGCTTGAAAATAAATATGGTATTCTACAACACTCTTCATCTCCTGGTTTTGGAAGACATGAAGAAATATGGATCCTAGAATGTGCAGTCAGGACTCCGTAGAGCATACAAAAGGAGTCATCCAAAACATATTTAAAGGGGTTCTGATGTGAAGCTTGAATTAAAATAACCTAAGCAGACTATCATAATAATAAAAACATGCAACAGAGATTCTATATTAATTTGAAGAAGGCAATAAGACTTACAACAATAAGTTTTCCATCATTTTCAGGCCTCTTTCCCACCTTCATTGCAGCAGCTGCTGCAGCACCAGATGAAATCCCCACCTGAAATAAACAAGCTCCCATTTTCAACAGAGAGTTGGAAAACCAAAGAGACCAGCAAGTAGCAACAAAAGAACTGTAGAAATTATGTGTAACAAAAATAAATAAAAAGGAAGTGTAAGGAATTCCTCCAGAATCTTTACATATTATCTAATTAAGATAATTCCATACCAGCAAACCTTCTTTCAGGGAAAGCAGCTTAGCAGTTTCAATAGCTTCCTCACTTGATACCTGAAAAAAGTTACCAAAAACATCACAAATCATTGAAGGTAAATCCATGCCTGTAGTAGCAGCCAACAGAAATCAGAAATGTTGTCATGGAAACAAAATAGCTCAGACTTGTTATGATTTGACAAGATTCACAAAGCAAACGTTGTAAGTATGTTCCTGCACTACTAATCTAATAGGTTCATATAAATATCACAAGCATTTGCAACTTTTACTTAAATATGTAACAGGAATGTCCAAAGTCTTCTCTGTGTCTTTTCAGTTTCTATTTGAGGTAGAAGTATTATATCAGTCACTAGACACTTGTCAAAGGCCTATCAAACCCCATGGATATAGAACACTCAAATTTTGTCAGAGCATTCCTTATCATTTTCCCAAAGCATCTCTCTTATTAAATACTATAATAATAAAAAAGTGCAGATATTGAGTATGGAAATTCAATCCCAGAAGAAAAAGTTTACAAGAATGATCCATTTCGTGAAAATGTATGCATTTTCCTTTCCAAGCCTTCCTTGACAAAAGGAAATAAAGAAGATGAACAAATCTCCAAAAAAATATTCAATTTTCATTCTCAATATAAAGT
Source organism: Quercus alba (assembly GCA_036321655.1). Classification (NCBI taxonomy): domain Eukaryota; kingdom Viridiplantae; phylum Streptophyta; class Magnoliopsida; order Fagales; family Fagaceae; genus Quercus; species Quercus alba. The sequence continues at coordinate 18,307,537 of CM070300.1, forward strand.
CGTCCTAAACAAAACATGATTTTAATCTTTTTATTTTCTAAAATATACTTGCAAAAGTAGCCACAGAGGACCAACTTCTCTGAAAGAGTTGGCATTCTTCGTTATATATTGGTTATCAAGATTGCCAATAAAAACAGTTTTGAACCTGGAGAATACATGATTTTGATCTTTTCTTTTCTAAACATACTTAAAATAGCAGCCAGCAAGGAGTAAGTTTTCAGAAAGAATTACGTTGTTCATTATCTAGAGGAATCAGACCAACTGCAAGCCCCATAAAACCGACTCATGCCTAGACGATATACCTTGGAAAAACTACAACTGAAATGAAACTTACTAATAGAAAGAATATAAATAAATAAATAAAAACCCCAAGACAGATAAACTAGAAAAGACCTTTCATGATCAAAATCCTAAACAAATGAACTACCTAATGTCTTTAAGGACTAAGAAGCTTGATTGTCTGAAACATCCAAAATGGACTTATCATTTTATCATATTGATTACACAAGTGCAAAGATGATAATGGGTTGTGCCTCATTGAAAGATTATTGTAATTGCATTTCCCATTTTTATGATATATTCAGACTGCTCTAGTACCTTTACAAAATTATAGCACAAGAAGATATTTTACATGTAAAATCAAGATGAATGCAAATATAATGGTTTCCAAACTCACTTGAATAACTTCATCAAACACATTGAGATCCAGAACATCAGGGATAAAACCAGCACCAATTCCTTGAATCAGATGCTTGCCTATGAGATGTGCATGCATGCAACGGTTAGAGAACTATCATTGAAAATCAATGCAAACCAAAGAAATCATATAGATTAAATAAATATCAAACATAATGAAAATAATTTATGGCAGACAAATTTAACAAAGATTTGACTGTTCAAACATGTGCAATTTCTATCCCCATAAAAGAAAAAGAACCTGCCGTGAAATTTTTAATTTAAAAACCAACAAAGGTGGTCCAACCACCTTGGATTTCCTAACGATGCACCAAATTGATGCCCGCACAACGTACTCATATTTAACAAAAAATCACACATCCGATAAAGTTCCAACTTTTTTGGTTTAGACACCTCATAATATCTCATATTATTATATTCTAAAGGTATAAATGATACCAGTGAAATTTGGAAACTGTAGAAATTTTTTCAAGTACAAATTTAATAATAAATTTTCAATCACAAAGACTGCACATATACATAAGAAGGGTAAAAGTACCAAGAAAGAATAAAGAATTGAAGGAACTAAACATTAACTAACCTTGTTGTCCTCCATTCAAGATTGCATTTTCAACCGGTTCTACCCCATACACCTACATTTATACAGGATAAAATGGACCATTAGAATAAAGTATAAAATAATCTCTCTCTCTCTAAGAATCAAGCACACACACAAATGGAACCTTAATCTCTGGGTTTTTCTCCTTCAGGAAATTCCCTGCACCAGTTATTGTACCCCCAGTCCCTATCCCTGCAACCAAAATATCAACTTTCCCTGCTGAATCTCTCCATATCTCTGGGCCAGTGGTTTCATAATGGATCTGAACCAAGAATGACAGAATGATTTATTAATGGTGTTGATCATCTATCCATATCAAAATATAGCAAGTGCAAACAATACCTGTGGGTTGGCAGGATTTGCAAATTGTTTTAACAGATAACTATTAGGGAATTTGCTTAAGAGCTCATCAGCCTTCTCAAGAGCACCATCAATGCCCTTGGTAGGATCTGTAAGGTGCAACTCAGCTCCAAAAGCTAGGGACACAATTCTTCTCTCAATGCTATATGAAGCTGGCATGATAAGTATTAGTCTGTAACCCTTGACAGCCGCAATGAAAGCCAACCCAATGCCAGTATTGCCACTTGTTATCTCCATGAGAATAGTCTATTGCCATTATTCAAACATGTCTCAAATCGATGAAAAATATGTTAGTTCTATAATCTGGACTACATACATAGCAATATCTCATATACAATTAAATATGAGTATTAAATAGATACTAAAAAAAAATAAAGAATTAAAAGTAGAAGTGAAAAACCCTGTAATATGAGCATTGCAAAACTGGGAAACAAATCCCAGAGAGGCCAATCCAAGTCTCACTTTTAAGTCATAATGAGGTTAAATATCGGCACAGTATGCAATAAAATGTGTACCAAATGCCTAATGAAAAGCCATGCAGGTGCCATCATAGCAATTGTAGGGATATACTTTATTTGGTTTCAATTCTTATAATCAACCAAGAAAGAAGAAAATTTGAAAGGTAAAAACCTGTATGACCAAAAAAAAAAAACCTAGATATGTAGAGATTTCTTTACCAACCTTCCCTGGTGTAATCAGACCCTTATCCTCTGCATCTTTTATCATACTATATCCAATCCTACATGCCAAAAGTTGAATTCAAATGCATGTCTGAACTAAAGATTGTCAATGAAATACAATAGTTTGTAAATCACTCTATTTAAATCAAAATACAACTGAAAAAAAAAAGTTAAATAAAGAGTTAAATGCCTGTCTTTAACACTGGAACCTGGTTGCATCATCTCAAGCTTGGCAGCAATACGAGCTACACAACCATCCACAACATTATTGAGATAAACCATTGGCGTATTGCCTATCAGCTGCAAATGTCAAAAATTACCATTAGCAAAATGGAATATGAGAGCAAAAGCGTTCATAATACAAAATAATGAAAACAAAAGCAACATTAAAGCATTAATTCTATTGAAAAAAGTATACTTCTGTAACATCTTTCTTGATTGCACACTTGTCTTCCATCTTATCTTCTTAAAAATACTGCAAAATGATAAAGAAAAATGAGTGTGACGAAACTTCAAAGAAGTAGACTGCATTTGCATATAGAGAACAAAAAAAATATAATGGGCAAATTTGCACAATCATGAAAAATAATATTGTTCCATTTTGCTTTTCACTGAGCCAATTCCTTTTTTCAATTAGTAAAAAAACTGCAAAACAAATCAAAACTTTTGATCATTACAAAAATTTAGCATGATTTGAGATATATCAACATGTACAAGACTTTATATGAAGACCTTCCTATGATCTCAAACACAACGAGAATTAAATTCATATGAGTACCGAATCCCGTAAAACAAACAACAGGGCAGATTTTTTAACATAGAGCTCTAAAAGTTCTACAAGCAAAGCCAAGATTTACTCACAATCAGAAATGAATTAACATAAACAAAGAAAAACCCTCCAAAAAAAAGGCTCGAAAGGAAATATTTTTCAATTCAGAGTTTCTAGATTCACCAAAAGCTCAAAAGTTGAGGTTTTTTTTTTTTTAATAATTGATATTCATTTATTTTACTTAGCAATTAAAAAAGCCATAAACAACCCAAACTTTTAAGAGCACATTAGAGCAGAAAGCCAAACTCAAATCCAATGATTGGAGCATTATAATCATACAAACCTTAACCAAAAGCTCAAAAACCAATATTTGTCAAATTTTTGGGAAATGCCAACAAAATTTAGCGCAGAAAGCATAGAATAGTTTAGATATTTTAAGCAGATTATATTACTCAAAATACCCCAAAGGTTGAGATTTTCAATAATCTCCATAAACAGAGCGCAGAACAGAATCACAGCTAAATCATTTCAAGCACCCAACTCAAAGATTCCAAGAATCACCCATAACTCCAAGGCTAAAACAGCATAACATCAATAACCCACCAACAGTAACAAAGCATAGCAAAGAAATATCAACTACTTCATAGTAGTTCTTCTAAGGAGTACAAAATATAAATAAGAAAAAAAGTTCAATTGTGCATAACATTTGCAAAATTCACTTCCAGACAGTCAAAACCCAAAAATGCCTCACTATCAAAAGCTAGTCTTTATTTAGAAGAAAGATATAGTAGCTAAGCTTAGAAATATCAAGTACCCAGTATAGCTCACTACTCTAAAAGGACAGGTTTGGAACCAAACATAGCAACAAGCCAACAACAGAGAAATTTGTAAGTACCCAATAAGGGATCAATCAATTTCATGAACATTTGACAGTCAAACTAAAGAAAAATATAAAATACTTGCTCTCTTGTCTGATAGAGATAAAGAATAGGGAGAGAGAATCGTCAACCCAAAATAAACGTTCAAAAAATTAATTAGCTAAAAAAATAATGTTGATGCGTAAATTATCGTGAAGGCTCCCAAGTCCCAAGCACAATATGAAGAGCTGAACCAAAGGACAAAATTGCTTTGATTTTTATATACATATATATATATTATTGGGATAAGGTGCTCTTTAACATAATAAAATAAAATTGTTTTGTTTGTTGCCCAATTAGTCAAAATAGAAGGTCCTCCGCAAAGAACCAATCAAAGAATTTCATTATATCCCTTTTAAGATCTTTTTCTATTTCGTCCTGTATTTCGTTGGAATAACCAATACGGGGATGGAGTATAGGATATATTTTTTCTGTTAGTAAAAAACTAAGAAATAAAACAATAATAAAAGAGACTCTTAAATAACTATAAAAAATAGAAATACTGGGATGTCCTTTAGTTTAATAATGGCTAATGACTGCTTGTGCAATTTGGAATAGAGTCAATTTTAAATAGAGTGGTAAGTAATATATTTTATGTAAGCCTAGTTACATCTAGAAACTTATAATTGAGATCTAAATACACGCAGTTGCACAAAAAAATTGTTTTTGCATCAATTCAAAGCCCATAAACAGTTTTTATAAGATTAAAAAGGTCCGTTGAGTACCTATTGGTTATGTCATTTTTTTAGAGAGTTTTAACCTATGACATCCGTTTTTTATGAGCACTCTTTGTCATCAGACCAAAACACCAATCAGTTTTTAATGTAGGCGATGATTGAACCTCAGATCTCTTATTCAACCATTAGAGACTTTACTAGTTGAGTTAACTGGAACCCACCTATTGGTTATGTCATAATAGGCTCTTTTTTTTTTTTTTTTTTTTTTGCAGTTTTATGTTATTTTTTTCAATGTGGGGCCAACTTTATAGAAAGAAAAAATATATTAAAATAATTGGGATAATTACAGTAAACCCACCTGAGGTTAGGCCTGAAAACACTATGCCTACCCGTGGTTCAAAACTTATCACTTTGCCCACCTGAGGTGCCTTCCGTTAGGGCTCTGTTACCCACCTCTCCGTTTGCTGTTAGAAAAACACATTTTTAAAGAAAAACAAACATAACAAAGATCAAAAACTTATGACTTTTTATTCCTTAAGAACTTCTTTGAGAACAAAACACAGGAATAGCACAGATCAAATGCTATTCCTGATTAAAAGTGATATCATTGAGCATTTGTTTTTTTTTATAGATCTCTCCAACTTTTATTCAAACCAAACCAAACCCAAAAAAAAAAAAAAAAATTCCAAATCCCAGAAAATTCAAACCAAACCAAACCCAAAAAAAAAAAAAAATTCCAAATCCCAGAAAACACAAGCCACAAATCCAGAAAAAAAATCAGATCTCGCCAGCGCCGGCGCGATCTCGCCTAACGTCGCGATCTTGCCGGCGCGATCTCGCGAAGGCGAGATCGCGACGTCGATCGCGATCGCGATCTCGTGAAGCGTCGATGGCGAGATCGCGATCGACGCTTCGCGAGATCGCGCCGTCGATCGCGATCTCGATCCGGCGCGATCTCGCCTTCAATCGCGATCTCGATCCAGCGCGATGTCGCGAAGGCGAGATCGCGCCGTCGCGAGATCGTGACGTCGATCGCGATCACGCCGTCGCGAGATCGCGACGTTGATCACGATCTCGCGAAGCGGCGAGATGTGATTTTTTCCTGGATTTGTGGCTTGTGTTTTCTGGGATTTGGAATTTTTTTTTTTTTTTTTTTGGGTTTGGTTTGGTTTGAATTTTCTGGGATTTGGAATTTTTTTTTTTTTTTTTGGGTTTGGTTTGGTTTGAATAAAAGTTGGAGAGATCTATTAAAAAAAACAAAAATAAAAAAACAAATGCTCAATGATATCACTTTTAATCAGGAATAGCATTTGATCTGTGCTATTCCTGTGTTTTGTTCTCAAAGAAGTTCTTAAGGAATAAAAAGTCATAAGTTTTTGATCTTTGTTATGTTTGTTTTTCTTTAAAAATGTGTTTTTCTAACGGCAAACGGAGAGGTGGGTAACAGAGCCCTAACGGAAGGCACCTCAGGTGGGCAAAGTGATAAGTTTTGAACCACGGGTAGGCATAGTGTTTTCGGGCCTAACCTCAGGTGGGTTTACTGTAATTATCCCAAAATAATTTGTAGCACTAGTTTTATGTCTTTTTTTATTTATCTAATTTTTATTAAATGATACCTGCCTTAGTACAACCTTAACAAACACTGATATGGTGATAATTACATTTGCCTGTGTATTATTATAGATTATGAATAATTTGTTACAATTTTCTGCACTAGTTTTCATATTTCGAAAGTGTTATTTAAAGAGTACACTAAAATAAATAAATGAAAAGTAAAAGCAAGATCAATACTACAAATATATATATATATATATATATATATATATATACACACACTTTAATCAATCAGGACTAACAAAAGTCTTTTTTTAATAACATCAACTAATATCAGTCAGGACTAACAAATGTATTTTTTAAATAATATCAACTAATATGAATCTTCCCATCAAAAAAAATATACATATATGAATTGGCTCAAACTCTTTCCCTCGTAGGTGCCAATTTAGCTGCATGTTTTTAGGTCAAATATGTCTTTATATATTATATTAACTAATGTGTAGTCTTGTGCATATGTACGGTATAATTAAAAACAATCACAATTATATGGTTTAAACTATACATTTTTTTTAAAAGATGTTCAAATTATACATGGTATTATCTTGCACTTTTTTAAACCATACATTTCTAAAATATGTAATATTTTCTCATTATATATATGTGTGTGTGTGTGATTTAGAATTTAATTGATTTTAGACTCTTCGGTTTTTGCACCCAATAATTCACTTATCACAAAATTTAAAAACTTAGATGGACACGTGGCAAAAAATTAGGTCAAAAATTAAAATCCAATTTAGAATCTAATTGGATTTGGACTCTTTGATTTTTACCCTCAGTAATTCACTTGGCACAAAATTAAAAATTAAATGAGACACATGATGCAAAATTAAGAATCCAATTAAAATTTAATTGAATTTTCTATAAGCTTAACCTATATATATATATATATATATATACACACACACACTAGCATGTAACCCATGCAAATGCATGGATGCATTTAAAATTAAACACAAATTTTATTATAAAAATAAAATAAATTAGTCAAATTATTTTAAAAAGTAACATGTAACACATGCATACATATGGATACATTTAAAATTAAACATAATTTTTATCATAAAAATATAAATAATTAGTCAAATTATTTTTTTAAAGTAAATGTAATTAGTTACATATTAAAATTCTTACCTAAATTTAATATTTTTTATGATAATTTTTTTCTAATTTTTAATAAAATATAACATGTGGTGATCTTTGTTGTGTAGTAATTTTTATTAAGTATATATGATTAGTTTTTTTTTTTTTTTTAAATTATAGTTCATTAATATTAGATTCTGAGTATTTTGCACTCATTAACTCACTTGACACAAAGATTAAAAAAACTTAAGTGAACACATGGCAGAAACTTAAGCGGATAATTATAATGCGGTTCTCACACAAATTTTAACACATGGCGCAAAATTATATTCTAATTTCAAATTATAATTAAATATTTTATGAGATTTACCTATTAATATATATATATATATATATATATATAGACTATTTAAGAAGTCTCCTCAAAGTGTTTATCTCCCGAACAATAATCAATATATATATATATATACAAAACCGAAGTTTCTAAAACTCTCACAATTTTCCACATCATTACTATTTTCTTTTTCTTTTTATTTTAGGTTTTATATCTTATATATTTTTATTTTTATTTAACGTATAATTATCTTATCAAGTGTTACAATAGTCTAGTTTAAGTAAAACTCTATTAGATATATGTTTCAAGAGCTTGAAAATTCTACTTCAACTAAAATTGTATAACAAAAATTTCAACAAATTTACACCTCATTAATATTTTGTTAAAAGTTTTATTTTTAAAAAACCTTTAGGGTTTCTTCCTTTCTTGCATAAGAACCCTGTACGACACCAACACAAATATTAAACCTCATTAGTATCTTTGCATCCCACTCCTTGTGAAAGTTGATTTTCCACTCCCTCTTTGTTTCTTGGAATTATTTGTTTAGTATTTCTTGGAATTGATATATAGATTGCTTTTCTTTTCTTTTCTTTTTTGATGAGAATTGCATATGCAGGAGTGTTCCTATATAGGGTTTTTTTTGTGGTTTTTAGATTGGTGGCAATCAGCAAAGAGAGAGAGAGAGAGAGAGAGAGAGAGAGAGAGAGAGAGAGAGAGAGAGAGAGAGAGAGAGCAAACTAAGTTAAAGAGCAGCATTGTGACTACTCATATTCAACAATTGGGAACGTTTTATCCGCAGAGCCTAAACATTAGGTTTAGTATGTTAATTTATTGTATTTTATCCAATACAAATTTCGCACCTAATCTTTTTATTGTAGAACTTTATAATTTAAAATTTAAAAACAAGAAGCATGAATCAAGAAGATGAACTTCCTAAATTTGGTGGTGAGTCACTATTTCTGTTTATGAAATCAATCTTTTGTGTTCATTATGCTATAGGAAATCATGATTAAAAGTGAACAAGTTTAGCATTTGAATTTAAAATATTTATTCCATTTTGTAGAATTCAATAGGCGTGTTTGAAAGATTGAATTAATCTTAATTAAGTTTTCAATATCTTTTCATTATCCTCTCCTTATATCAATTTCAAGTTCTAATCATGTTTTGACAAATCAAGGAGGTGATACTAAATTCTAATATTGTCACCATCTTTATAATCAACTTATGGGTGTTTGCTTTTATAAATAATCATTGAATCAGTTATTATTTGTACTATATTGGATGTTTTAAACTAATACTAATTATTTCTACTAGACATTATATTAAATTGTATATTTTTAGAATGACTGAATTATCTTGATTGTCTTTTGTTTTGATATTTGGGTCTCTTTATTTCCTTTCAATTTCTATTTTGGTTGGTCCTAACATCTAATTGAAATGTTTGATTTAGCCAATGGCCATAACAAACTCCAACCAATTCTTTGTTAGTTTCAAAGTTTAACCTAATTAGTGGCTAATCGACAAAGAATGAGAAAAACATTGTTGGGAGGTACAAAAATAGCACAAGCCTACAAGAGAGCTTGGTGGGCTTCAACTTCTAAAGTTTTTGCCTTTCTATCAAGGGAAATTGATCTTATTTAGGAATGAAATATCATTTGAGTTATTGAGAGAATAATAATTTTATTTTTTTTAATTTGACATTGAAATCAACATAAATTTTACACATTTATGTTAAATAATACCGTGCATTGCACGAATTAGCGACTAGTAATTGTCAATATTCATACCCTTTTTCTTTTAAGAAGATCACTTAACATAAATTTTATACTGATGGATAAAATACACTGAACTTGTCAAAACATAAACCACTATAATATCTAAGAAATTCATTTTTAAGAAGTAATTAAAATAAGTGTATAATATTCAATATAAATAAGCATCTCGAGCTTCAAGTGATAGGCTTATAGCTCAACAATAATGGCACCCTTGTTGTACCCTATTCCTATGGTTCGAACCCACCTCTCCCTCCCCTCTATATATGTATATGTTTATGTACATATACCTATGCATATAGTAAACAGATTTTGTAAAGATTTTTCTTCAAACAAACAAAATTTTTGTTAAGAAAAAAGCATTTTTGCTCTTTTTTTTTTTTTTTTTTCCTTCTTTCTTGGCTGAAAATGTAGGAAATCTTGGCTGGAATTATCAAGTATTTCAAGTGGCTAAGGGAAAATCCCAAAATACTGATTTATATATTTCTTACCCAATCCTAAGAATATGTGGGAGGATAACAATGTACTTTGTATTAGAAATTCCAAAAACTCAAAGGGGAGAGTAGACTCCATGCTCGTTGTAATCGACAGGTTTTCTAGATGGTGCATTTGTATTCACTATTGTAAGATTTTCAACAGAGATTGTGTGGTTGCATGGAACTCTAAATTCCAATACTTTTGGGTTTTGACCATTTCAAAAATTCTTGCTCACTTTGTGGAGGAGGATTGATTTAAGCTTAAATTATAGGCTTATAGTAGTATGTATTGTGCACCCTCAAATTGATTGGGCAAACAGAGGTGATGAATATGACCCTGAGGAATTTAATTTGTAGTATTTGCTAGGATAAGCCAAAACCTTCTTTTTTTTCTTTTTTTTTTTTTTTTTTTTTTTTTTTTTTTAATAAAAAAAACACTCGCAAAAGCTATAAATTTTCCTACAACAGTGTTGTTCAAAGTTTTTTTTTTTGGTTAAAAGGCATGATATATTAACAACAAAAGGGGAACTACAAGCTGACCACAGAGGCCAAAGTAGTGGCTATTTGCCTATAATAGTACAATCCATTAACATCAGATACAAGTAATTTATCTAATTCATCTGAGGGGGAAGTTTCAAAAATAACAAAATCCTCCCTCAGGCAGCATCCTTTCTTTGCCAAAAAGTCAGCACACCGGTTCACTTCTCTATATACATGAGTTACCCGAACCTGTGTGACTCTTGCTATGAGGAATCTGCAATCAGAAAGTAATGAAGAAAAATTTTATATTAGCATTGTTAGCACTGTCAGCATTGTTTAACATTTCTGCAATAATCTTGGCATCTAGCTCCACTTCCAAGCACCCAATTCCCAACTGAACAGCAAGCTTTAAACCATCCCTCAATGCCCATAACTCAGCCATTACACTTGTTGCATGCCCAGTAGACCTCGAGAATCCCCTAATCCATCTCCCTTCACTATCTCTGATCAGCCCTCCACCGCCTGCCTTGCCTGCGTGTTGATGAGCTTAAACCAACCCGGAAGAGGCTTAGACCATCTAACTGGAATAGCAATCTTAGAGCATCCACAACAGTGGAGCTAAATTTTTAGCAATTTAGCTCCGCCAAAAGTTACTTTATCTATTTTAGCTACACACATGCTGCAACAGTGGATCTATTTTAGCTTTCAACACAATAAAATAATATATTCATCACAATAAAATAATATTTCTACTACAATAAAATAATAATATTTCTACTATAATAAAATAATTTATCACCACCACCACACAGCACAAACATCCTCCACCACCACCACCACACAGCACAACACAAACATCCTCCTCCACCACCACCATCACCAGTCCATAGCAGAGAAAAAAAAAAAAAAAAACCCAAATCAAGGCTCAAGCGATTCCAAGGATCGACTAAGACATCAACCCAAATCAAGGCTCAACCCAAAAAAAAAAAAACCCAAATCAAGGTTTCGCTCTCCACCGCCACTCCAAGGATCGGCTGAGACATCGAGGCGATTCCGATGTCGGGGAGTGGATTCTCTTCACCAGTCCGACGCCGTTTAGCCGGTTAGTGTTCCTGCAGTGCCTTTCGGTGTCGTTCGCCGGAGGCGAGGACGTGAACGAGAGGCAGGTGAAGGAGGACAGGCATTTCGTGAGGTTGAACAAAGGAAGAATGGTGGTAAGGAGCGACGGCGACGGTGTGGGCTCGGCTGAGACGACGACGGCGTGGAGTGAGCTGGGAGATGAGAGCTTGAGAGAGATGAGAGCTTGAGGGAGAGAACTGAGAGTGCACAGTGACCGGTGAGAGAATAAAAGAATGAAAAAAATAAATGAGTTTTTATTATTTTAATTGGGAGTTGGATTAAAATTTTTTTTTTTTTTTTAGATGAGTGCTACAGTGCACATCTATAGATAGATGTGCACTGTAGCAAATCAGCTAAATTTTATGGATTTAGCTCCACTGCTGCAAGCCTTTTTTGCTATATTGGTGGAGCTAAAATAGCATTATAGCATTTTAACTCCACCGCTGCAAATGCTCTTAGGTGCTATTTGTTTGGCCTTACTCACACAGTAATAAAATTCCTTGGCTTGACTCAGACACACCTTATCAAGTCTTGGGTTTGGGCCAGAGTTTTCAAGAATTTTTTTTTAAAATAACAATAAATATTAAAAAATTTAGTTAATTGTCATATTTCAAAACAATTTTGAAAAATAACATCTCGAGTATCTAAAACTCGAGTTCCATCTTGGAACTCGAGTTTTTAAGTCTCGATTTTGAGAAAAAAAATTGCGCTGAAAATCGAGTTTTATAGACTCGATTTCCATAAATTGCAAAAAACGCCGCTATATGGCTTTAAAACGTCACTATAGGTATTTAAAACGCCACTATAGGGCACCCTAAACCTGGCACTTACAAAAATTTTTTGCAGGAAAACGCCGCTATAGGGCTTTAAAACGTCACTGTAAGGCTTAAAAACGCCACTATAGGTGAAATTTTTTGCATAAAACTCAAGTCTTAAAGACTCGAGATCTATGTGGCATTTTCCCACTCAGAACGCAAGTCTTTAGCACTCGAGTTCTAATATGGATCTCGAGTTTTTAAAACTCGAGATGCTACTTTTCTTAATTGTTTGAAAACGTGCCTAACTTACTATTTTGAATGGCTGAAGGAATCTGATATGCACAATACCTCGAGTTTTCAAACACAACACGGTTTCTATTTTTCCACAAAGACCAAAGAGTAAAAAGAAATAACGTGCACCAAGGAGTAGTGCCTTTATGTTTCGCTCCACTTAAACAATTGGTCTTTAACCAAATCTCAAGACCCTCAGTAAAAGAACTTACATGAGCAGGAGGTACCTCTAGTTTCTTCCACAGATCACGAGCATACACACAATCACGAAGGAGATGGAGGATGGACTCGCCCTGCTCTCTACATATCGGGCACAATCTAACACAATTGATGCTCATGTCTGCTAGTACTGATAGTGAGAGGATTGGTGAACAAGCTCGTCTCTCGTTCTCTCTCCATCGCCGGTAAATGGCAGCAACAACAGCTCCGCCGCCTCAACATCCATGAGTACCAGGTCCACTTCTCTCTCGCTCTCTCTGTGACATGTATTTGTGTGTATATATATGGAACAAGATTGAGTTTTTTCTGTTTCTCTGCTTGGTTTGCGAGAAAAAAACAAGCTCGGGAAAACAAAACACTGACTTGGGTTTTAAGGCTTATAAGTTGTTATGGTTTTGTAGAACTATTCAGACTGATTTAGGTACTGTATTAGGGCCAACTGAGTGAATAATGTAATTTTTATTTTATTTCCTGCATTTTCTCGGCGACCAAACACAGTATAATTCTTAGCACGGATAAAAGCTGTGGTTCTTAGCACACGGACAAAAGCTATGGTTTTTGTCTCTCTCTCTCTGTATGTGTGTGTGTGGAAAGTATGTGTTTTTTATGGGAAATATTTGATCTTTGTGCTAATTCAAGCATGTGAATTTGTGAAATTGTAAATTTGTTTGGAAATTTTGATTGGATGTTTGCTAATATCTTTGCATCCTTGGCCTCTTTGATGTTTTCCTCAACTATCTTTGCGTCCTTGGCCTCTTTGACTAATAACTTTCACGTTAACATTTTTCATTCAAGGTGAGCTTAGATTGTAGAACCTACTCCAAAAGCTATACTTCTTATAAAGCCTTTATTTATAGGCTTGTAGAGATCTCATGAGCAGGTCAATAGTCATTAACTTTAAATCTTTTTACTTCTCAATTCCAAAAATGATCTAGTCAAAGTTTGAAGCTAATGATCAGGGAATATTTTTATGCCAAACAAGCACCATCCAAAATTTTACCATATTTTTTTAATTGATTACAATAGCCAATACCCTTGAAAAATTATCCAAAACTTATTCAAATTCTTTCGTGTGTGAGGTTTTAAATCCACCTCTCAATGTTGGAAAATGAACTTTCTTCACCTTATAGAGAGTTTTGAAGAATCTCTAATGCTTGATTGGATGAAGTTGCATTTGAAACTTTTTTGAATATGGTTTCATTCATACCTTCATGGATCAATGTAGAGCTTGTTGATCTTTCTTTCGAACCTTTTGCAAGGTTTCCTTTTGATTTGAAGTCACAGATGCTTACTCCATGTTATCTTTATCCACTATCTCCCATGCATCATATAATCCAAGTAACGACTTCATTCGGATAATCAATTATCAAAATTTTCATAATCAACTGAAATGGAATCATCCCATTTTGGCAAGCACCATTCTCTCCATGAACCAATTGGCTCTGTACCACATTATTGGAAGTCGATGTGCCTTCACACACTCAAACACCACTCACAAATGGAACAAACCCACACTCTCAAAGCACGCAAAGAAAGATAGAATGGAGAGGGAAAAGGAAGAGAATTCTTCTTGTGTTCTTATATCTATTCTTCACACTTGGTTTGCAATTAATGGAGGAAAACATGAATATATACTACACCATGCAACCTTAATTCTGACAATATTAAATTATATAAACTTTAAAATTTTACTACTCCATTCAACTTGTTTACTATATTATTTGATGAATGAAATAAAGTCTCATAAATAAAATAAATTGTTCATAAACAATGCGAACATTTCATTAGCAAGTTTCTTATTCTTTCGGTAAACCAGCACAGCGAAATGGACAAATAAAGACATCACTAAAAAGTCATGTTTTCCGCCTCTCTCCTAATGGAATCAAAGAGTGCAGTAGATAAATAACGTTCTCCAGAGCTGGGGAAAATCACCTGCATAGCACACAAAATCAAAAGGAAATAGTTAAATAATTGGGTTAAACATATATATGCCGACAAGTATATTTTTCAAACTTTGAATTAGGTTAAAGAGTGGTGATAATTATACACAGTGTGTATGGGACACCCGGACACACAATGCTATGTTAGCTGAAATTATGTTTTGAGAACACGATTTCAATAAAAATTGTAAAATTAAAAACACGATTTTACCATTTCATAACTATAACTTAAATTACAACAAATTGATCAATATTGTATACAATATTATGGCCACACAACCTGCAGCTATGCAAAAGTAATGGACAGCTTGAAAATAAATATGGTATTCTACAACACTCTTCATCTCCTGGTTTTGGAAGACATGAAGAAATATGGATCCTAGAATGTGCAGTCAGGACTCCGTAGAGCATACAAAAGGAGTCATCCAAAACATATTTAAAGGGGTTCTGATGTGAAGCTTGAATTAAAATAACCTAAGCAGACTATCATAATAATAAAAACATGCAACAGAGATTCTATATTAATTTGAAGAAGGCAATAAGACTTACAACAATAAGTTTTCCATCATTTTCAGGCCTCTTTCCCACCTTCATTGCAGCAGCTGCTGCAGCACCAGATGAAATCCCCACCTGAAATAAACAAGCTCCCATTTTCAACAGAGAGTTGGAAAACCAAAGAGACCAGCAAGTAGCAACAAAATAACTGTAGAAATTATGTGTAACAAAAACAAATAAATAAATAAAAAGGAAGTGTAAGGAATTCCTCTAGAATCTTTACATATTATCTAATTAAGATAATTCCATACCAGCAAACCTTCTTTCAGGGAAAGCAGCTTCGCAGTTTCAATAGCTTCCTCACTTGAAACCTGAAAAAAGTTACCAAAAACATCACAAATCATTGAAAGGAAATCCATGCCTGTAGTAGCAGCTAACAGAAATGTTGTCATGGAAAAAAAAAATAGCTGGGACTTGTTATGATTTGACAAGATTTACAAAGCAAATGTTGTAATTATGTTCCTGTACTACCAATCTAATAGGTTCATATAAATATCACAAGCATTTGCAACTTTTACTTAAATATGTAACAGGAATGTCCAAAGTCTTCTCTGTGTCTTTCCAGTGTCTATTTGAGGTAGAAGTATTATATCAGTCACTAGACACTTGCACAAAGGCCTAGCAAACTCCATGGAAATAGAACACTCAAATTTTGTCAGAGCATTCTTTATCATTTTGCCAAAGCATCTCTCTTATTAAATACTATAATATTAAAATAGTGCAGATATTGAGTATGGAAGATCAATCCCAAAAGAAAAAGTTTACAAGAATGATCCATTTTGTGAAAATGTATGCATTTTCCTTTCCAAGCCTTCCTTGACAAAAGGAAATAAAGAAGATGAACAAGATCTCCAATAAAATATTCAATTTTCATTCTCAATATAAAGTCCTCCTAAACAAAACATGAGTTTAATCTTTTTATTTTTTAAAATATACTTGCAAAAGTAGGCACAGAGGACCAACTTCTCTGAAAGAGTTGGCGTTCTTCATTTATATTGGTTATCAAGATTGCCAATAAAAACAGTTTTGAACCTGAAGAATACATGATTTTGATCTTTTCTTTTTTAAACATACTTAAAAAAGCAGCCAGCAAGGAGTAAGTTTTCAGAAAGAATTAAGTTGTTCATTATATAGAGGAACCAGACCAACTGCAAGCCCCATAAAACCGACTCATGCCTAGTTGATATACCTTGGAAAAACTACAACTGAAATGAACCTTACTAATAAAAAGAATATAAATAAATAAATAAAAACCCCAAGACAAATAAATTAGAAAAGACCTTTCATGATCAAAATCCTAAACAAATGAACTACCTAATGTCTTTAAGGACTAAGAAGCTTGATTGTCTGAAACGTCCAAAATGGACTTATACTTTTATCATATTGATTACACAAGTGCAAAGATGATAATGGGTTGTGCCTCATTGCAAGATTATTGTAATTGCATTTCCCATTTTTATGATATATTTCAGACTGCTCTAGTAACATTACAAAATTATAGCACAAGAAGATATTATACATGTAAAATCAAGATGAATGCAAATATAATGGTTTCCAAACTCACTTGAATAACTTCATCAAACACATTGACATCCAGAACATCAGGGATAAAACCAGCACCAATTCCTTGAATCAGATGCTTGCCTATGAGATGTGCATGCATGCAAATAGTTAGAGAACTATCATCGAAAATCAATGCAAACCAAAGAAATCATATAGGTTAAATAAATATCACATATAATGAAAATAATTTATGCCAAACAAATTATACAAAGATTTGACTATTCAAACATGTGCAATTTCTATCCCCATAAAAGAAAAAGAACCTGCCCTGAAATTTTTAATTTAAAAACCAACAAAGGTGGTCCAACCACCTTGGATTTCCTAACAACACACCAAATTGATGCCTGCACAACGTACTGATATTTAACAAAATCACACATCCGATAAAGTTCCAACTTTTTTGGTTTAGAGTCTAGACACCTCTAATATCTCATATTATTATATTCTAAAGGTATAAATGATACCGGTGAAATTTGGAAAATGTAGAAAATTTTTCAAGTACAGATTTAATAATAAATTTTCAATCACAAAGACTGCACATATACATAAGAAGGGTAAAAGTACCAAGAAAGAATAAAGAATTGAAGGTGCTAAACATTAACTAACCTTGTTGTCCTCCATTCAAGATTGCACTTTCAACCGGTTCTACCCCATACACCTACATTTATACAGGAGAAAGTGGACCATTAGTATAAAGTATAAAATAATCTCTCTCTCTCTCTCTCTAAGAATCAAGCGCACACACAAACGGACCTTAATCTCTGGGTTTTTCTCCTTCAGGAAATTCCCTGCACCAGTTATTGTACCCCCAGTCCCTATCCCTGAAACCAAAATATCAACTTTCCCTGCTGAATCTCTCCATATCTCTGGGCCAGTGGTTTCATAATGGATCTGAACCAAGAATGACAGAATGATTTATTAATGGTGTCAATCATCTATCCATATCAAAATATAGCAAATGTAAACAATACCTGTGGGTTCGCAGGATTTGCAAATTGTTTAAACAGATAACTATTAGGGAATTTGCTTAAGAGCTCGTCAGCCTTCTCAAAAGCACCATCAAGGCCCTTGGTAGGATCTGTAAGGTGCAACTCAGCTCCAAAAGCTAGGGACACAATTCTTCTCTCAATGCTATATGAAGCTGGCATGATAAGTATTAGTCTGTAACCCTTGACAGCTGCAATGAAAGCCAACCCAATGCCAGTATTGCCACTAGTTATCTCCATGAGAATAGTCTTTTTCCATTATTCAAACATGTCCCGAATCAATGAAAAATATGTTAGTTCTATAATCTGGACTACATACATAGCAATATCTCATATACAATTAAATATAAGTATTAAAGAGAAACTAATAAAAACAAAGAATTAAAAGTAGAAGTGAAAAACCCTGTAATATGAGCATTACAAAACTGTGAAACAAATCGCAGAGAGGCCATCCAAATCTCACTTTAAGTCATAATGAGGTTAAATATCAGCACAGTATGCAATAAAATGTGTACCAAATGAAAAGCCATGCAGGTGCCATCATAGCAATTGTAGTAATATACTTTATTTGGTTTCAATTCTTATAATCAACCAAGAAAGAAGAAAATTTGAAAGGTAAAAAACCTGTATGACCAAAAAAAGAAACCTTGAGATGTGTAGAGATTTCTTTACCAACCTTCCCTGGTGTAATCAGACCCTTATCCTCTGCATCTTTTATCATACTATATCCAATCCTACATGCCAAAAGTTGAATTCAAATGCATGTCTGAACTAAAGATTGTCAATTAAATACAATAGCTTGTAAATCACACTATATAAATCAAAATAAAAAAATATAAAAATAATAAAAATAAAATAAAAAAACAGTTAAATAAAGAGTAATGCCTGTCTTTAACACTGGAACATGGTTGCATCATCTCAAGCTTGGCAGCAATACAGGCTACACAACCATCCACAACATTATTGAGATATACCATTGGGGTATTGCCTATCAGCTGCACAAGTCAAAAATTACCATTAACAAAATGGAATATGAGAGCAAAAGCGTTCATAATACAAAATAATGAAAGCAAAAGCAACATTAAAGCATTAATTCTATTGAAAAAAGAATACTTCTGTAACATCTTTCTTGATTGCACACTTGTCTTCCATCTTATCTTCTTAAAAATACTACAAAATGATAAAGAAAAATGAGTGTGACGAAACTTCAAAAGAAGTAGACTGCAGTTGCATATAAAGAACAAAAAAAAATATGATGGGCAAATTTGCACAATCATGAAAAATAATATTATTGTTCCATTTTGTTTTTCACTGAGCCAATTCCTTTTTTCAGTTAGTAAAAAAACTGCAAAATAAATCAAAAATTTTGATCATTACAAAAATTTAGCATGATGTGAGATATATCAACATGTACAAGATTTTATATGAAGACCTTCCTATGATCTCAAACACAATGAGAATTAAATTCATATGAGTACCGAATCTCGTAAAACAAACTACGGGGCAGATTTTTAAACATGGAGCTCTAAAAGTTCTAAAACCAAAGCCAAGATTTACTCACAATCAGAAATGAATTAACATAAACAAAGAAAAACCCACCCAAAAAAGGCTCAAAAGGAAATATTTTTCAATTCAGAGTTTCTAGATTCACCAAAAGCTCAAAAGTTGAGGGTTTTTTTTTTTTTTTTTTAATAATTGATATCCATTTATTTTACTTAGCAATTAAAAAAGACATAAACAACCCAAACTTTTAAGAGCACATTAGAGCAGAAAGCCAAACTCAAATCCAATGATTGGTGCATTATAATCATACAAACCTTAACCAAAAAGCTCAAAAACCAATATTTGTCAAATTTTTGAGAAACGCCAACAAAATTAGAGCAGAAAGCATAGAATAGTTTAGATATTTTAAGCAGATTATATTACTCAAAATATCCCAAAGGTTGAGATTTTCAATAATCTCCATAAACAGAGCGCAGAACAGAATCATAGCTAAAACATTTCAAGCACCCAACTCAAAGATTCCAAGAATCACCCATAACTCCAAGGCTAAAACAGCATAACATCAATAACCCACCAACAGTAACAAAGCATAGCAAAGAAATATCAACTACTTCATATTAGTTCTTCTAAGGAGTACAAAATATAAATAAGAAAAATGGTTCAATTGTGCATAACATTTGCAAAATTCACTACCAGACAGTCAAAACCCAAAAATGCCTCACTATCAAAAGCTAGTCTTTACCCAGAAGAAAGATATAGTAGCTAAGTTTAGAAATATCAAGTACCCAGTATAGCTCACTACTCTAAAAGGACAGGTTTGAAACCAAACATAGCGACAACAGAGAAATTTGTAAGTACCCAATAAGGGATCAATCAATTTCATGAACATTTAACAGTCAAACTAAAGAAAAATACAAAATACTTGCTCTCTTGTCTGATAGAGATAAAGAATCGACAACCCAAAATAAACGTTCAAAAAATTAATAAATTAAAAAAATAATGTGGATGCGTAAATTATCGTGAAGGCTCCCAAGTCCCAAGCATAATATGAAGAGCTGAACAAAAAGACAAAACTGCTTTGATATATATATATTATTATAGATTCTGAATAACTTGTTACAATTTTCTGCACTAATTTTCATATTCCGAAAGTGTTATTTTAAAGAATACACTAAAAAAAATAAATGAAAAGTAAAAGCATGATCAATACTGCAGCAAAAAAAAAAAAAAAACTTTAATCAATCAGTACTAACAAAGTCTTTTTTTAATAATATCAAGTAATTTCAATTAGGACTAACAAATATATTTTTTTTAATAATATCAACAAACCACCACAAATAAATTCCTAACTGCAGAAGTCTCTTCCAATGGTAACTTTTCTTTATTCACTCAAATAGAGCCAAAACTACACACAATCTAAACACCAATTTGATTACAAAGTGAAGTTTTAATTTTTAAACCCATAATTACCAAGCAACCAACAACTCTCAAAAAAAAAAAAACAAAACTAATATGAATCTTATAATTGGCTCAAACTCTTTCCCTAGGTGGCAATTCAACTGCGAGCTTTTTAGGATAAATATGTCTTTATATATTAATTAATTAATTAATTATATATATATATATATAGAGAGAGAGAGAGAGAGAGGAGACAAAGACAGAGATAGAGATAGAGATAGAAATAGGTTCAAGTTATTAGAGTTACACTTTTTTTAAACCATTAAATTTAAATAGATCTAAGGGTTTTAAAAAAAACTCATTAATACTAATATTCTAATTGATCTTATTTATTATTCTTTATTTAATACATTCCATACTTATTTCTAAACTCCAAAAAAAAAAAAAATTATACATCTACTATTTCTCTCTTTATCTCCTCCACAGCTCTTCCACCTCAATGGCAAGGTCATCGGTAGGAAAAAAAAAAGCCACAATCTACCTAACTTTGATTAATAACAAAACTATTGCTATTATGGATGAGAACCAATTATGCATGAATACACATGGTTCTACTATGTCATTTTATTGCTTGGTCCTATCTATCTTCCGGATAGTGATCTTATTGTTGTGCTGCACAAGTAGAAAATACAAAGATAAATAACTATCCAAAGGGGTATACAAGCAGAACCTCAAATTTATAGATGACTTCATACACTAGTGTTGGATGGTCCCCCTTTATTTCAAAATTTATTAGGTTCCTATGTTGCTTAAGTCCACACGAAAGCTTTATAAAGCCTTTTATGAAAGGTCTCACATTGTCTTTCTAAGCCTCATAGCGTGTTGGCTAATAATGTATATGTTTTGTTGGTTGTAGTTTAGGTCCTATCTTTGTTGCTGCTTAGTAGAAAAAAAAACTGTCGGCAATGCCTAATTAGCCCATTCTAATTCCTGAGAACTCACGCTGGATGATTCAAGTAAAGGAACTAAGGAAGCCCTTTGAGAAAAATGAAGTTCCATGACTGTTCAAAGATAGATTTGGACTCTTCAATTTTTATACCTAGTAATTCACTTGGTACAAAATTAAAAATTAAATGAGGCACATTCTCTAAACTTTGCCTATTAATATATATATATATATATATATATATATATATATATATATAAACTATTTAAGGAGTCTACTCAAAGTGCTTTATCTCCCCAGCAATAATAATTGTCAATACTTAAAATAATATAATATTTAAGAAATTTGTTATTCAAAAGTGGTCAATAGAAACTCAAAAATAATCAATTTTAATTCTTTATAATAAATAATAAATTATGAGATTAAAAGCCTAATTACAATAATATTTAATATAATAAGTAAGTCAAAAGATTCCAAAAATCTTTTTTTTTTAACCAATTACGTAAATACAACCCTATAAAAAATTTATGGATTATATTTTTTGGGGGACAAATATCATTTTTCCGCAATTAATGTCCTCGTTTAGTTAAAAACATAGCAATGTCCTCTCTTAGTCCAAAATGTAATAATGTTCCCTTTTAACTTTTCGAAACAATCTTCTCAACAACAACAACAAAAAAAAAAAAAAAATCAAAGCAAGATGATTTCTATATAAAAAAAAAAAAACTTTTGGTAACACTAACAACTAAATAAAACTTATTAGTTGGTGATCACCTAGGTTTTTTTTATTATTTTGAAACCATTCCTAGATTACCACAAAGGTTTGAAAGTCATAGCTATCGTGTTAATATTTAAAGTGCGTTTTGTCAGGAATTTTCCTGCCATAACAAACTCATCTGCACCTAGCTCCTTAGATGAAACCAGAGTCTTCCCTCTCTGAAAAAGAAAGACAACTCCAATATTTTGTAAGGTTATCCATAAGAAGGAAAAACTAAACTCTAACGATTTCCCAAGCCCCCCAAAAAAGAATGCCCATAATCCCTATGATAAACATGTTACCCTTAGGGACAGAACCACCTTCCAAGGAAGGGACGTTAGTTCTACAACCTAGGAGAAGTTGGAGACTCGAACTTTTGCTAGTGATAGAGAAACTCTTCGCCACTGCACTATCAGAGAAACTCTTAGAGTGGTGAAATAGAAAATTTTTGAAACTTAGGTAATGGAGTATAAACTATGCTAAGAATTAAAAAGTTTTCTAATATTTTGGTAATAGAATTTTATATAAAATAAACAATTTTAATAAATAATAGTGAGCGGCATGATGTATTTTTTTTTTTTTAAAAAGAGCTACATGGCAAAATCCTATTATACAAGGTGTAATAAATGAACAAAGTTTCTTTTTAAACTAGTTTGGTGAGAAACTCTTCAAACTTCTCATATATCTCTTTTTTAGGTGTGAATTTTGGAAATTTAACTGTTGAATTTCATGTTCCTTATGTTCTTAACATGCATATCAAATTTCATTCAAATCGGATGTTATTTACTATTCGATTAATAAACTTATTTTCTATACACAATTTTAGATCACAAAAACTTAAAATTTTAACATTTGTTTATGACAATACAATTGATCTTTGATCTTCTTGAAATTTTGCAAGTATGAAGGATATAATAAGAAATGCAATCCAACAGCTAGAATTTCAAAATTCACACTCAATATAAAAACATATGAGAAGTTTGAAGGGTTTCTCTACCAACTAGTTTGGAGAGAAACTTTGTTCGTAATAAATCATATACATTGAGTCACTTATAGCAACTACGATTTTAAAACCCAAATTTTAGTATATGATATAATATGATTTGGCATAAAAATAAATTGAACAAAAGTATAGTTATATCTAGAATAAATAAAAATTCAAAAAATTGTACATAATAAAGTAGTCAATACTTTATTAGAAGTTGTTTGGATTTGATCAGAGGAATGATATATTTTGATATTAGTTAATACCAGTGTATCGTTTTGAGATTTTGAGATTTTGAGATTATTGTTATTTGTGTGTATTGGTATGTATGAACACATTTTTCTTTATATGTTTATAAAAGTAGGATTTATATATTTATAAACCCAATTCTTTCTTCTTACGGTTATAAGCCAAAATATTAGCCTATGTACATTAACACAATGTATTAGCTCAAATAATATATTTTATAACTTTTAAAAGTTATTTTTCTCATAACCCCTGAAATACCATAAAAATCCTTGATACAATCTGTTCAAGCCGTTATAGACTATTATTTTATATGGTATGTTTTAGGAGGGTATCGATACTAGTTTAGTAGTTAATATAGTACATATCAACCAATACTAGTATAATATAGAGCACTTTGGTACATAAGCCAGCTAAACGTATAAGGAGAATAAAACTATACCAAACATACTTTAAATAAAATTTATTAGACAAATGGACAAAACGTAAATAATGTATGATCCTCTAAGTTTCAACTTTTGTCATTTCAGTTCTCAAACTTTCAATTTTTGTTAATTCAATATTTTGTTACTTCTCAGTTAAATGGTGCCGTTAAGTAAGCCAAAATAGCACCGTTTAGGCTCTATTTTTTTTTCATTTTAAATTTTGTAATTAAAAAAAATCAAAAACTGTTATTAAAAAAAAAATAATTAAGGGGAATGATGTCGTTCCCCTTCCCTTGAAAACAAAAATTGAAAGTTAGAGGACAGAAATGAAAAAACTGAAATTTTGAGGACTAAAATGACAAAAGTTGAAACATAAAGGATCAGTTTTGGATTTTTGCCTAAATTTAATTATCATATATATTTTTAGGTAAGGTTTGGTAATACTGCTGGCATAATAGATTCTAAATAGTGCATTATGTGTCCCTTTGTTTTTATTATAGGAAGTAAAGTTCTAGTTATAGAACTTTGGTTGTAGTACCCATTTGGCATTGTTGTGAAAAACAGAACTTTAATAGCAGAGTTTTAGTAGTGGAGATTTTGCAATATATAAGTTTAACTGAAAAGTTCTTTAGGGTTTTAAGAGTATTTGACAAATTATAGATCATTTTCCTCAACCACCTCTGTGTCCTTGGCCTCTTTGACTACTTTCAAGTCACCATTTTTCATTCAAGGTTAGTTTAGATTGTAGAACCTACTCCAAAAGCTATACTTCTTCTTGTTAAGCCTTTATTTATAGGCTTGTAAAGACCTTATGAGTTAGTCAATGTTCATCGACTTTAAATTATTTTACTTTTCAATTGCCAAAATGATATAGTCAGAGTTTGAAACTAAGGACTAGAGGATTTTTTTTTTTGGGCCAAAGAGGCAACATCCAAAATTTTACCATGTCTTTTTAATTGATTTAAAATAGTCAATACAATTGAAAAATTAATTGAAACTAATTAAACTGTTTCATGTGTAAGGTTTTAAACCTGTCTCTCAATGTTTGAAAATGAACTTTCTTCACCTTGTCAACTATGTTTGGAGAGTTTTGAAGAATATCTAATGCTTGATTGAATGAAGTTGCATTTGAAATTTTCTTGAATATGATTTCATCCAAACCTTGATAGATCAATGTAGAGCTTGTTGATCTTTCTTTCGAACATTTTGCAAGGCTTCCTTTTGATTTGGAATCACAGATGCTTCATCTTATGACTCCATGTTATCTTTAATTCTTTACCCATGTCTCTCATGCATCATGGAATCCAATTAAGGCCATCATTTGGATAATTAATTATCAAAATTTTCTGAAGTTGGGAAAACTGAAATGAAATCATCCTGTTGGCAAGTACCATTCTCACCATGAACCAATTTATTGGAAGTTGATGGACCTTCACACACTCGCACACCCCTTACAATGGAATAGACTCACTCTCAAAGCACACCGAGAAAGACAGAATGGAACGGGAAGAAGAAAAGAACTCTTCTTCTGTTCTTATATCTCTTCTTCACATTTGGTTTGCAATTAATGGAGAAAACTCAGAAAAGCATGAATATATACTACAACATGCTACCTTTACTTCCACAATATTAAATTACATAACTTTAAAAATTTACCACTCCATTCGAATTTTTTTTTAATTATTTGATAAATGAAATAAAGTTTCAGAAAATAAATTAAGTTGTTCATAAAAAATTAATTAATTAAGTTTAACTAGTAACACACTGCAAACATTTCATTAACAAGTTCTTATCCTTTCAGTAAACCAGCACAGCGAAATGGACATATAAAGATATCACTCAAAAGTCATGTTTTCCGCATCACGCCTAATGGAATCAAAGAGTGCAGTAGATAAATAACGCTCTCCAAAGCTGCGGAAAATCACCTGCATAAGCATAGCACACAAAATCAAAAGGAAGAGGGTACGGCATGCCAAGACCCTAGCTTTCAGTAGAATGTTTTAGTGCCTACTGGGAGGGAGGCTATCTCTAGTTATTTCTATCGTATTCAGTGAGCAGTGAGGAGAGTAAGTGTTAGTTCTCTGTAGACAGTGATGGAGAAGTTGTTAGGTTCGTGGGAGAAGTTGACGCTTTCAGAAGTTGACGCTTTCAGTATCTGAGGGGAATAAGTTTGTAGTCCAAGATGAACAAGGAGTGGGTGAATTCTTGTTGGCAGCGAAATTTTATACCAAGAGAATTCTGAACATGGAGGCTATCGCAAAGACTTTCACCTTGCTATGGAAGACCAGAAAGGGATTTGAAATTAGGGACATGGGGAACACATGGTTTTGTTTGTCTTCCCTAAGGCTTCAGATATTGAGAGGATTCTGCGAGGGGAGCCTTGGACGTTCGATAAACATTTGGTTGCTCTGAAAAGGATGGACACGAATGAAGATATTAGAAAGCTGGATTTTAGTGTGACTTGCTTCTGGGTGCAAATTCATGATCTACCCTTATGGAGCTTTTCAATGGCAGTGGCGAAGGAGGTTGTTTCAATAGTTGGAAGTGTAGATTCAAGAGCATCGGAGGAAGGGAGTGGGAGTGCCTTTAACTTCATGCGACTGAGGGTCGCAGTAGATATATCTAAACCAATGTGTCGAGGTCGGAAGATCACTATGGCAAACGGCAAGGAAGGTTGGGTAAGCTTCAAGTATGAGAGGCTTCCCAACATATGCTACTGGTGCGGCATGTTGACGCATATCGATAGGGACTGCCTACTATGGGAAAAAAGCAGAGGATCTTTGAGAGGAAAGGATCAGCAGTTTGGGGCATGGCTGCGTGCTTCAACACCAAACTTGTCGCGGCGATCAGTGATCCGAGTGGCGGGGATAGAGGATGACGAATGCAGGGATGATGATGATGATCAACACGGAGTTGCAGAGGGACAGAAGCCGGTGTCGGAGATGGACGGCGATGAGGATGCGGAACAGGGAGGGGAGTCCGGTGAGGATCCGAGGGGCGTTCTCCCTGTCATTAAGGCTATTCCGAAAAATCCGGAAGACAGTAACGGAACAGATACTGATATGGAAGTAAATTCGCATAATTCAACGGTTTCGAATCTGGTCCATAACGTGCAGGATGCGGATTTTCTGGAGCAGTTAAAGGGCATTGATGCTGATTTGAAGAAATATGATAATGATGAGGTAGTTACGGAAACACAAAAGGAAGAAAGTTCAGTGGAAGGCTTGGGAAAGTCAACGAAACAGAACTTAAGTGGACTAAAGTCTTTGGGCTTGGACTTAAGTTTGGTTAAGGCCCACGATGAAGGAAAACTAAAACAAAGAGGTTGGGTCCGTAGAGATAGAGTTATAAGTGAGCCCAGGGTGCAATGTCCATCTCTGTTAACAAAGAGAACAAACAGAGACGAGGAAGACGAAAACAGAGTGCTGGAGGTGAGTAAGAAGAAGATGACCATGGACAATAAAAAGACAACGGTGGAGGCTGGTTCCCAGCCCCGCCGGAACCAATGAGTCTTTTAGCATGGAACTGCCGGGGGCTTGGGAACCGCCGAGCAGTTGATGAGCTTGTAGACATAGTGCAAGCAAAAGGTCCCGCGATCGTGTTTTGATCAAAAACATGGTCGGATAGAGAACATATGGAATGGGTTCGATGTCAGCTGAAGTTTGAGGGGTGTTTTACAGTCTCTAGTGATGGAAGAGGGGGAGGATTGGCTATGTTATGGGGGGATGAAGATGTAGTATGGGTTGACAGCTTCTCCAAGTATCACATTGACGTCATTGTGCGTGGATGTACGGCGAATGCTTGGCGCTTGACGGGATTCTATGGGGAGCCTGAGACATCCAGAAGAAGTGAAGGGTGGAATATGTTACGCATGCTTTATTCAAAACCAAAACTCCCGTGGTGTGTTGTCGGCGATTTTAATGAATTATTGGAGGTGAATGATAAGAGGGGAGGGGTGCCACGGTCCCACAATCTCATGCAGTCCTTTCGGGAAGTGCTAGATGAAGGTGGCTTTGTTGACTTAGGGTACACAAGTCCAAACTTTACATGGCATGGAAGAAGGAGAGGTGAGTTGGTATGGGAGCGGCTAGACAGAGGCGTTGCCAACTACGAATGGTTAGATCGTTTTCCAACTGGCAGAGTTGAACACCTCCATTGCTTCACCTCTGATCATAGACCGCTGTTACTTAACCTTGAACCAAATGGTGAGAGCCAAAGATGGAAGCGTAAGCCATTTAGGTTCGAAGCGATGTGGACGGCGGACCCAGGGTGCAGCAACACAGTGGCTAGAACATGGGCAACTCATACGGTTGGCACTCCTATGCACATAGCAACTGTGAAGCTCAAAAAATGCAAGAAGAATTTGAAGAAGTGGAGTCAGCAACATTTTGGAAATGTGAAGAAACAGATAAAGGATACAAAGGAACTTCTGTGGCAGGCAGAAGCTAAATCAGTCATTGATGGAAATTATCAGGAGGTAGTAACACTAAAGGCAGAGCTAAATAAACTTTATGACAAGGAAGAACAGATGTAGCATCAAAGGTCTAGAGTTCAATGGCTTAGAAGTGGAGATAGGAACACCAAGTTCTTTCATGGAACTACTACTCAAAGAAAACGGAGAAATTTCATTAAGGGGCTTAGGGACAATTGTGGAGTTTGGCAAACGGAAGAAGGAGTGGTCTTAAAGATGCTTGTTGATTTCTATGCAGGTTTATTCACAACATCAAATCCGCATAATTTAGAGAGCATTTTAGAAGATGTCCAAAAGGTGGTAACGTCGGAGATGAATGCCAAGCTCACAACCCCATACACAGGAGAAGAAGTAGAAAGCGCCATAAAAGATATGGCTCCCCTAAAAGCCCCTGGACCGGATGGTATGCCTCCACTCTTTTTTCAAACTTATTGGTCAGATGTGGGAATGGATATTACTCAAGCTGTGTTATCTTGCCTTAATTCTGGATCTATTTTAAAATCAATAAATCACACTTTTATTGCTTTGATTCCAAAAGTTAAAAATCCAGAAAGAGTGTCTGACTTTAGACCTATAAGTTTATGCAATGTGATTTACAAAATGGTCAGTAAGGTTATAGTAAATAGGTTAAAGCCTATGCTAAATAAGATCATCTCAGAGACTCAAAGTGCTTTCGTTGCGGAGAGGTTGATTACTGATAACATTTTGATTGCTTATGAATCATTGCATCATATGAAGACAAGTTGTACAGGTAAAACAGGTTTCATGGCCCTAAAGCTTGACATGAGCAAGGCGTATGACAGGGTGGAGTGGGTTTTCTTGGAAAAAATTCTGTTGAAGTTGGGTTTTCATAGATCTTGGGTATCGCTAATTATGGAGTGCATTTCCACGGTGTCCTATTCCATCTTGGTGAATGGGGAACCCCAAGGAATGATTTATCCAACTCGAGGAATTAGACAAGGGGACCCTTTGTCTCTTTACCTATTTCTCTTTTGTGCTGAAGGTAAAAACTCAATTTTAAGAAAAGCAGCAAATAATGGAGAGATTCATGGCTTCTCACTTTGTAGAAGGGGACCAAAGCTAACCCATCTCTTTTTTGCAGATGATTGCCTTTTATTTTGTAGGTCCACCTTGGAGGAATGTGAGAAGATAAAAGAACTCCTAGCTACCTATGAAGCGATCTCAGGTCAAGTAGTGAATAAGGAAAAGACAACTCTTTTCTTTAGCAAAAACACAGGTGAAGCTACTCAAGAAGCAATCAAGGAGTCTCTTGGCCTTCCAGCAATCCAGCATTATGATAAATATTTGGGATTACCTTCATTTGTAGAAAGGAATAAGAAGGCATGCTTTACTCAAATTAAAGAACGCATTTGGTCCAAAATGCAAGGATGGAGAGAAAAGTTGCTTTCACAAGCTGGTAGGGAGATTATGATCAAGGCTGTTATCCAATCAATTCCGACCTACTCCATGAGTGTTTTTAAGCTTCCGGTGAGCCTATGTAAAGACATTGAGGCAATGATCCGAAAGTTTTGATGGGGGCAAGGAAAGACAAAGAAGATTCATTGGGTGAAATGGAGTATCTTATGTTCATCCAAAGCGGTTGGTGGTATGGGCTTTCGGGATATTCAAAATTTTAACAAGGCAATGCTTGCAAAACAGGTTTGGCGGTTATACCACAAAAGGGACACTTTATTATACAAAGTCCTAAGTGCAAAATATTTTCCAGAGGGGAGCATATTAGAGGCCCCTGTATCTTCCAATGGGTCATATGCGTGGAAAAGTATTTTACAAGCTAGAGAGGTGATCTTAAAAGGTGTTGTCTGGAGAGTGGGAGATGGGCGGTCTATTAATATTTGGGAGCATCAGTGGCTTCCAGATCCTGGAGGAGGCAAGATAGTTACACCAAGGAGGGATGTAAGTGTTGAAAAAGTCTTTGATCTTTTCTATCCTAACACCACGGAATGGAATATTGAGTTGCTGGAGACCTCCTTTTATCCTTGGGAGGTGGAGACAATAAGGAGAATTTACGTGAGTAAGTTGCATCAAGTGGATTGCCTTGTATGGCCTTTGTCACCGGATGGGAGTTATACGGTCAAGACAGCCTACCATATGCTTGCATCTGAGGTGCTCCATTCTTCTCCTTCTTCCTCAGGTGGGGTGGCTGGGAATGTGTGGAAACGAATTTGGAAGATCAATACTCCCCAAAAAATCAAGCACTTCATTTGGAGAGCGGCCGAGGACTCACTGCCCACTAAGCACAACCTGGTACGGAGGCAAATCCCAGTGGGCGAGACTTGTTCATTCTGTGATGACCACCAGGAGACGATTCTTCACGTGTTATGGCTTTGTGACCATGCAAAGGCAGTTTGGAAGTCATGTCTCTGCTTCGCACAACTGTACCAGAGGGTGTTTAGATCTTTCTTGGATCTCTTTGAAGCTGTGTTGGAGCAGTGTTCTGCCCTCAACGTGGCTGTCTTCGCCACAACTGCATGGAGTCTATGGCAGCGCCAAAACAGGCTTCGTGAGCATCAACCAACGTGGCCACTTCATGAGGTCCACAAACGTGCGAAGGAGATGGTGATGGAGTATTTGGACGTCCATACTCAGGTCCTTTGCCCAATTTCACGCTCACCTTGGGCTGGCTGGTCCCCACCACCAAAGGGTGTCTACAAAGCAAACTTTGATGCGGCATTGTTTGAGCATTGCAACTGTGCTGGACTTGGAGTGGTCGTGAGGGACTGTAATGGCGAAGTTATAGCAGCTTTGAGCCAAAGGATCGCACTACCCCATTCAGTAGAGCAAGCTGAAGCGCAAGCGGCAAGTTGAGCCGTTACACTGGCTAAGGAGTTGTGTCTGTCACGGATGGTTTTTGAAGGAGATTGTCAAAAGGTTATTGTAGCCATAAACTCGCCTGGAGCATGCCACACTCTGTTCGGTCACATTATAGAAGAGATTCGCTGCCTAAGCTCTACTCTGGTTACTAGTTGTTTTGTGCACACTCGTAGGGAGGGTAATAAAATAGCCCATGCCTTAGCTAGAAGAGCAGTTCTAACTGCAGATATTGATGTTTGGGTAGAAGAGCTACCCGGTGATTTGGATGATATACTCCATTCTGAAATTATTCAATAAAACTCGCTTACTTCTTTCTCAAAAAAAAAATCAAAAGGAAATATTTGAATAATTGGGTTCAATGTATATATATATATATATATGTGTGTGTGTGTGTGTGTGTTGACAAGAATATTTTTCATACTTTGAATTAGGTTAGTAAAGTGTGGTGACAGTTACACACTGTATGTAAGGAACACACAATGCCATGATAGCTGAAATCGTGTTGACATTGGGTTTATTAAACATGTTAAATTCTTTTGATTATTTTAGTTATCAAACTTAAAATATTTGTGATAAATTACTGATTATCTCTAAAACTTAAATCATTAGGATATAATAAATTTAATCATTTAAATTACCTTTATTAAGTAGGGCCAACTTGTGAGATTTTTTTTTAAATGGGAGGTAAGGAGGAGATAGGATTTGAGCTCAAGACATCATATTAGGATGCTATGAAAAATTACTGATTGTCCAAAAAAAATTAATTAAGCATTTAATCTAACAACTTGGAAGCCATATTGTTAGTTCAAATAATCCTTATAAATAAATAAAATGAACACAAAGGAACATGGAGAAAACTAGATAATTAAACCAAAAAATAACCCGTTAAATTACAACAAATTGTCCAATATGATATATGATTATGGCCAAGCAACCTGCAGCTATACGCAAAAGTATTCTACAACATTCTTCATCTCCTGGTTTTGAATGATAATTGAAGAAGAATGGGTCCTAGAATGTGCAGTCTGGACTCAATAAGGCATACAAAAGGAGTCATTTAAGACCTATTTAAAGGGATTTCTGATGAGAAGCTTGTATTAAGATAACCTAATTAAGCTGACTATCATAATAAAAAAAACATGCAACAGAGATTCTATACTAATTTGAAGAAGGAAATAAGACTTACAACAATGAGTTTTCCATCATTTTCAGGCCTCTTTCCCACCTTCA
This sequence comes from Quercus alba, assembly GCA_036321655.1. Lineage (NCBI taxonomy): Eukaryota > Viridiplantae > Streptophyta > Magnoliopsida > Fagales > Fagaceae > Quercus > Quercus alba. The sequence goes on from CM070300.1 coordinate 18,340,217, forward strand.
TTGCAGCAGCTGCTGCAGCACCAGATGAAATCCCCACCTGGAATAAACATGCTCCCACATTGAATAGAGTTGGAAAACCAAAAAGACCAGCAAGTAGCAACAAAAGAACTGTAGAAATTGTGTGAAACCAAAAAAAAAAAAAAAGAAAAAAAAAAAGAAGAAGTGTAACAAATTTCTCTAGCTAGAACCTTTACACATTATCTAATTAAGATAATTCCATACCAGCAAACCTTCTTTCAGGAAAAGCAGCTTGGCAGTTTCAATAGCTTCCTCACTTGATACATGAAAAAAGTTACTAATAACATCACAAGTCATTGAAAGGAAATACATGCCTGTAGTATCAGATAACAGAAATCAGAAATGCTTCCATGGAAACGAAATAGCTGGAAGTTGTAATGCTTTTGACAAGTTTTGCACCCGAACGAAACATCAGTATTAATCTCTTCTTTTCTAAAATATACTTACTAAAGTAGCCAGAGAGGACCATTTTTTTCAGAAAGAAAATGTTCATATTATATGTATATATATAAAACAGCTATCAAGATAGCCTATAAAATCGGCTTTGAACTTGAATCAAACATGAGTGTCATCTTTTAATTTTCTAAAAAAAGAAAAAGAAAATAGCCAGCAAGGAGTAATTTTCCAAAAAGAATTAGATTTGCTTATTATATTGAAACCAGACCTATTGTAATATATATATATATATATAATATCTAAAAGCTTAAGCATAAAATTTATCGTCACATTAACATAGTAGTTTGGTCTATTTCAGTCCATTTTGGTTCACTTAGGTCCATTTCAGTTCATTTTGGTCTACTTAGGTCTATTTGGTCCATTTTGGTCTATATCGGTCCACTTTTATTCATTTCCAGTCCATTTGGTCCACTTCAATAATGCCTTAGGATGAGAGGTTTGTGTAAAAAAATGAGCTACTTCATTAACAATTATTTTAACTTCTCAGCATAATGTTGGTAAGTTCTTGATAAAATTACAATTTTTATGTTATTAAAATTTTGTATTTTTTTTTTCTAATAATAGTTTTGTTCATAGTTCTGTTAGATGATTATCATTCTCTATTATCTACTGGAAAGGTTCTGAAACATGTATTGGACTTAGTCATATTGCCTAGAGGAAGCCAATGCAAAATAGGCCAATTGATAAACATTGAAGCCACAAGGTGTTAAAGGAGGGAGTCATGGTCATGGTTTTTTTTTTTAAGGAAAGAAAGCTTTCTAGTGTCACCTAAAAGGCTAAAAACAAACTAAAGCCAAAAAGAAATATGATCTCTACGAAATTCTAAAGAAAATCAATGACAATGTGAATATGGTCAATCTTCTTGATGACATGACAATTTGAAAGACATTTATTATGGTTGATTGGTACAAATACTACCCACTAATGAGCCACTCCATCTAGATATTAACTCAGGAGCAAGTTCTTCACAAGTTGAGAGGACTAATGTAGACAAAGTGTCCCTAGAATTTCTTGATAAGTTGGATAATTAGGAATCAGGGCAAATGGGGTGTATTTCAAAGCAAAGTCATAGGAAATTTAAGGCTATTTTTGTAATTTTATTTTTAGAGAAGTTTGTCAGAAACCAAGGAATCCTCTAAATATGTGTTGTTCCAGATTGGTTTATCATATACTAAAATCAATTTCTGGTGGATTCCATACTTCTTTTCTTCAATTTTCAAGGCTTTTCTTAAGCTAGAACAAAATCTAGCCTTACTATATGTTTCTGTTTTATGTTACATATAGATCAACATTTTGAGACAAGGTCTTCCATTTTCCATAAGTACAAATGGCACAAAGAGGGACAAGTGCAGACTTCTTAGTAAGTTATTTAGCAAATAACAAATTACATAGGTTCTGTAAAATCATCAGTCAAAACTAAAAAATCATGTTTTCTGCCTCATGCCTAATGGAATCAAAGAGTGCAGTAGACAAATAACGCTCTCTGAAGCTGGGGAAAATCACCTGCATGAGACACAAAATCAGAAGAAATCGTTAATGGAATTGGGTTCAACATTTGCTGACAAGTATAGTTGTGAGCCATCTGTGCACTTTACAAAGTCCTCCTTTGTCTAGGCACTGCTATAACAATTCAAAAATGATGTAATGGTGGGAAAAGGTCAGGTTTAGGTCTGGCAAATGGATGACATACAGACTTTTCTGGAGTGCCCAAACCAATATTTGACCTGAATTCTAACAAACTCAACCTGGTATTTGTTCCAAGCTATGTCAGGAAATATACATTTCATAATTTGAAATAGGTTAATATCCAAAAAGTAATTTTTCGTGGATTAATTTGATCATTGATATGCATCACTTTGACCTTGGGTTGGTTACTATGTCACGTATTTATGCCACTGCCAGGAACACTAATAGAACGGAAATAAGTAAGACTTACAACAATGAGTTTCCCAGCATTTTCCGGCTTCTTTCCCATCCTTATTGCAGCAGCTGCTGCTGCACCAGATGAAATCCCCACCTGCATTAAACATGCCCTCAGATTCAGCACAGTATTGGAAAAACCAAAAAAGACCAGCAGCAAAATAAATGTAGAAATTATCTGTTTATTAAAGAAAAAAGAGGTGTAAGGAATTCCTCTAGAACCTTTACATATTATCTCAGGTAATTACCATACCAGCAAGCCTTCTTTCCGGGCAAGCAGCTTAGCAGTTTCAATAGCTTCCTCACTTGATACCTGAACAAAGTTACCAAAAACGTCACAAGTCATTGAAAGGAAATCCATGCATGTGATAGCAGCTAACAAAAATCAGAAATGTTGCCATGGAAACAAAATTTCTGGGACTTGTGCATGTACTTCGACAAGATTTACAAAGCAAACACTGTAAGTATGTACCTGCACTACTAATCTAACAGGTTCATATAAATACCACAAGCATTTGCAACTTTTACTTAAATATGTAACGGGAATTTCCAAGATCTTCTTTGCATCTTTCTGGTTTCTATTTGAGGTAGAAATATTATTTCAGTCACTAGACACTTGTCCAAGGCCTGGCAAACTCCATGGAAATAGAACACTCAAATTTTGTCAGACATTCCTTATCATATCCCCAAAGCATCTCTGTTATTAAATACTATAATACTAAATTGGAGCAGATATTGAGTATGGTAAGTCTATCCCAAAAGAAAAAGTTTACAAGATTGATCCATTTCTTGAAAATGTATGCATTTTCCATTCCAAGCCTTCCTTAACAAAAGAAAATAACTAAGATTAACAAGATCTCCAATAAAACATTCTATTTCATTCTAAATATAAAGTCCTCCTAAACAAAACATGAGTTTAATATTTTTATTTTCTAAAATATACTTGCAAAAGTAGCCACAGAGGACCAACTTCTCTGAAAGAATTGTCGTTCTTTGTTATATACTGGTTATCAAGATAGCCAATAAAACGGTTTTGAAACTGAACCATGCATGATTTTGATCTGTTCTTTTCTAAACATACTTAAGAAAGCAGCCAACAAGGAGTAACCTTTCAGAGAGAATTAAGTTGTTCATTATATAGAGGAACCAGAACAACTGCAAGCCCCATAAAACTGACCCATATCTGGATGATATATCTTGGAAAAACTACAACTGAAATGAATTTTACTAATAGACAGAATTGGACAACAACAAAAAAAGCCCTTTAAGACTTGAATAATTTAGAAAAGACCTTCCTTGATCAGAAACATAAACAAATGAACTTCCTAAATCCTAATGTCTTTAAGGACTAAGGAGCTTGATTGTCTGAAACTTCCAAAATGGGCTTATCATTTTATCATATTGATTACACAAATGCAAAGATGATAATGGGTTGTGCCTCCATTGCAAGGCTATTGTGATTGCATTTCCCATTTTTAAGGTTTATTCAGACTGCTCTAGTACCTTTACAAAATTATATCACAAGAAGATATTTTACATGTAAAATCAAGATTTATGCAAATATAATGGCTTCCAAACTCACTCAAATAACTTTATCATACATATTGAGATCCAGAACATCAGGGATAAAACCAGCACCAATTCCTTGAATCAGATGCTTGCCTATGAGATGTGCATGCATGCAACAGTTAGAGAACTGTCATTGAAAATCAATGCAAACCAAAGAAGTCATATAGGTTAAATAAATATCACATATAATGAGACATTTAAGGAAAACAATTTATGCCTGCCAAATTTAACAAAGATTTGACTCTTGCGATTTCTATCCCCATAAAAGAAAAAGAAGCTACCCTGAAATCTTCAATTTAAAAACCAACAAAGGTGGTCCAACCACCTTGGTTCGCGTAAAACCATTTCCGGAAAATATTCTATTTTCCGGAAATGCTATTTTCCGGAAAGGAAAACGTTTTCATGTGTTTGGCTGTCACAAAATTCATTTTACGGAAAATTAATTTTGGTGTTTGGTTCATTTAAACGTTTTACCAGAAAATGCATCAAATCTGGCAAAACGCTCGTCCGACGAGCGGCGCGATCGACGATCGCGATTGCGCCGCTCGTCGATCGCGCCGCTCGATCGACGATCGCGATCGTGCACCACGCCACTCGTCGGCGCGGCGAGGCGCGATCGTCCCTCTCTCTCTCTGATCTGGGCTCTCTCTCTCTCTCTCTCTCTCTCTCTCTCTCTCTCTCTCTCTCTCTCCGGAAGTAATTTGAAGTGAAAATGAGGGGAGTAAATGATTTCCGGGTCAAAGGTGAAAATAGTGGTCAACTAGAAGTCATTTTCCGGAAAATGCTATTTTCCGTGACAGCCAAACACTCTGGTTTTACGGAAAATGATTTCCGGAAACAATTTTCACCCAATTCAAACACACCTGATAAAGTTTCAACTTTTTTTTTTTTTTCTGTTTTAGACACCTCATAATATCTCATATTGTTATATTCTAAAGGTATATTTGATACTGGTGAAATCTGGAAATGTACAAGATAAACTTTCAGGCACAAAGACTGCAGATATACAGAAGGGTAAAAGTACCAAGAAAGAATAAAGAATTGAAGGTGCTAAACATTGACTAACGTTGTTGTCCTCCATTCAAGACTGCACTTTCATCCGGTTCTACCCCATACACCTACATTTATACAGGATAAAATGGACCATTAATATAAAGTATAAACTAATCAATCTCTCTCTCTCTCTAAGAAACAAGCACACACACAAATAGACCTTAATCTCTGGGTTCTTCTCCTTGAGGAAATTCCCTGCAACAGTTATTGTACCGCCAGTCCCTATCCCTGCAGCAAAAAAATCAACTTTCCCTTCCGAATCTCTCCATATCTCTGGGCCAGTAGTTTCATAATGGATCTGAACCAAGAATGACAGAATGATTTGTTAATGGTGTCAATCATCTATCATATCAAAATATAGCAGATGCAAACAATACCCTTGGATTGGCAGGATTTGCAAATTGTTTAAACAGATAACTATTAGGGATTTTGCTTAAGAGCTCATCAGCCTTCTGAAGAACACCATCAAGGCCCTTGGCAGGATCTGTAAGGTACAACTCGGCTCCAAAAGCTAGAGACACAATTCTCCTCTCAAGGCTATTTGAAGCTGGCATGATAAGTATTAGTTTGTAACCCTTTACGGCTGCAATGAAAGCCAAAACAATGCCAGTATTGCCACTTGTCACCTCCATGAGAATAGTCTTTTGCCATTATTCAAACGTGTCCAGAATCAACGAAAAATATGTTAGTTCAATAATTTGTACTACATACATAGCAATATCTCATATAGAATTAAAATGAGTATTAAAGAGAAACTAAAAAAACAAAGAATTAAAAGTAGAGTGAAAAACCCTGTAATATGAGCATTATAAAACTGTGAAACAATTCCCTGAGATGTCCAAGTCTCGCTTTAAGTCATAATGAGGTTAAATATCAGCATAGTGTGCAATAAAATGAGTAACAAATGCCTAATGGAAAGCCATGCAGGTGCCATCATAGCAATTATAGGGATATAGTTTATATGTTTTCAATTCTTATTATCAACCAACCACGAGATATTAGAGTTTTCATTACCAACCTTCCCTGGTGTAATCAAACCCTTATCCTCTGCATCTTTTACCATACTATATCCAATCCTACATGCCAAGAGTTCAAATCAAATACATGTCTGAACTAAATATTGTCAAAGAAATACAATAGCTTCTAAATCACTCTATATGAATCGAAATACAATTGAACAAAATGTTAAATAAAGAGTTAAATGCCTGTCTTTAACACTGGAACATGGTTGCATCATCTCAAGCTTGGTAGCAATACGGGCTACACAACCATCCACAACATTGTTGAGATATACCATTGGGGTATTGCCTATCAACTGCACAAGCCAAAAATTACCATTAGCAAAATGGAATATGAGAGCAAAAGCGTTCATAATACAAAATAATGAAAACAAAAGCAGCATTAAAGCATTGATTCTATTGAAAAAAAGAATACTTCTGTAACATCTTTCTTGATTGCACTCTTGTCTTCCATCTTATCTTCTTAAAAACACTGCAAAATGATAAAGAAAAATGAGTGTGACGAAACTTCAAAGAAGTAGACTGTAGTTGCATATAAAGAACAAAAAAAATATAATGGGCAAATTTGCACAATCATGGAAAATAATATTGTTCCATTTTGTTTTTCACTGAGCCAATTCCTTTTTTTCAATTAGTAAAAAAACTGCAAAACAAATCAAAACTTTTGACCATTAAAAATTTTTAGCATGATGTGAATTATATCAATATGTGCAAGGTTTTATGTGAAGACCTTCCTATGATCTCATACACACTCAATTTGCTTTGTTATATTTTGGATAATTTATAATGTGATCATTTTTTTTGTACCACTGAACCAGTGGGAATGATCAATGCAATGAAGTGCGCACTCAATACGCACTCAATTTGCTTTGTTATATTTTCGATAATTTATAGTGTGATCATTTTTTTGTAAAAAAAATAAAAAAAAAGTGTGTGAGTGATAATGTTATTTTGAGATTCGGCAGGAAAAAACAATGTTGTTTTGTGAAGTTTAAATAGATTAAGCCAATTGTTTTTGTATTTTTAGTAATGTTGTGATTGCATTTTTTTGGGGGTAAATTGTGACACTTGGTTATGTTTTAGAGAGTGACAGTGCTTTTATGTTGGCCTCAGATTGGTTTTTTATTTTTATTTTTTAGAAGAATGATGTAGATTCCATTAAGCCAAATCGGCTAGGATTATAGCATTGAAGTGTGAGTTGAGCAAGGTTATGAGTTACAGAATTACCTTCATAGCATGTGTGAGAGAAGCTAATATTATTGAAGGTCTTTGCAATTGACTTTACTTCAAAAATCAAATTTCAGTAGGTGGCTAGAGAACTATTTCAAAGAGTTGATGATGATCTTTGAGTCACCTTCAAGAACAACTGAGAAAAAACCAATTTTGAAATCAAAGTCGAGGGAGGGCCCTCACAACTGCTGGTGCTTCAACTTCTGCAACAGTGTTAGGGAAGGCCAAATTATGTGTTGTCGTTCGTGCATGATTCCTCACTAGATGAAGGTGAAGATGATAATAATGCATACAAGAGTGTGTTTTTGAGGGTTCGTACCCAGAACATGTGAAGGGTTGACACGTGGGCATTTTTGGGTCTCACTGCCAACAAATGATTCAATGTGGTTTTGATCTTGAAGTTGAAGAGATGCAAAGGTGGTGTTGATTGAGTCCAACCTTGATATTGAAAATTTGAAATGTGGGTCTAAGTTAAGTTTAATGCGTGGCCTATAAGTCAGAGTTTCTCTGTGGATTTCGACTTTCGAATTTCAATTCGAGTGATTGTTTTTTTGTTGTAGTACTAGTGGGTAGTGCGTACCTATCTTGCATTGCATATGCCAAGTTTTCTTTTCTACTGAAAAGACTCATTTCTGTTAAGCCAATTGTAATTCACATCCACCACCTAAAGTGTCATGAATTGATTACAATTTCAGAATTCTCCTAGCTAGTGTTCACTTTTTTTTTTTAATTGTTTATTTATTTATGAATTTCACATTTGTTTAGAAACTTCATGTGCCTATCAGCCTATGGTTTAGTTATTTTATAGGAGTGTATTTAACTTATTTTTATGTCGAATTTTCTAAATCTTCACTTTTTCTTTTTGAATTACAAATGTATTTTTGTCTGTTTAAATAAATAAATAAAGAGTTAATCCTAATTTATTCTATATAAAAAAAAAGTATTAATGTCAATAAGGAATCACCAATTGCATAAACATTTGACAACCAAACTAAAAAACAAATACAAGATACTTCTCCATTGTCAGATAAAGATAAAGAATAGGGAGAGAGAATCGTCAACCCAAAATCAACGTTAAAAAATTAATGAAAAAATAATGTTGATGTGTAAATAGTGAAGGCTCCCAAGCATAAGAGATGAACCAAATGGCAAAACTCCTTTGATTTATATATATTATTATAGATTCTGAATAACTTGTTACAATTTTCTGGATTCGTTTGCATATTCCGAAAGTGTTATTTTAAAAAATACTCTAAAAAAATAAATGAAGATAAAAGCATCACATGATCAACCCATTATCAATACTATAAAAAAAAATATAACACTTTTATCAATCTGATGCTTTTTAAAAAGGATATGTGTGAAGGTAGTAGTTAAGGTTGAGTTTTTTTATTTTATATTGTAATCAAAATTTTTTTTAATGCAATCGCACATGAGTTAGTTAAAAAAGTATTTGTTTATTTGCTTTTGTTACTTCCTGATATAATGAGACCCAATAAATTCCTTATTAACGAAAGCAAGATGAAACCATTAACAAAAGTCATTTTAACAGTCCAATTTACGAGTGTTAGAAGACAATGGTTAAAGTTGAGTTTTTTGTTATACTCAATCAGTTTTTTTGAGTAGAGTCACACATGAATTAATTAAAAAAGTATTTATAGTCCATTAGCTTGAGAAAACCTATTTTCAAGGACTTTCTAGACTTCAAAAGTTGTGCTCCTACAGATCACATTTGCTGAAATTTGAGGTGAAACACAATTCAAGATCCAAGAAGAAATCAAGTTGTTGCATCTAAACAAGCTTGTTGGAGGGCTGGTGTAGTTGCCATTGAAGCTGTAACAGTTCCATCAATGAAACCAAGCTTACTTTTACCGCTCAATCCCATCTGCATTAATCTTGACCAAGTAGGGTAGTTTTCCCTAGGTAGAGGCTGACCAATCCAAATTGCTTCAAGCGTCTTTAAAAGAAAGAATACAAGAGATAATTGCTAGAGAGTAGTTTCAAAATTAAGTGAAGATATTGATTCAGCAAGCAGAAGTGGAGCTTTGTATTTCACTCTTTAAACACCCCTATGATTTTTGACTATGTGAACCACGAATGATAGGATAACCAAGTGGTCCATTTTTTTGTTTCTTTTTTTTTAATTCTTTAATATGTTTGTTTTGTTCAGTTTCACAGTTGTAGTTGAAGTACCACATCGAATAGAAACAAGAGAGGAGAGGCCAACGCTTTGTATAAGAGAGGCGGAAGGCCTGCTGTAAAACATACTTACCTGGACGGGGTCAATGGGTGATCAAACAGGCTCATGGCCTAGGTTGGTGACCTCCATTGCACATAAAGGAGGGGTGCCCGCCTAAGGTCTTCCCAAGCGGAAGCTCCTACGTCAATATTTCTTGCACTGGGGGCCTGCGTTCGCGCGGCCCCTGCCTAATTCTAATCAAACTTCGGTTTTAGTTTATCTCATTGGCATTTGATAAAAGGTGTTTTTATCTCTTATTAGGGGATAAAGAATTCTTTTTTGTGGGTGTATTAGTGGGTAAAACTGGACTTTTTGAATCTGCAAGATTAATACTAATTATATAGTCATTTTTATTCTAAATTTAAATATGTTAAAATTCCTAAGATTATTAAATTTGCTTGATTACTAGGTATATGGTCATTTTTAATCTAAGATAGAATGTTTAATTGGACTCTTATAGTCTTATTAGTATTTTGCATTCATTAACTTACTTGACATAAAAAATTAAAAAATTTAAGTGAACACATGACACAAAATTGGTTTACAATTGAAATTTAATTAAATTTTCTTTTAATTTTGAATTTATAAAATTCGTTTAAGGATATGCCCAATCCAAGCACATTGTAGTCTATGATTACTATTTTATATCATTTTAACCTAAATAAGCTTTGACATTAACAATTTCAAACCTTTAAAGTATAAACAACAGCAATTTTTCCTTTTACCATTCCTATAAAAGAGAACCTGTGGTGGCAATGTGCCTCCTAATCCAAGCTTCAGTGCTTGATTCCATTTCTATACCATTTGAAGGCATTTTGGGTTCGATAGTTTTGCTATTCTTAAATCCTTTACGACGGAAATGTTGTGCACCATGGATCATGAACACAAGTTATCTCTGCCAGTGATAATGCTTCAATCATAAGAACCACTCTAGTACACTAATGAGAAAAGATAGTTAATATTAGCATGTTTCATTATACGGATATAAATACAATAACCTCTGAGGAACATTTGAGTGGGGGTGTGGTTTTGCACTTTTTGCTATGGTCTATACACAAAGTTGGTGGCTGTATGTAGAATGTGATTATATTAAAAAGGTTTTAATCACATAATGAACAGAAAATTCCTTTACAATGTTCTCCAAGTTACAATGATAAAGGGCCTGGCTAATCATATTCCACTAGATTTCCATTCCATGTGATCACCAAGTTAGAACGTCTGAAAGTGTTTAATAGATTTCATCTATTTGTCTAATGTATGGACCAATGCTTATCTCCAATTCCGTAAGTTTGGTCTTCACAATGCCCCATTGTGTTAGGATTCTAAGTTATAATTATTTTCCTAATTCATCCAAACTTCAACATTAAGTTTAGACGACAATTATTATTACAATTTTTTCCCTAATTGCTAAAGTGATAAGTTGTGATTGGTGTATAATAAAAATGATATAAGTGGTTGTCACATATGAAAGTGATGTTCTACTAATTAGAATCCGTCACCTAAGATGTTGTGGAAAAAATCGTGAAATTCATAGTGTTTGTAGCAATGTTGAACAAACTTGAACTATAAACTTTTCTTTCATCCCACATCAACAATATATGTAAGAGAAGGGGGTAGTTGGAGAGATAAATAAGATAAAAGCATGATTAAGCAACATACTTACCTGGACAGGGTCAATGGGTGATCAAGCAGGTGCATGGCCTAGGTAAATGATCTCCATTGCACTTTGGAGGGGTGTTTGCCTAAGGTCTCCCCAAGTGGGAGAGCCTATGTCATAATTTGTGGAAGTAGGGGCTTGCGTTCGCGCAGCCCCTCCCTAATTTAGTTCAAAATTTCTTTGAAGCATTTTGTGCCAAAATCTTTCTTTAAAGCTAGTTATGTAAATTTTTTAAAAAATTTAAGTAATTTTTAGTTAAAGTAATAAAACTATATGATTATAAGTAGTATGACATTTATTTGCCATACTAAGTTTTTATTTTTGAGATTATAATTAGTATGACATTCCTTTTCCAAATTAGATCTGTCAAAAAAATGCTTGGAACCATATTCTTGAAATTTTCTATGATTATGATATGAATTCTTGAATACTTCTGAGATATAACAGCTAGGAAATTCAATAATTCTTTATATAAATTCAATAATTCTTCATGTTCCAACCAGAAAAAGAGTCATCATAATTTTGAAACTCAAAAACCCATCTGCCTTGCCATCAAAAGCCAGCGTATATCAAATTCGATAGCCAGCTGTTTGGGAACAGAAATAGAACACACAAAGGGCCAAAGTACCCAATGGTTGAAGAGTCCAAGGAAGCAATGAAAATGATGCAGAATTTATAAAAAGGATCACCAAACCCATAAAATTTTGCCTTAAAAGTCTCAACTAGCAATGAGCAGTGAGCAGTGCAAGAAGGAAATTCCAATGTACCCAACATTAGCAAAAAAAAAATCCAATATTACAAAATGTTGATTTCTTGTAACTCAACTGGCACTTGTGACCTCTAATTGAGACATTTAAGATTCAAATTTTCATTCCCATAAGATCGAATTATCAAATAAAAAGACAAGAAAACCCAAAACCTAAAATATGAAAGATGTCTCCCTATCAGCTCAACTACCAAGGAGAAAATACATAAAAATGTAACAACCGTTAAAAAATATAGCAAATCTTTAACTTCTATCAAGGGGAAAAAAACATTATGCTATGTTGGTTGAGGTGAAAAGGAAAGAAAATGGAGAGAAAATTGTGATTTTTCATTGTTTGGTTTGAGTAAAAAGAGTAAAGAAATAACATTGAATTTTTAAAAAATAAAATCAAATGATCCCAACTTTTTCATCATTCGATTTTTAATTAAAAAGGTATGATAGTGATTTAATCTCTATTCTTTCTTCTTCTTCTTCTTTTTTTCTTTTTTGCTATTCTCTTTATCAAACACAAAGTAAAAAAAAAACATATTTTTCTCATTAATCATCCTCCCAACATTTGTAAACGCATGTGGAATATATACATAATAAGAGCATTTGCAATAGTTCGTGTAAAAATTTCTTTTTATTTTAATATAAGAACCTATTTTTCTATTTTACATAATAAATTTTCAAAAACACTCATATCAAATTATTTTTATTACTTTTCCAAATCATTTCTATGTGAGTAAAGAAAGTATTAAAAATATATTTGCATATGGATAGTCAAAGTATTCACATCAACTCATGCAAAAAATTATGTCTATTTTAGCATAGAGACCTACTTTTTTCTATTTTATATACTCGTTTTTCAAAAATTTCACATTAGATTATCAATTTTATAATTCATTTCATTAAAATATCAATTTTACTTAATTTTTTAAAATTTTAAATTTTTTTTCACACACAACAACTATTATCCATCTTCTTATTTTATCATCGGGAATTCAGGATACGTAAAGAAATGATAAAAAATTAAATGCAAAATGAATAGTACTAGCATAAATTTACATAGTTACAGCAACAATCATGTATTTTTCACTCTAAGAAATGTTTTCTTAGAGTGAAAAATACATGATTGTTGCTGTAACTATGCAAATTTGTACTAGCATTATTCATGGAATTTGGGATAAATCTAGAGAAGTCGCATCGTGAGAGATCTTAAAGTGAAAAATACATATTTGTTACTATAACTATGTAAATTTACATGATTGTTACTGTAACAATCATGTAACATCAAAACCTCAACACTTTATAAGTAGTTCGCACAAGATTTATATAATATCATCAAAAGACCCATGACACCAAAATCATAATATTCTCCAAGACAAACAATTAGAATCTTTAACTAGCTCCAAATAATTAATAAAAATTATATTCACCATCTATTTCACATTAAAAAGCCAAAACCTCCCAAATCTTCACCATTTAGATAGCCACTGTGGGGCCCAAAATTTGAGGTCTTAGCCCACTTTGTGTTAAGGGCCCAAAGCCCAGGCCGAGGAGCCCTACTGCCAAGGACGCGCAATGAAAGCTCCTTGAAGGCCCAAGGATGTGGCCGAGGACGACTTTACGTCCAACATCTCACAAAAACGCCTGAAGAAAAGGACAGATTCAGTACAAGAGCAGCACGAGGGAAAAGACTGCCAGCACCTTAATGTGGAGCCCAGTGCCTGACGAACTCATACTCATACCATGCTATCCAGCTTTTCCCAACCACCCTGACGTATGGATTGATAGGACGAGTAAATACCCCAAATCAGGAAAAACTGACACGTAGATGAAGAACGGGAGGTAAATACTAGTATAAAAGGGAAAGAGAGCAAGGAAGGATGGGAGGCCCCCAAAAAAAAGAAAAAGGGAGGAAGAATGGTGAGAATGTAAGTCTCCTCGGACTAAAACCGAGGAGCCAAACCTTTCGAACCACATCAACGTAAGGCTCAGCTACACAGTCCCAGCCTACTTTTGTATGAGTTCTCGTGAAACCTGGATTAGACCCCTGCCCAGTGCCCAACGGCAGACCTTTCCAGACCCACTCTCTACAAATCATATTGTTAGGGCCCTTTACATACGAGCCCAAAGTCATCCTTGGGTCGTTAAAAATCGTGTCCCTACAATTGGCGCCGTCTGTGGGAAGGCTTGCGCGTTGGCGCAGGTGGCGGTGGAGTCAACTCTCTAGCAAGCAGAGGTTCGCGGGGTTTCCTCCATCTCCAGCTACATGCAATTGTTGCTCCGATATAAACTTCTGCTAAGGGCTACGCCTTGCAGTGCCAATGGCGCGGACAGCCCTAGGGGCTTCTGGCCTCAAGCCGGCTCTCCCAGCTCGGATCTAGGGGCTAACTTTCGAAAAATAAATAAATATAGAGGAAAAACTGCTAAAAATCAAAAGTTTTGGACAGAACCAAGGCCTTGCATGGTCCTCGGACTCAAGCCTATGGGGAAACCAAGTACAGAAGAAAAATCACAAGTTTTGGACAGAACCAAGGCCTTGCATGGTCCTCGGACTCAAGCCTATGGGGAAACCAAGTACAGAAGAAAAATCACAAGTTTTGGACAGAACCAAAGCCTTGCATGGTCCTCGGACTCAAGCCTATGGGGAAACCAAGTACAGAAGAAAAATCAAAAGTTTTGGACAGAATTAAGGCCTTGCATGGTCCTCGGACTCAAGCCTATGGGGAAACCAAGTACAGAAGAAAAATCACAAGTTTTGGACAAAACCAAGGCCTTGCATGGTCCTCGGACTCAAGCCTATGGGGAAACCAAGTACAGAAGAAAAATCAAAAGTTTTGGACAAAACCAAGGCCTTGCATGGTCCTCGAACTCAAGCCTATGGGGAAACCAACTACTTAAAAGAAAAACTACGTTACGTGAACTTTAGAATCCATCCGAGGAGAACTCCCCGCTAATGGTTGGCTTAATCCCTAAACTGCATGGATTCCCCAGTCTACTCTCGGATCCTCAATACCAAAGGAATTGCGGCAATCCAGAGCAATATGTTATTAAAAACACGATCGAAGTCCCTCACTGCTCGGCAGCCCCCCCCCCCCCTCGGAGGGTATATTTAACATTTATTGTTCTCGAGCATTTGTTTTGCATGTATCGCACAGCACTCGGCCGTTATCTCGGTTAGTTTCATGAGTTTAATTTATTGAGAACTACCATTGCTATACTTGATAATGTCAATAAGTTTAAACTAGTAGGAATTTGTTTTAAAGCATGTTTCTGCTCTAAGTATCATTAAAGGCAAGCGTATATTTAATATTCATGCACAAAGTAGTTGTTGCAGCAAAGCAAAGTATTTAGAAGGAAATAAACTCATCTTTTATTAAGACAAAGAAATAGTACAGTGTACAACGAAAAGCTGGAACAAGCTTATACTAAAGCTAACTACGTAAGTGAAAAGAGAAGATACAAGAGAATGAAGATAAAGCCTAAAAAGAAGTACAGAGGAGAGGTTGGCTGCTGTTCCAAGATGTTGAGTAAGGGAACCATTCCGTAATACTTTTACATGCCCATAACTCAGGCAGCAAAAGAACCCGACGAGGAGCCTACACCGTTGAAGAAAAGGTGTAGAGAGCGCCTGGCTTCGGGCTAGCGCCGCTGAAGAAAAGGTGCAGAGAGCGCCTGGCTTCGGGCTAGCGCCGCTGAAGAAAAGGTGCAGGGAACCCAACTTGAGGCCCGCACCGTTGAAGAAAAGGTGCCGGGAACCGGAAGTTGAAGAGCCCCCACGAAAATTTGCCTGCGGCAAGGCAGACGGCGCTGATGGCGGAAATTCTTTCTTCTGACATACCAAAAATCTGACATGACCAGAACCTGCTTCAGATTTTGGCTGAAAGAGGGAGAAATACCATCTTCCGATTGTCAAAACAAGGGACTGGCTTGAATCTGTGCCATCCTTGTCCGTACCACATCACCTTGAGTATCATGAGGATTCGGTGCCTCTGAAGCGTGCGAAGGCTTTTCATCCTCATCCACGCCTCAAACATCTCGCTTTGAGGCAGAATGGCACTAGAAATGGAGATCGTGAGTATGACAGAAGGAGTATGATTTTGAAGGGAACAGGAGAGTTCATATGTAAAGGAAGTGACCCCCTACCCTATTTATACACAGAGCAAACCGGTGGCCTTTAATTTATGCAAATTTCCAAGGAACGCTACGGACAAGGCAAACTTGGCTCAATTTCCAACTTCATCCACAGCCGTAGGATCTGAAGATCCTCGTGAAGGCGCGCCTCGAGTACCGAAGTGTCAAAGGGCTCCGCGTGAATGAAAAATAAAGGAGTGCCACCTGTTTTGACACGTCTCCCGTGTAAATAAGAAAAAACACAAATACTAGTAGGGTACAAGATTTGAGCGAGCCATAATGAGGGCCTAACGTCATCAAAACCCTCCTCCCCAACTAAGAAGTCGGGCAGCAGGATTTTGAGGGGCTATTGTGGGGCCCAAAATTTGAGGTCCCAACCCACTTTGTGTTAAGGGCCCAAAGCCCAGGCCGAGGAGCCCTACTGCCAAGGACGCGCAATGAAAGCTCCTTGAAGGCCCAAGGATGTGGCCGAGGACGAATTTACGTCCAACATCTCACAAAAACGCCTGAAGAAAAGGACAGATTCAGTACAAGAGCAGCACGAGGGAAAAGACTGTCAGCACCTTAATGTGGAGCCCAGCGCCTGACGAACCCATACTCATACCATGCTATCCAGCTTTTCCCAACCACCCTGACGTATGGATTGATAGGACGAGTAAATACCCCAAATCAGGAAAAACTGACACGTAGATGAAGAACGGGAGGTAAATACTAGTATAAAAGGGAAAGAGAGCAAGGAAGGATGGGAGGCCCCCAAAAAAAAGAAAAAGGGAGGAAGAATGGTGAGAATGTAAGTCTCCTCGGACTAAAGCCGAGGAGCCAAACCTTTCGAACCACATCAACGTAAGGCTCAGCTACACAATCCCAGCCTACTTTTGTATGAGTTCTCGTGAAACCTGGATCAGACCCCTGTCCAGTGCCCAACGGCAGACCTTTCCAGACCCACTCTCTACAAATCATATTGTTAGGGCCCTTTACATACGAGCCCAAAGTCATCCTTGGGTCGTTAAAAATCGTGTCCCTATAGCCACCATTGTAAAAATTATAAACCCACTCATCAAATAAATCCACCAAGACAAAACCCATACATATAAACACATGAATATCACTTCCAAATCTCATAAATCACATGGGTATCATTATCAAAGCTTAAATAAAGAAAGTCTCTAGAAAATTAAAAGCATATAAACCCACAAAAAAGATTATAAATATTTACCTCAAATAAAAGATGTGAAGATGTAAAGGTTCCTAAGAAGTTTTTACGGTGATCTTGTCGAAAAAATGATGGTGGAGATAGTGGTGTGGAGTGGAACCTGGTGGGAGAGTGAGGGAGTTTGAGAGAGAGGAGTGTGTGTGTTGTGTTTGAGAGAAAATGAAAAAGAAAAAGTGGAGAGGACCCTATGTTGACCTGCCAAGAGTGAGAGGGTGAGATGATATGTGTGGTTTTTTTTTTTTTTTGGCTAAACGAGATGATATGTGTGGTAGCAGTGAATGGGTAGGTGAGGCACATGGGATTTGATTAAAATTTTGACCTTACATGTTTTTTTAATTAAAGGGCTAGGTTGTTACATTCTTCCCCCCCTTATAAAAATTTCAACCTTGAAATTTTATATACCTTGATCCTGAAAAAGGTTTGGGTATCTTGACAACATTTTATCCTCACGGTCCCAAGATGCCTCTTTCACCAAATGATTCTTCCAAAACACCTTCACCCAAGATATGGTTCTATTTTGTAGCACCTATTCCTTGTGATCCAAAATCTCTACCGAAATTTCTTCATATGACAAATCATCTATAATCTGAAGAGGCTCATAGCTCAATACACGTGAAGGGTCAAGAATGTATTTCCTTAATATAAACTCATGGAAAACATTATGAATTCCTAACAAGGCCGGTGGTAGGGCAATTATATATGCAACATTGCCCAACCTTTCCAAGACTTCAAAAGGCCCTACAAACCTAGGGCTTAACTTACCCTCAAGTTAAGATTCAAGAACAGTCAAAAAGCATCTATCGAAAAGAAGAATACGTGATTGTTACTGTAACTATGTAAATTTATACTAGCGCTATTCATCTAACACAATTTCACAATTCATTTCATTAAAATATCAATTTTACTTAATTTTTTAATTTTTTTCACACACAACAACTATTATCCATCTTCTTATTTTATCATCGAGAATCCAGGATACGTAAAGAAATGAAAAAAAATTAAATGCAAAATGAATAGTACTATTATAAATTTACATAGTTACCATAACAATTATGTATTTTTCACTCTAAGATCTCTCATGGTGCAACTTCTCTGGATCTATCCCAAAAATGAATAGTTGAACCAATTGTGTTAAATGCAAAAAGAATAGTGCTTGATTTCTAGTTATATGGTCATTTTTAATCTAAATTTTAATAAGATAGAATGTTTAATTGGACTCTTATTAGTATTTTGCACTCATTAACTCACTTGACACAAAATTAAAAAATTTAAGTAGACACATGGCACAAAATTGGCCTACAATTGAAATCTAATTTATAATCTAATTGAATTTTCTCTTAGTTTTGACTTTATAAAATTTGTTTAAGGATGCCCAATCCAAGCACATTGCAGCCTATGATTACAATTTTATATCATTTTAACCTAAATAAGCTTTGACATTTAACAGTTTTAAACCTTTAAAGTATAAACAACAGCAATTTTTTCCTTTTACCATTCCTGTAAAAGAGAACCTGTGGTGGCAATGTGCCTCCTAATCCAAGCTTCAGCGCTTTATTACATTTCTATACCATTTGAAGGCATTTTGGTTTTGATAGTTTTACTAGTATTAAATCCTTTACAACGGAAGTGTTGTGCACCATGGATCATGAACACAAGTTATCTCTGCCATTGATATTGCTCCAATCATAAAAACCACTCTAGTACACTAATGAGAAAAGATAGTTAATATTAGCATGTTTCATTATACGGATATAAATACAATAAACTCTTAGGAACATTTGAGTGGAGGAGTGGTTTTGCACTTTTGCTATGGCCTATGCACAAAGTTGGTGGCTGTAGCCTGTATGTAGAATTTGATTATATTAAAAAGGTTTTAATCACATAATTAACAGAAAATTCCTTTACAATGTTCTCCAAGTTACAATGATAAAGGGCCTGGCTAATCATATTCCACTAGATTTCCATTCCATGTGATCACCAAGTTAGAACGTCTGAAAGTGTTTAATAAATTTCATCTATTTGTCTAATGTATGGACCAATGCTTATCTCCAATTCCGTAAGTTTGGTCTTCACAATACCCCATTGTGTTAGGATTCTAAGTTATAATTATTTTCCTCATTCATCCAAACTTCAACATTTTAGACAACAATTATTATTACAATTTTTTTCACAATTGCTAAAATGACAAGTTGTGATTGGTGTATAATAAAAATAATATAAGTGGTCGTCATATTTGAAAGTGATGTTCCACTAATTAGAATCCAACACCTAGGATGCTGTGGAAAAATTGTGAAATTCATAGTGTGTGTAGTAATGTTGAACAAACTTGAACTATAAACTTTTCTTTCATCCCACATCAACAATATATGTAAGAGAAGGAGGCAGTTGGAGAGATAAATAAGATAAAAGCATGATTAAGCAACATACTTACCTGGACAGGGTCAATGGTTGATCAAAAAGGGCCATGGCCTAGGAAAATGATCTCCATTGCACTTTGGAGGGGTGTTTTTCTAAGGTCTCCCCAAGTGGGAGAGCCTATGTCATAATTTGTGGAAGTAGGGGCTTGCGTTCGCGCAGCCCCTGCCTAATTTAGTTCAATTTTTTTTTTTGAAGCATTTTGTGCCAAAACCCTTCTTTAAAGCTAGTGATGTAAATTTAAAAAAAAAAAAAAAAAAAAAAAATTTAAGCAACTTTTAGTTAAAAGTAATAAAACTGCCATATATAAGTTGTCAAAAAAAAAAAAAATTGATTGGAACCATATTCCTGAAATTTTCTATGATTATGATATGAATTCTTGAATACTTCTTAGATATTATAGCTAGGAAATTCAATAATTCTTTATATAACTTCATGTACCAACCAGAAAAAGAGTCATCATAATTTTGAAACTCAAAAACCCATCTGCCTTGCCATCAAAAGCCAGTGCATATCAAATTCGATGGCCAGCTGTTTGGGAACATAAATAGAGCACACAAAAGGCCAAAGTACCCAATGGTTGAAGGAGTCCAAGGAAGCAATGAAAATGATGCAGAAGTTATGAAAAGAATCACCAAACCATAAAATTATGCCTTAATAGTTAATCTCATCAACTGGCAACGAGCAGTGCAACAAGTAAATTCCAATGTACCCAACATTAGCAAAAAAAATCTAATATTACAAAATATTGATTTCTTGTAACTCAATTGGCACTTGTGGCCTCCAATTGAGATATTTAGGATTCAAATTCTCATCCCCCAATAGGATCGAATTATCATTAAATTTTAAAAAATAAAAAAAAATCAATTGATCCCAAAATTTTCATCATTCTATTTTTAATTAAAAAGGTATAATAGTGATTTAATCTCTATTCTTTCATTTTTTTTTTTTTTTTCTATTCTCTTTATCAAACACATAGTAAAAAACACATTTATTTTTCATATTTTTTCCATTTTTCATCCTCCCAACATTTGTAAATGCATTTGGAATGTATAATACAAGCATTTGCATTAGAGCATTACCATCAGCTCTTCTATAAAAAATGTCATTTTGACACACTAAAAGCATACTTTATTATTTTACCACATCATTTTACAATATCTCATTCATTAGATGTTTTATTCTTCAATTCTATACATTAAAATAATATTTGCAATACAGTAAAATAATATATTAAATTCCTCTCCATCATCATCATCAACAACAACAACAACAACCACCACCATTGCCCGTATTGGTAGTAATAGCGATGTACCTTTCATTTTGTTTGCCCATCCACCGCCTGTGGTGGAGCGGCTTTGCACCCTAGATATCAAGGGAGTCAATACCATACCGGAGATTGTACCAGTTTGACCAGTGGTACGATATATTTCGGGTACCGGTCAATACCGGTGTACCGTTTCGGGTTTATCGCTATTATTTTATATTTGTATATATATAGACATACTTATTATTTATTTAGAATTATTTATAAATCTATATAAGAATCCTTAAATTTATAATAGCATATTTCTCTAAATTAATTGCTTATTTTTAATATGATTATTTCTTGCTCAAATATCAACCCATTAATATAACCTGATGTACTAGATTGTAATAATAATGAAAAGGTAAAAAGATGATATTAATTATAAAAAAAATAAAAATAAAATTACTTACCAAATGTGAGTTGCAGCCAGCCTAAAAGTCAAGTATATTTGAAATTTGAACTCATTAGAGTTCACGTGGGTGTCAGAACTTACACAAAACAAGAGCCACACACTGATTCTCACAAAAAAAAGAAAAACAAGAGCCACACACAACTAAAACAGAAGGCACAAGAAGAACAGTGTTAGTACATTTTAAATTAAAGTTGTTAAAGAAATATTAAAACTCAAAATAACTGAAGATGAATAAAGAGATAAGTTATAATAAAAATTGTTAAAGAAAGAGTTGTTAAAGAAAGAGTTACTTGTATGTAAGTTAGATTAAATAAATTAAGAGAAGTTTTCTAAACTAATAAATAACATGTAGGTTATGTGAAGGGTTGGAAGACTATATATACGGCTATGGTATGGACTAATTTCATATCAAGAGTGAATGAAGAAAATAGTTAAAAGCAAAGTGTATTGTGTGAGAGAGTGAATTCTATAAT
The DNA here is from genome assembly GCA_036321655.1 of Quercus alba. Lineage (NCBI taxonomy): Eukaryota > Viridiplantae > Streptophyta > Magnoliopsida > Fagales > Fagaceae > Quercus > Quercus alba. Next base: position 18,362,085 of record CM070300.1, read on the forward strand.
ATTTCTAAACACTTGAGAAATTTCGGGCCAAAGAAAGGTGTTCTTCTGGTGGAGCTTTGGGCTTGAACACTTTGTGCAGAAGTTGTTCTAGCCATACAACATTTGTTGGGCTGTTGTATCCTAGGGGAGACAAGTCAGAGAAGGTCTGCACCGGTTACAAAGATTAGCCAACCAAGGGCTTGAATCTCCTTAAAGAGAGCGAGTGCCGCGCCTCAGTCCAAATAGTGTTGTGTAATTTTTCTCATTGAATTAATAATATTCAGAAGTACTATTCAGTTTCTCATTGTGTTATTTCCATTATTATTGTGTTTGCACCAACAAACAGTCTCGGTCAAAACTGAACAAGAAGAAGAAGAAGAAGAAAAAAGGGCAGCGGCTGGATAAAACAGAAGGAGGAAGGCTGGGGGAATGGCCGACAACATAGGAAAACAACCAGTGAAGACGACATCGTGAGCTTTCTGCTGCTAACTTTTTCCATTTTCTTCAAGTTTTTAGTGCCGCCTGGTATCCATTTTTCGGCCGAGATGTCCGATATTTGGCGGTACGTCCGGTATAGTCTGGTAAGGACCGATATTTTAAGCGGTACGAATCATGGGTGTTTTTGTACCAGTTCACCTGCTGGTACGATAAATTCTGGCCGTACCGGTCGGTACGGTACGGAATTGACTCTACTGCTGGATATAGAAAGGGCCTTTTGTAACAGACTGATTTAGTTTTAATGCATTTAATCTCCTTTACCCAAAAAAAAAAAAACCACCACTGTCGCAACAACAGCCACCAACAACCATTGCCACAACAACATCGATAGCCACCACTAGCACAAACCCACATCCACCAACACCACCTTATAAAATTAAAAAATATATATATTAAAAAAAAAAAAAAAAAAACCACAACCACCAAAATCAACCCACAACTGCCGCCACCCACCAACATCAACCCATCAAAACCCATGAAAATCAACCCACAACCACTAACTGCCAAATCCACCATTAAATCACAACCACCAAAACAAAAAAAAAACAAAAACAAAAAACACAACCCACCGCATCCCACACACCCACCCACTATCGCCTCCAACCCACCCATCGCCGACCCATCCTTCGGAACCCATCCATAGGCCGGCCCTCCCACCACCATCTCGACTTACCCACTATCGAACCGGGTATCAAAAAAAAAAAAAAAAACCCACCACAGCAACAAAGATCGGCATTAGGTCGAAGAGGTGGTGCGACGAGGTTGAGAGGAAGAGAGAAAGAAGAAAAGAGGAGAGGTTTGATGTCTGAGGAAGAATGAGAGAGAAGAGAAAATAATAAAGTGATGAGAGAGGAGAGAGAAAAGAGAGTAAAAAAATATTAAACACTTATACTATTTTTGTCCGTACACTCTCATATTTGAGAGCATACTGTTCACTCATGCCAAATATTTTGGCATTTACAACACCTGATAAGAGTGGTTTTTTGATGTTTGGTGTGTCAAATGCCAAATATTTGGCATTTGACACACTTGATGGTAATACTCTTAATTTGTGTAAAAATTTCATTTTATTTTAACATATGAACCTATTTTTTTATTTTACATAATAAATTTTCAAAAATACTCATATCAAATCATCTATTTTACACTAAGTTTTATTAAAATATTATTTTTAACTATTTTTTATTACTCTCCCAAATCATTTCTATGTGAGTAAAGAAAATATTAAATATATATTTGCAAATGAATAGTAAGAGTATTTTGTATTCATATCAACTCATGCAAAAATTTCTGTCTATTTTAGCATAAAAACTTATTTTTTCTATTTTATATACTCACTTTTAAAAAATCTCACATCAAATTATTAATTTTACAATATATTTCATTAAAATATCAAATTTACTTAATTTAAAAAAAAAATATTTCACACATAACAATTATTATTCATCTTCTTATTTCATCATAGAAATAATAAAAAATTAAATACAAAATAAATAATACCAGTATAAATTTACATGATTACAATAACAATCATGTGTTTTTAAACAATTATTCATGATATGATGTAGCTGAATTCTGAGATTGATAGATTAAAATGTGATTTTTTTTCAATTATAAAAATATTGATGTGATTGCTTTAACAGTTTAGCTAAACTCCTGTTTTGCACAAATTGACAAGTGATGTGGCTATACAAAGATTCTTTTTGGCGGGAATATTGCTTTTCTACAAATGTATGGCGGGTTGGCTGGCAGTACAAATGTACTATACAATAAAGAGAATTCACTTTTTGCCGGGAACATTGCTTGAAATTTAACTTTTTAGCGGTACAAATACAACCGAAATCGTGATTTGGAATCACAATTTCAAGCATGAATTTTCTTTTTCTTTTTGAAACACGTTTATTCCGCTTGATTGGGAGGTGTGCCATTTACTGATGCCAACTTTATAATCGTGATTTGTGAATGTAATCTTCGGCATTGTCCCTTTGTGCATGTAATCCTGATAGTTTTATAATAATTTTTTTTCCTTGAGGAAAAAGAATAAAAAAAACTTTTCAAAAGATATTTTGTTTTAAAAAAACTTTACATAAACAAAAAGTGAAATTAAGAGGAAAAAAAAATACAATTTGAAAATGCATTATAAAATAGGGGCTAAGTATCCAATTTATAAGGCTTTTTCCCCCTTTTATAATTCAATTGTTGGGAAAAGAAAATTCTTGAATATAGATGTAAAAATATCTGAAGGTGCCAATCAAATTACAAACCTTTTGACACGATAAATTAAATAAAAAAAAATGATAAGCTAAGCTAGTATTAGCTGTGCCAAATTAATAATGCTACAATCAATTAGTTATTATAAATTTTATAATAGATTTATGAACTAAACTCATGTTAGAATAAAGAGTGATGATATAATTATTACAAATTTTATCATAAATTTATATTTTGTTAATTAAATGGTTGAAAATTGAGTGGTTTGACATGATTGATTATATGACTTTTTGTAATTTATTATAAAATCTTATACTTTATTATGTCAATTCATAAAACATAAAATTAAAAATGGATTTACTAACGTGTGTTCTAAGGACATATTTTAGTAAACTATTTTAAAAAAAAATTTATAAAAGAGAAATGATATGTCTACAATATTTTTACAATAAATCCTAAGTGACAAGTTATTACTGGTTGTTATTATTGGGGCAAAAAAGTAATCTTAGTGTTAATTTCAAATTTGAACCAATAATAACTAATCACCTGTGATTTGTTGTTAAAATGTTATAGACGTAGCGTCTCTTTTTATAAAAAATGAAAAAATAATTAATTGTTTTGATAACTTTTTCAATTTTTCATAAAAATTTTCCTAAAATGGATAGATAATGTGTGCTCTAAGTGCACATATTAACCGGACCGAATTAAAAATTTGTAATATCCATATCATTTATTACTCCATTAATTTGTAAACTTTTTTATATAAAAATTAGTAATAATTTAACATTTCAAAATAATTAAATAATTTATTTATTAGTATAATATCACACTAATGACTTAAGTCTGTAATTTTTTTTTTTAATAATAAAATTTGACAGCAACTTAGGAATTTTCCACCAAAAAAATAACTGATAAATTTTTTTGGTAAAAAGCTTGTTCTTTTAACTTTCATAGTTTCATTCCTGCCTTGGTCAGCTTTACCTTTACCCCTCTCTCTCTCTCAGCAAAGAAACCCAAAGTAACACTCTCACAGCACCTCCTTTTTCGGCATTTTCTTCACCTCTCAAATACTTCATTCCTGCTCCACAACACACTACCACGACAGTGAGTTGCTTCTGTCTCTTTCGTTTTTTTTTAAAAAAAAAAAATTTATATCTGCTCTTTTTTACTTTCATCGTGTGTGTGTTTCACCCTATTAAGAAAGGAACATATTTCTGTAAATACTAACCAAAAAGCATTTTGCAAGTTTTTTGGGTTGCTTTGGTCATAGTAATCTATTTAGAGTGAGTTGTCTATTTGATCTCTATCAATGTGTTAATGGCTGGTATTTGCTCATGATTTTTAATCATTCTACTAGATGTCATAACCTTTTTAAACTATGTAATTTTGATCTCAAATTTTCCTTTTTCATTTTTAAAGTCAATAATAACTTAAAATACCAACAAAAACTTCATAAATGCTTTATGACAGCAACAATGATAATAATAATAATAGCAGGAAACTTGCAATTTTTTAAAGATCAATTTTTGGCTATGTCGTTTTCGTCCCTAAATTTGGTAACGAAGTTCGCATTTTCGCCCCTATACTTTAAAAGTTTGCACTTTGCCCTTCAATTTTTGAAAACTTTCAATTTGTCAATTTTTTACCCTTTAACAATTTCTTTATGTGACCCAAAACCAAAAGCAAACTTTTAGAAACTAGTTCACTAAAGGAACTCGAGTCTTAGATGTGGCAAAAGTTGTGGATTAACTGACACGTGGAACTTAAGATCCTTCAAATTTCTTATTAGACTCGAGTACCTTGGAAAAAATAACTTAAAAGTTAAAACCACGCTGCAGTCTCAGTCTCTCTCACTTTCACTCTTGATCAGAGATGGACACACGTTAGGGCAGAAGGGGGCCATGGCGCCCCCCCAAAAAAAAAAAAAAAAGGAAAAAAATATAGCACTATATTCAAAAATTTCCCCAAAAAAATATATTTTTGGCCCCCTTCCTTCAAAATCTTTTCATTTTAACCCATGAAAACTAAAAAGAAAACTGCAATTTCCTTTTGCCCATTGCATATTGATCCAAAAATATGAAGCCTGTGGGAACTATGATCAAATGTGTGCAGTGGATAGTAATGCTTGTTTGTAGGTTTATTTTTATGAATTATTAACTATTTTTAGAGAATATTTTATTAACATTAATGTTGTTGTAGCTTGTGGGGTATGTTTGTTTGGTTTATTTTTTGGACTAAATTTTGAAACGATAGAGGTATATAATATGGAAATATCGAAACTTTTACTTGAATTGTTGTTGATGATGGGAAAATTATCTATAATATTTGATTTTTTTAAAGAGAAAAAATTACAAATAATTTGAAGTTGATAATGCAGCATTGCCTCTAGTGTTGATGTCTCAATTCGTGAAAATTTTCAAACAAAATTCCAAAAAATTACCACTAGTTAAATTAGTATTCAGTCCAAATTGTGAAAATATGAGATTATAATGTTAATGAATGTGTTGAAATTCAACAAAGCTTGAGTAGATGTTAATTTTGATTTTTATAAACTTTTTTGGGTTTATACTTTAGCCACCCGAACTTCAAATTCTGGTTTCGTCCCTGCTCTTTATGTCTCTCTGTCTAAGTCTCTCCACTTTCTCTTAATCTTGCTCACCTCTCTCTCTCTCTCTCTCTCTCAAGCTGTAGAGTTTGGGTTTTTGGGGCCGTCTCAAAAAATCTGTGGGTTTTGATTAAGGTACTGAGAATTACTAGGTTTTTAGAGTTTGGGTTAAAATTATTTAAGATATTTTTGTAAATATTGTGAACATTTAGTATGAAATCTGAATTGGGAAAAACAGAGGGCTCGTTGAGTAATGTTGTTTGTATTTTTTTGGAAATACATATGAGTGAAAAAATGCGTGAAAATGTAATATTGTTTAAAAACTGAAAACATATGATTAAACATATATATCAAACCGGTCCTGAATGTTTAATTCATTATTGTTTGTGTACAAAGATATATACCTGTACTAACTAACTAACTTTGCCCTAGAACTAATAAACTGACAGCTGTAATCCACTATCTATAAATTAGCTCCTAAACTACAAGTAGTTTACAACAAAATACTAAACTGCCTGTAGCTTTGTAACATCTTTCTTCTTCTTATCCTCTGTTTCTGCAGTAGCAGCAGTAGTTTCTGCAGTAGTAGCAGTAGCTTTTGTAGTGACTTTCTTCTTAACTTTCTTCTGTTTAGATGAGACTTCCTTAGATTCAACTCTATTGCTTTCACATTTAGTATTGCCAGGCTTTTATTATAACTTATAACAGACATAAAACGTTAAAGATTTGAATGGGTTTTGAATGCCAGACCTTAGATGGACTTGGAATTTTGTATTGGGTATGAAATGAATAATAGGTGTATTTAATAATGTAAGGTGTGTTGACCATATAAAAATTTGTTTGAGGTGTGGAGTTTTTGGCTATTTTGGGACATAATTTCATAACCATACCAGATGTGATGTTGTAACGGGTATTGTTGACATTTGTTTGTACTTTGCTTGGATAAAATGTTTTTTAATTGATGTTGAAAAAAAGTATTATATTTGTCACTAACATTTTGTAAATTTCATTTGACTTGAATAGGTTTGCGATGAATTCAATTTGTACATTATTATACTATGGCGGAGAGCCTTGCTGTGATGATGAGAAGCAGGGATTGCCGTATAAAGGGCCAGGTAAAAAGTGCGAGATTATTCTGCTAAATAGTAGCTTGAACACCCTGGATGGTTTGAAAAGGGAAATTATGAAAGAGCTGGATGTGAACCCTCAGTCGCATGACATAACAATTACTTATCGTGCTCCTCATGAAGTCCTCAGTCACCACGTGACATACAGGCATGTATTGATAAAAGGAAACAAACATGTTAAGATCATGTTTGACAAGATGAAGTCAACGCCCGAAGTAAAAGATATTGAGTTGTATATAAGTGTGAAACCTCGTATGGAAGTTGGAGGGAAAGAAGGGCAAAAAAAAACTTTGGAGGGTGAGGGATGCATCAACAACACTATTGCAATCAAGTCTGCTCCTTACAAGGTGCAGGACATGAAATAGAAGTCACTTGTTATGGATTGGGATGAATACTACTATCTGTTACCAAAATTGATGATGGCACTTAAAGATTCAAATCCAACTACAAAGGTTGAATGGAACTTCGTTAACAGTTCAGTCCAAGGAAATGCTTTCTTTCGGCGTGTATTTTGGGCTTTTGGTCCTTCAATTGAAGGGTTCAAACATTGTAGGGCAGTTATCAGTATTGATGCAATGGTTTTGTATGGAAAATACCAAGCCTGGTTGTTGATTGCAATGGCAGTTGATGCTGAAAATGAAGTTTTTCCACTTGCCTTTGCTATTGTGGAAGGAGAATCGTGCGCTAGCTGGTCATGGTTTTTATCTTGTATTAGGTTGTATGTCACTCAACGCCAAGGGATTTGTCTCATATCTTCCCAACACAAAGGTACCATTTCAGCCCTATCTAATCCGCCTTTTTGTTGGCGGCCTGATAATATGTTTCATCGATTCTGTCTTCGTCACATAGCAAGCAATTTCAATGAAAGGTTTCATGACAAACATTTGATGGAATTGATTATGAAGGCAGGTCATGCTAATCAGCTTAGGAAATTCAATGCTATAATGGAGGCCATTAGAAATTATAATTCAGATGCCGGAAAAAGCTTGGATGAAATCCCACTTGAAATGTGGACCTTGGCATATGATGGTGGGCGGCGTTATGGGGTAATGACCACTCACTTACCTGCGTGCTTAGATGTTTTATTGAAAGGTGCACAGAATCTGCCTATAACTGCGATGGTGCAATCAATTTTCATTAAACTTGCTCAGTACTTCAATAATCGCCGCAGTAAGATTCAAGCTCAACTAAAAGAAGGTCAATTATTCAGTAAATATGCCATAAATAAATTTGATAGATATGTGGAGAAGTCAAAAAGGCATACTATAACAATCCTTGATCAGGAGCATGGTACATTTCATATATGGATATCTATGAATCCAGGGATTGTAAATAGAGGTAATGATTCTCAAGTGGGTTCAGGGTTTGGGTTTGCAAGTAGGGGCAATCGTTATCAAGCAGTTAAGTTGGATGAGAGAACATGCAGTTGTAGGAAATGGCAGATATTTAAGATCCCTTGTTCACATGTAATTGCATCCTGTCATGCTGTGTCACTGAATGGCCACCAGTTTATTGATCCATGCTACAGATTGGCAGAACAACTTGCTTGCTATAAGCCACAATTTAATTCAATACCCAATGTCCCATACCGGCGAGAGGCCAAGCTCCCCAAGTTATACACTAACCCTAGTATGGCTAGACAACAAAGTTGCCTAAAACCACCACCACTCCGGAATGAGATGGATTACAGGAAAAATCAACCACCAAAACGCGGAGTGTGCCATCAAGAAGAACGTAATCATAGAAAACGTCCCAATGTGAACCTTACAGCTTCAAGTTGTGATTCTTCAACCCAGGTAATTGCTTCTAATAAATTATCACTTATAGTGTTTTAATTTTTTTTCTTGCCTTTTTTGTATGTTTAAGAAATTTTTTTTAATCAGTATCCCAAAAGAATATTAATTACAAAATCTTCAACATAACGTGCTTGTCATTAGAACATATATCTTAATTTTTGTTAATTGGACTTTATTATATTGAGTATAATTTGTATTTGTTAAGTGTTCTACTAGACAATGTTTGGGTTCTTGTTTTAAATGTAATGATATCCTTATAATTCACTTTCTTTTTGATTGGTTGTCATGTACATCCTCACATTGATATACATTGTCTTAGTTGTGTCCTCTGTAAGCTTAAGTTTTAATTGAAACTTGTGTGTATGTTCTCTTGCATTATATAAAAAATGAATATCGAAATAAAATTGGGATAGACATTAATGGTAAATATAGTACTGAACGTCTTTCTTTTTTTCTTTTTTTAGTTACAAACTTACAATTGGGATAGATATTATGATAAATATAGGACTGAATGTCATTTTCAAAAGTTGTAAACAAGAAAATGGATTTAAGTATTGCTATGATCATGCTGAATTGATTGTTCACATACTTACATTTTGATAAATTTTTGTTTGTCCCAAATATATATGGAAAATAATGGGATTTTTGGTGACAAGTTTCATCCCAACCACTACAAGTTATTTACGTCATGTATTACTATTAGTATTAGGTGTAATGCAAATGAATTTTCATGTTATTTTTACTTAATATCTTTAATTTTACTGTATTTGATGCTTCCAATGAATTTTCAAGCAAAAGCAGGGTTCTAGCACTCAAATTTAGCCGAAAAGAAATGAAGAATCTGGACAAGAGGTTGGGACCTTTTCTTGACGTTTTGTTACAAGGCTCAGAAAGTTGGTGCTGATGTGAAAGGAAATCTACCTGTGGTGATCATGGATGAAGATTGCTAGGCTGACCACGTGGTAGTTTGGAATTGCTATTGTGATGTACAAAGTGGATGATGAGGACTTTAAGCCCCCCTAGAAAAAAGGCACTGTACCTACTATCTTTTTGTAAGTAACTAGTACTCCTATCTTTTTGTAAGAACTGAAATGACAGAAGTACTTCAAAGTGCTTTTTAAATCAGATCAGAAAACAATGGAAAGTGATTTCAGCAGATTTGTATGTTTCTTGGGAAAAAAGAATGAAAAAAAATATTAAAAGATCAAAATCCAAAACTGGGGGGATTTTGTTAAACAATACAATTTTTAATAAATACTTGGGAATTAGGATTTTAAAAAATATATATATTTGGGGAAATAGTTTTTTCATAAAATCATCTCTCCATTAACCTTTATTCTGATGAGATGGCTAAGATGATTTGGCCATTTTTAAATTGTTGTACTCTTGGAACTTGTCTTTGGAAGAGACGAGTTCTTTTATAATCTTAATGACCCCCTCCCCCTCTGTTTTTTCTCACACTTTCAAGGTGAAAACATTCTACTCTCTTGCTTTGTTTTGGACTATAGACTTGATGCAGTTGAATTAAAACTGGAGAATTTCTTACCAAAAAAAGAATTAAAAATGGAGAATTTGAAAATGTTTTTGGCATTGGAGACTAGAGTTGTTTACACCGAGTAACCCTAGGAAAATTTGGGGCCTTTTTTTTCCACCAATTTTTTTCTAATTATTGTGCATTGGGTTAGTTTTTATCTAATAGATGTTTTTTCTATTTGGTACTCTTTTTTTGTTCATGGTGTTTTGGCTAGATTATTGTTCTTTTGTGGGTCCATGGTTATCTAGCTTGGTTCATAGGTTAATCCTTAGATTGTTTTGATGGTTATGAAACTTGATTGAGGAGTTGAAACATTGCTATGAGATCAGTCTGCAAGTTAGGTGTTGTGGGATTGTTTACAGAAATGTCAGGCACTATATAAGTATCTTTTTGTCTTTTTCTTTTGGATGGATCATATTTGTGAGATGAAATAATTTTGTGGGGTTTGATGTATTATGTTGAGGGACTCATATGAGATTCTTTAAGCTGCATAGGATTTTGAGAGGTAAATTCTTGATGGAAATATTGCACACTTGAACATTCACATGTAACAGCTACAAGTGTTTTGCAAATAGAATTTCAGTGTTCAGGAGGGCGTGATATGGAAATTTTTGGTTATAAGATATATTCTATTCTCATTCTACTTTGTATTTTCTAATGACATTACCTCCATTTTCATGTTGTAATTGGTTGTTACCATTGGTGTAAGTTATGACTTGAGATTGGTTAGCCTAAAAATGAAACCAACTGGATTATCTTAGGGTGGTTTGCTTGGTTCTCGGCTGAACACATGAACCAATAAAGGATAGTTTATTTTTGGGTTGTAGGAGCTGGATTATGTGACCCAAACAATGAACCAAACATGTATAAACCTAGGTATGGCAATGAAGTGGGTTACATGGGTCTCCTCTTTGTTCAATCTTTCTTTCATTGTTTTTGGTCCCAAGACCTCTATCTCTCTTTCATGTACCTTTGTTATTCATTTGTAGGAGATTATCATGCCTTCTCTTTCCCCACATCATACTTAATTAAATTTCAAAAGTGACAGGCCTGTGCATCATGTCCTTGTGTAGGGGATTAGCATTTTGTGTTGGTCTTTTAGTTCTAAGTTGGTAGTGTGACACAATTATAGCAATTTGGAGCAAGAGGTTGTCATGAGATACTTGCCCCATCATCTTCTCTTCTTCCACATATAAGTTAGTACCTCCATCACTCCATGTCTTGATTTATCAATCATTCAGTCCAATGAAATTTTGGCTGCAGATACTAATAAATAAATTAAAATTTCGTATTATTTTTTATTACCAGTAATATATTTTTGGTTTTTCATTGGGTAATTTTATTGTAATTAACTTTCTTTGGAAGGAAAATGTATAACCTTTTGGTGAAAAAAACACGACTAAAATCTTATGTATTCATTGTGATTTTATATACGTATTATTATTATTTGAAAAAACAATAGAAAAGTTTTATCGGTAAGACTAACTGTATGATACATCAGTACTGAGAAGAGACGAGACGCAATACAAGATGGGGGGTACTCCTCTATGGTCTACCCAATATCCTTTGTATGACTTGGGGGTATTTACAAACATGACCTATATCATCCCTGTTGTGTAGGAGAGGTAACTTTTTATTATTACAATTCATTAGTTGAGGGCAGAATATTTGAACCTTATATGTCTTTGTCAGAAACACCAAAGAATATTGGTTGAGGTATTAGAGCTCTTGGGGTGTAGGAAGGTCCAAAGCAAGCATCAGATTCCAAATAGTCCTGGATTCTAGATCGATTAAACTGTGCGTCTTTGGACAATGATAACTGAAGTAATAAGCTATAAGCCACTAGTTTTTCAGGTACCACATCGAATGAAAACAAAAGAGGAGAGACCAAGGCTTGTTATAAATATGCTGCGGGCAACACCAAGCAACATACTTACCTGGACGGGGTCAATGGGTGATCAATAAGGCCTATGGCCTAGGTTGGTGACTTCCATTGCACTTAGGAGGGGTGCCAGCCTAAGGTCTCCCCAAGTGGGAGAGCCTACGTCATAATTTGTGGCAGTGGGGGCCTGCGTTCGCGCGGCCCCTACACAATGCTAGTTTTAACTTTTCTCTTTATAGTTTTAGCGTGTATGCTTGAAGGCTGCTGGGTTAGGTCGATTAAGAATTACTAAAAGTAAAGCATACGGCAAGAACTTCTAAATGGAATATGGTTGGTGTATTTGGTTTTCAGTGTAAGTATATTTATTTTTATTTTACGAGAAAAATATAATTATGTCATTTTTAGCATCATGTTATCTGCTCCAAGGTCAAGCACCGGACATGCTTGTATTTCTATTTTCTATATCATTTGTGGCCAGCTAATGGCAAAACTTTCTTGTTTCAGCACTTTTATTACATTTCCACACCATTTAAATGCAAATTGGGGTTCTGGTAGTTTACCTGTATTAAATCCTCAAATGTTTGTCTATTTTAAAATCAGAGTCCAACGTATAAATTAAGTCATTTTATTTACATTTGCAATAAAGGATCTGCAACAGGTAGTCTCGGCCAATAATAATGCTGGAATCATGACTCATGAGCACCACTGTTGTGCACTAATGAGAAACTATTTACATCCGTCCCCAAACCATTTATCCTAAAAAAATCATTTGTAAATGGGCATGTGGACATTTTGGCTGCTGGTGTTGTTAAATTTTTTGCCTATATTGCATGTTGGACCATTTAAAATATAGTTTTGAATTTATTTATTTGTCTAATGTTTAGTTTATTCTAATTTATGAATCAAAATCCTAGAACTAAGACCACAAAAAATTACACAGCTCGCTACGTGGTAAGTTGTAGCAAAAGTTGAGCAATTTTTTTTGGTCTTAGAATTTTTCAAAATCCCAAGTTGGTGTGTCTCAATGTGCTAAATTTAAGGAATCATGCCAGTAAGTATTAAATGGTAGCAAGCAAACTTTTAAGAGTATAGGCAATTTGGCCAAAATTTATAATCATAGATCATGTAAGTGTATTTGACTTATTTGCTAAACAAATGATAATAAACAAGTATTTTTCTTGAGTTCAACTTAAACTATTCATAAACATTTTGGTTCATATACCGTTTTGTTTAATAGAAGCTGTTGGCTTGTACTTGAGCTCACTTTGGGTTTTACAAGTGTTTCTAAAGGCACTTTACAAAACTTCTTTTGAGCCAATGGATGAGCCGAGAGCAAGTCCTCTTTTATAATCCAAATCTTATTATTCCGAATTCCCTAATGATTTTCCATATGGGTGTGAGAAAAAACAAAATAGTTAGTCCAAAAGTACTTGGGCTTAGCAAAAATGGCCTCAATGATTATGATATGAATTCTTAAATACTTTTTGACGTTTCGTCCTTGTATCGTACCTAATTTTCCGTAATTTTATTTGAATTTGACGCTTCCATTGATTTGTCAAACAAAAGCATGGATCCATGTAGCACTTAATTTTAACGGAAAAGAACTGGAGAATCTGGACAAGAGGTCGGGACCTTTTCTTGACATACGTACAAGCCTCAGCAATTTGGTGCTCATGTCATGTGAAAGGAAATCTACTTGCGGCGGTCATGAATGAAGATTGGTGGGTTAGGAATTGCTATTGTAGCCTACGAGTGCATGATAAGGACTTAAGCCACCAAAAAAAGAAAAAAGAGCACCATGCCTAGTACCAATAGGCAAAATCCATTGCCATCTGAGGGACCAGAATGCTTGACGACTATGCTGTGACTGAGTGAGGTGAAGCTAATTTGGCACAGTATTGTTAGGCGTATAGGGGTGCCAAGAAACATTATGATTTGTGTTATGTTATACTACCCACAAGAAAGCCAATCCTGGTTTTGTGAAGAATGCGGATTTTAAACATTGTTGTTGTCCCACATTGAATGGGTATAAAAATAGTGAGGTGGATGGTTGTGTATAAATTAAAAGCAAGAGGCACTGGAAAACATACATACCTGGACGGGGTCTATGGGCGATCAACAAGGCTCATGGCCTAGGTCGGTGGCCTCCATTGCACTTAGGAGGTGCACCAGCCTAACATCTCCCAATGCGGAGAGTGTACGTCATAATTTGTGGTAGCGGGGGCTGTGTTCGCGCGGCCCCTGTTAAATATAATCCCAATTTATTGCTAGATATTTGTTGTATTTGATATTATTTGTACGGTAAGCCTATAGGCATTTGACCTGGTCACTCCGAAGAAAATGAATGTGTGAAATTTTGAAGGGCAGTTTCTGGTGTGTCTATACTTTTGCAAAATACGTGTAGTCAAAAGTATGTGCTTAAAAATTAAAAGAATGTGCTTAAACAAGTCTATTAAACAGCTCCTTAATTTTCATAATTTGAAAAAGGGTTTTTTTTTTTTTTTTTTTTTTTTAGTTCTTTAATTCAAAAGGGTGGCACAATTAAACTTGAGAAATTGAAGAGCAATTTTATGTACAATGAATAGTAGAAAAATGTGCTGTTATGGATAAAAATATCTTAAACATGTGCTATAGAATATTTAGGCCCGTTATATTTTTATATATTTTTTCACTCATGTATTTTTATATATTTTTTCAGTTTTTAAGTACATGTACTAAATACCTCTTATTTCTTGAGAGAGACACTTTTATTTTTTAAAGGTTTTGGTTAATAAGCAATGAAATTTCAATTATGATCATGGTATTCCGATCTACATGAGCAATCCATAGACAATTAGGTTTACTAACTAAAAGAAAAAAGGATCCTTTTGCAGGTTAAAATCCATTATGGCTTAATCTTTTTGTGAATTTTACTTATTATGAGTTTTTGGGCATGTTAGAGTAACGGGCCTGTGTAGATTTGGTTACTTATTAGTGCTAGGAGCAGAATGCGAGACATGAATTGAGAATTAAATCAGAGGAAGTCAATTCACACAAATAGAAGGGAAAAGGCATTAAGGAGGCCGTTGGGTACTGTTCATAAATTGCTATAATGATTTGACAATGATGGTAATTGGGTAACCTATACGACCTTGGGTTTCAACTTTCAACTCAATTCCTATTATTAGATGTTTAATAATAATTAGTCGTACTGTTTTTATTTTATTTTATTTTTTTAATACTAAACAAAGACAGTTATTTAGAGAACAAAAGTAGCTATCGTAGTGAAATTGCTGACAAAGCATGTTTAACAATAACATGAATACATTATTATTTCACCAGTCAATTACAAAATGGCCTAGTTGTAACTATTGGTCGTAATTACTCAAATAAAAGGATTGTGCCAAAGATAAAAGATTACTCTATAAGCCCTCACCACATGTGTGATGCTAAGGTTTGATCCGTGCTTTCTCTGATGCTAAGGTGTAACTCATCTTTGGAGCTACGATGTCACGAGTGCGCAATAAGCCTAAGTCCCACATCGGAAAACAAAAAAAGTAGAGGAGAGAATGGAGTATAAATAAGAAGCAAGGAGCAGCATTGCAACATACTTACCTGGACGGGGTCAATGGGTGATCAAAAAGGCCCATGGCCTAGGCTAGTGACCTCCATTGCACTTGGGAGGGGTGCTCGCCTAAGGTCTGCCCAAGTGGCAGAGCCTACGTCATAATTTGTGGTAGTGGGGGCCTGCGTCCGCGCGGCCCCTGTCCATTTGTAGCCAAAAATTTTATACTCGAGGGGTGTATACCCCCTCCTCCCATGTTTTATTGAAGTGAAAAAAATGAATTTTTCTGTGGACAGATAAAAAAAAATTGAGTCTATTAGAGGAAAAAAACAAATAAAATTCAATTTGAATGGTGAATAAAATTATGTCCAGGGATCGCGGGATTACTTTTTCCTGTTTTCATATGTAAAACCATGCAAAATCCAGCCAATTTTACATATTTTGCACCAAAAAGTTTTATATCATTGTTACTACAAAAAGTAATTGTGCATCACCTTTTTCTCTCTACTTGGTGCACAACGAACTCAGTAGCTTCTTTTCTCATCTTTTTCCTCAGATAAACACATATACATCCACACACAAACAAATCAACATAGATATACACAAATACACCCACACGGACAAACAAATTGGTACTTGATTAGTGCTTTTGTCCGGTACTTGATTAGTGCTTATGGGTCAACGGGAATGGGTTTTGAGGTGGCCTGTAGAAGAGATGATACTTGAGGTGGCTTAAGGGTTGAACACAGGTAGAGGAGATCTAACCGAGAGGGAGTGGAGATTGGGTCTTGTTTGAGGAGCGAGTATGGGTCTTACGGGTTTTGCAATGAAGGTGTTTGATGTTTATTCTTAGTAAGTGTGGAAGAAAAGAAGCGAGAGAAAGTGAGGGGTTTGAGATGGCGGTGAAGGTGTCTATGGAGATCTGACCAAGAGGGTGTGGAGAGGACCGAGAGGGAACGGTGATTTGTATTTAGAAATGGGTATAGAGATGGGTATAGAGATGGGTATAAAGAGAGAGCAACAAATCAGAAAAAATGGAGAGAGAGAGAGAGAGAGAGAGAGAGCGCATATGTAATGGGTAGTTGAGAGATAAAAAAAAGATTGAGAAAATTTATTATTTAAATAAAATAGAGTTTAGAATAGATGGACTAATGTGGAGGATGTTGAGAAGTGGGTATATAAAATAGAAAAAGTAGGTTTTAATGTAAAATAGACAAGAAATTTTAGCCGAATTGATGCGAATACTCTTAGATGCTAAAAGGGAAGTCATGAACACTAAAGTCTTAGGTCCTTCCACCAACAGCAAAATGGTGTCACCAAATCATTTGGGAGTGAAATGATTTGATGTTTTAGGTCCTTCTACCAATAGCAAAATGGTGTCACCATATCATTTGGGAGTGATATGATTTGATTTTTTTTTTTTTTTTTGAAACTGATATGATTTGATGTTTTGTTGCAATGAAGTGGGTGGGAGAAATGAGGAAAAACAAAGTATGGCAATTAGTAACTGAAATGGATTCATGATTACGTGCTTTGGTTACTGATTTGAATAGTTTATTTCTTATAAGTTTTTATTGGAATGATAAGGATAAATAGTTTTCTTAAGGGGTAAGTAGGGTTTTAAAAACCAGAGGAGAGAGAAATTTGGATGGAAAAACTTTTTTTTAAATAAAATTTAGGAGTTTTTAAATTAGTAATTTTACATGTCTAATCTTATTATTTAAACTTTTTAGAGAGGTGAATTTGTGGTCCTCCAATGCCTACAAACAAACCTCTTCAACCCCAAAGCCTATCCAAAAAAAAAGGGCATAACAGTTTTAGCTTGTTTTTATAGATTTGCATTCCCACATCGAAAAAACATGAAGGAAGAGATAGAGGCGAGGCTTATAAATAAGGAGCACTAAGCATCAGTGAAACATACTTACCTGGACGGGGTCAATGGGTGATCAATAAGGCCCATGGCCTAGGTTGGTGACCTCCATTGCACTGAGGAGGGGTGCCCGCCTAAGGTCTTCCCAAGTGGAAGAGCCTACGTCATAATTTGTTGCCCTGGGGGCCTGCGTTCGCGCGGCCCCTGCCTAGTTCTCAATAAAATTCTTCTGTTAGTCTCAAGCTATTTTTTAAAATTCTTGATTGCAAAACTTAAATCCTGACTTCGAGATTACGGTAACAACAAAATATTTATGATGATCTGTTGTAATGCTACGCTACTTATATTGGCTGGTATTTTTCAGAAATCAAAGCATTTTATAATCCGAAGTTTTCCATTTTAGAATCTATACAACACCCCTTGCCGTCGGACTTGCCTTGTAGTAATCGACTACTTCTGTATATTTGAAAGAATCTTATTTTTCAGGCTTAAAAGCCTTATTCACCGCCCTGGACGTCTTTTAGTGGTGGCATCTTCTTCATTTGAAAGAGTTGATTCATATGCTTGTCTCAGCGGATGAAACAGCATATTTTTGCTTCTCATTTCGGGCAATTAGCAATAATTTTTCTGTGGACTTCCAGAAATCTGTTTCATGTAGCTTGGCAAGGAAATTTTGCTACGCTACTTACTTGCATACAATTGGTTCGGAGCATAGTTGACCTGTAAATTCATCTAACGTAGTCAACGCAAAATGTAAATAGTAGGCAAACTGAGTGAATTGTAATTTTCATTGTAACCCAAATTTTTTTTCCCACTTTCAAAAGGCCAATAGCTGAATCTCAAATTGTTCGTTATGTTCAGCCTGCCACTTCCTATTGGACATTAATTTAACGGGGGCCAAAAAGTTCGGATGTGAGGAATTATCGGATTTCAACCAGCAGAAGCTTGGGAGGTTTCAAGAACCCCATAGGACCATACTTGGTATGGTGTTGTGGATAAAAAATTCTTTATTATGTGCTTGTAATTTGAGTTGCTTTGGTTTTATTGTTGTATATTTAGTGGCTGGATTTTTTTTTCCTATGTATGTGAGGTTTCTGTTTGAGCTTGTGTTTAGCAGTCCTATACTTTTAATGCTGTTAGATTTGGTTGAAATTGTCTGCTTGTGTTACTCTTTCAAGAATTTTCAGTGGAAGGCTAGCTGATTTATCGAAAAAGAAAGAGGAATTGGACTATTCCAAGAAATGAACTACATAAATTACCTTATTTAATCTCAAGACTTGAGGAATTCTGAGTCTCAGGTCACCACATACATTCCTTGGTTAATCAATATACAACAGTTCAAAGCATTGATACTATTCACATAATTTATTCATGGTAGACAAGAGGAAGCAACAGTATCCAAACGATAAGCCAAATTGTAGCTCGAAAACCATGTTCTATGCCCATCTCAGATGCAAACAGCATGACTTGAAGCCACGGAATATCTCAGGGCTCAAAAACCATGCTCTCTGCCTCTCGCTTTACGGATTCAAACAGCACAGACGACAGATAACGCTCTCCAAAGCTGGGGAAGATCACCTGTCCGGTTTTGGTAACAAAAATATCAGTACAAACTTTCCTAAATTCTCATTCCATTGTGTACACTCAACAGGTTTAGACTCAACATAAGTTGGGGAAAGAGATTCAATGGATATAGAACTTATTATAAATTTTGCAACGGTTGCATGCATACACCAGATTAAACAACTACAAAGTGACACCACTATAAATAAAACATAAAAACAAATACAGTATATTCAGCAAAAAAGTCCTACATCTCAAGAAAGAATTTGGACGACCATGCAGATGAAGTATTGAGCAAATCCAACCTAGTAAACAATTCTATTTACTGATCTCTTATATTCTAAATTTAATATTTTATCAATCAATAATGTGTGTGGAGCTGTCAATTTGATCAGGTAACTGGCAATTGTGTATCCTAAGCAGACAGAAGCTAGAGTGCTGTCCACAGTTCACAAAAAATTGTTTCTTTCTTGTACAGCCATGTATACATATTGATATTGCCTCTACAGTGGGTTCTATGGCTGAACACAGAATGAGGTAACTAACTAGAAAGAACAAGATCAAACTTACAACAATGAGTTTTCCAGCATTTTCTGGCCTCTTTGCTATCCTAATTGCAGCAGCAGCTGCACCACCAGATGATATTCCTACCTGCAATACATGTTCGCACAGATATCTTAGAAGATCAAAAAAAACAAACCAGAGGGCATCCAACAACAAACTTTTTCAATAAAAATTTTGAGAATGGACAGAGTAGCAAAAAATTGTTGGGGAAAAAAAAAGACCTTGTTGAAACATATTTTTCATTGTATGGGCTTACCAGCAAACCTTCTTTCAATGCAAGTAGCTTAGCAGTTTCAATAGCTTCTTCACTTGATACCTACAATGATACCATGTTGGTCAGAGATGTTAATGAAGAAAGGCAATAAAGCATAAAAGGGGAAAAAATGCGCTTGCATAAATTTCTAAAAGAAAATGTCATATTACATAATATAGAATATACTATCATCAAACCTTTAGCATAGGTTCAAATCCTATTGGACATAATTTATTTCCATATATTTTGTTATATTAAGAAAATTCATGACTGCCACAATGATAATATCAAACAAGATGAAACTTCTTATTATTTTAAAAAATGAGAAAAAACTGGTGAACTTCATAAGGTTAGATACTAGATATTCCACATTTTAGAATAAGCCTTGGACAGATTATCTAAAACTTGCTTGTGATTAGGAAGTTCTGCACACTCTATCCCAATTAAAAGTTTTGAACACTTACTTGAACAACTTCATCAAGTATATTGACATCCAGAACTCCAGGGATGAAGCCAGCACCAATTCCTTGGATCTTATGTGGGCCTTGAGATTGACAGTTCAGTTAATCAAGTAAGACTTTGTTTGCATCAGATAGGACAGATATGTAAGCAAGCTTGCTACAGAATTTCAAGAGTTTTGAGGAAATGCTAATACAAGAACATAAAGAAATGGCAACTTCCCAAGACAAATAATCCAGACTTATCCTGATATGAAGTTTTAAATATCAATGTTATTGAGAATCATGACTCAAAATATGGATGAGACAATGAATATCGGCAGTAATTTATGTCAAGTTAATGATATGAAGAGAGGGGAAGGGACATAAGGAATATAGGTATGTGGCTTCAAATAGTTATCAAGGCCATGACCAAAAAAACAAAAGATGGTTATAAAGTAGATAAAAGACTGTCAAAGCAAATTAATTTGATGCCAGTTCACTATTTCCTCAATGAATTTGTCTAATGAACTACATAAACATGTAAAAAGGCAACTTAACACTTACTCAAATAAATTGGTAAACAGAGTCCAGAAACATCTAGTAGGAAAAATAACAATAAATAAACAGTAAAAATAAAGTTTGTTGCTTTAGATGAAAACTTGAAAATTACCATCAATAACAAAACAAACAAAAGAAAATCATCCACCAACCAGGATCTTGCAGCAATTCTATAGAAATGTGTTTGATTCGTACAGAGGTAAAAAATATGACATGCAGGTCCCAACAAGTCAAACAAAAAGTTGGAACTACTGGTAATCAACAAACAGTGGAAGATAGAAAAGTGGAACTGGATTGGTGGCGGAAGAGGTAATAGCAAACAGCTAAAAACACAAACAGAATCAGCACTTATTTCTCTATGCTAGCACAGAATGAGTTGCATATTATAGGACTATTCCGATACACCAGTTCAACTACCTATACATGCATATTAGCAGGGTCAACTCAGTTTTCTCTGCCTAACAGGGCTGGATATCCACCCAGACAGTACCATGATCTCACTTCTTCAACATTAGTTTAGTCTTGAATAGAAAGTAATTATTATTTAATCAAAGGCATAACATCCCACCCAGGGAAATGCCTCTAGGGATAGAACGTTTAGGCAGGAATCAAGCATGGTAACAAAACAAGATGGGAAAAGTGATGGAGAATGCAACAATGCTGGCAAATACAGAAGGATGTAAAGTTATTTCAAAAGTTGCACAAAGTTTAAAGATAAAGAGATATTAGAACCATTTTCTATGAAGGTAGAAAATGCAAATATGCCAGCAAATACATAAGGATGTAAAGTTATTTCAAAGGAAAAAGAAAGTTAAAAGAGAAACATATGTTAACAACATTTGCTACAAAACATTAGGAACGCAAGTAAACTAGCCAAAATGAATTTTAAATGATGCGCCCTCCAAGTTCTAGATGATACCCTTTGGTCCATGTTGCTAAGCCAATAAATTTTATACCCAAACACGAGTGTAATAGCAATTAAAGTAATAGAGTAAATAAGGAAGAACATTTGAATGAAGCATGTAAAACATTATCACTCACCAGGTTTGCCTCCAGACAATACTGCACTTTCAACTGGTTCAATCCCATAGAGCTAAACACAAAAAGAAAGGGACTAAGAACATTGGGAAATAAACATCAGTAATAAGTTTATATTGACTTTTCCACTAATTCAGATATTTTAAAAAAGCTAACCTTGATGTCAGGGTTTTGCTCTTTGAGATACTTTCCTGCTCCTGTTACTGTACCTCCAGTTCCTATCCCAGACACGAGCGCGTCAACCTTACCACCAGTCCCTTTCCAGATCTCTGGTCCTGTGGTCTCATAATGGACCTAAATACAAAGAATAATGTGATCATAATTCTCCAAACAGCAACACATAAATGCACAAGACATTCACACAATGATACCTTTGGGTTTGCAGGGTTCTCAAATTGCTGAAGAATGTAAGCATTGGGAGTCTTTGCCAGTATCTCTTCCGCCTTCTGAACAGCCCCTTTCATACCCCTGGCTGGATCTGTTAAAACCAGCTCAGCTCCAAAAGCTCGAAGAATGGTTCTTCTTTCAAGACTCATTGAAGCAGGCATGGTAATTATGAGTTTGTAACCCTTGGCAGCTGCCATGAATGCCAAGCCTATGCCAGTGTTGCCGCTGGTAGGTTCAATCAAGACACTCTATAGCATGAACAAGAAGGAAATTCTATCAACTAAAAAGTTTCCTCATTGCACTATTAAAGTATGTAAAAGTAAAGAGATATCTAATTTTCAGTTGAACTATAAAGTTGAAAATGTAACATCACATGATTCATGTTAAAATGTGGGTGAACTTGGGACCAGAAGCTATTGTTCCAGGTATAGGAAATGCTTAATGAGTAAAATAGCATTTCTTTACTATTTTTAGCAATTTGTTAAATTAACACCACAGAAAATAATTCATAATCGATAAAACTTCACAACTTGGTGTTTATGTATGTGTTAAGCAAAATGACAATGTAATGGCAGTCTAATCCGCAAAGCATCATTTATATTCAACAAAATTGTGACACTGAAACTAGGATAACACTTAGCAGTGGTATCAATAAGAGACAATGCAAACATGCACAATGCAAATAGGCCTTTTAATTGAATATCTATTATGATTTCAAGTCAAGGTTAAAATGGACTAAAAAAAAACATATCTGAATGAGGATGATTTAATTACTAACCTCACCCGGAGTAATGAGGCCCTTTGCCTCTGCATCAGAGATCATACTATATCCAATCCTGGAAGGAAGGAAAGAATTTGCATATAGTACTGAGTGGGAGAAAAAACTTCCAACAATACAAATAATTTTAAGGCTGCATTGGGCATGGAATATAGCCTTGGAGACCATAATTAAATATAGCAATGTCCAGTGCCCTAAGTATCCCAATGATTTTGGGTTTGAATACAAGTTTCATGACAATTAAACTCTAGAAAAACAACTACCGAGCAAATGCAAGAATCTTGAATCACACAGAACCAAGATTCCAATCAAGTCCAATTTAACAAGCAGATGCAGCGTCACGATAATTATTATGAGAAAGAAATTACATAGCTTTCAAGTAATTAGTTATTCCACTATAACAACAGAAGAAATGCAATTAACTACCTGTCTTTCACACTAGAGCAGGGCTCCATCATCTCTAGCTTAGCGGCAATTCGAGCAACACAACCATCTACAACACGGTTGAGATACACCAATGGTGTCTTACCAATTAACTGCAAATTCCAGAAAAGTAATTGTAAACATACAGTAAGCTAAGTGTCTTTCATTAATAAAATACAATAAGGGTATTAAGGTAGAGATTTAAATGTCTTACTTCAGTAACATCTTTCGCAATCACAGTCTTCTCCTCCACCATTTTTCACAGATCACTGGAAAACCAATATTAAATATCAGTTAATTATTATTACTCATTTAAACACACACACAGAAGGAAACGTTTTGAAAATAGATTTTCATCACTAACAAACAGATTTTTAAGGGCTCAGAGTCCACATAAGTGAGCTTCATACAGTAATCAGTGGTGTCTAATGTGTTTGGATTTCATTTCAAAAAAAAAAAGAGTTCTGTTTTCATTTCTTTTCCTCCATACCTTCAGCAACTAAACAAGGTGTGAGACACCATATTAACAACCATTGAGATCACCAACTCCATATTATTAACAAAACAAATTACAAAACCATAATAAAGAAACAAAATCTACCTACAAAAGTCCAAAAGTTCAACTACTCCATTAAAAGGACTATAAAAAATGAATCAAATACAACATATTCCCCAATAATAAATTCTAAACAAATCTAATCAAATACAACTTTCAAAGCTTAAAAAAAAACCAATCTTTAACAAACCCCATAACAAAAATGCTTTAAAGATTATAGTGTAAAGAGAAATTTCTGCCACCTTGGAGATTTTGAAAGCAATGCAGAGCTTTACAGAGAAACCTTTGAAACCAAAAGGAAAAAAGAAAAGAAAACGATAACAATAACAATAAAAAGTGTGTGATAAGCTTGAAACTCTCACCAAGAAAAGCTTATCTGAGCCGAGAGACCAAAGACCAAAGACCAAACAGAACCTCGGACAAAGAGAAGGAGAGAAAGGGAAAAAGATAGAGAGAGAGAGGGGGTAGCGGAAAGTCTAAGAAAACCTGTCGTTTTTTTGTTTATATATATAAGTAGAGTTTTTAGTGTGGGACCCTTTTCGCTATTACTCGAATATTTTGTCCTCTGCCGGCTATTATTTTAAATTAAACACGTATATGGAGTTGGCTTTTAGCCATTTTTGTCAATGTTTGCATTCATTACGTGTAATTTTGACAAATCAACCTATTATTAATATTTTTCCTTAAAAAAAAAACCTATTATTAATATGCAAATTACCTTTTATTAATATTTTCTTTTTATAGAAGTTTTTACTTTTTAGTGATAATCTAATAGGACTCTATTATGTGTTTTATATGAGATTAAATTTTGTAAGATCCGTGGATTCCAGTTAGCTCAACTGGTAAAATTTTTCATGGTTGAATAAAAGAGCTGGAGTTTAATTCTCGCATACATCAAAAACTGATTATCATCAGAAACGGACGTTCTATCATTACCAAATTTAAACTCATATACTTGGTTTGAATCCTACCTCCACCTTTGCCATTATTTCTCTATAAATAAATAAAAATATTATTTTCATACATTCTATGCTAATAAAATTCAAAGTAAACACATTTAATTATTAATAACTATTTTATTCATAAAATATGGAAATTTTTTCAAATTTTTTATAGTTAGATTATATACAAAACAAAATGTTGATTGAATACTAAGTAATATAATTATATATTAATCTCCTATGAAGATGTTGATTGAATAAGTAATATATATATATATATATATATTTTCAAGGAACTTATATATTATTTTCGATTTGATTTTTTACATATATATATATATATATATATATAGATAATAGTGCATCCTACCATTCAATCAATTCACTAATTTATTTTTGATAGTTACAATCGAGGAGAGTGGATTTAGATATTTCCGTTAAAAACACTAAAATATTTCAATTGAGTTACAGAACTCTTGGTCAATTCATTAATTTATTAATTTAAAAATATTGTTGACATTACAAATTAATATTATATTAAAGTATTACATACAAAAATCAATCATTTATGGTTAATCTTGCAAATAATGGTATAAAACGAATAATTAAATATAAAAACAACCGTTATAGCACTATTGGTTTTATTTTAAGTGGCCCTGTCTGATTAAGAAAGTGTCACCACCACACACCCTTGGTGCAGTGGTCACTCCACAAGTATAAATACTTATGAGGTGTGGGGGGGTAAGGGTCGGGATTCAAGTCTCCAGGAGGGAGTTTCACACACACATACGCTTAGATTAGGTTAAAGTAGAAATTCTATTTTGTAAAAAAAATAAAAAAAAGGTGTTTTTTTGTTTTGTTTTTTGAGATAGTTTTAATATATAATGTTCACTCTTGATAATACCTCTTTATCATCAGACTAAAATAACAATCGATTTTTAGTGTAGACGAAGATTGAACCTACATTTTATCACATATTATCACATAGCTTTTGTTTTGAATTTGTTATTGCCCTTTCCTTCTCTTCCTCCCAACTTCTTTTTATTCCTTTTTGCTAATAATTAATTCTTTGAACAAATATTGTACATCTTTATTTTTATTTTTTAATAAAAAAAATTGTGTGCCTTTGTGGACCAGTTGACAGATACACGTACATCACAATCCAAAGTCAAATGTACTTAGACACTAAGCGTACTCGATACATTGCTTCATCGACCAATACAATGATAAATAAGAGTTTTTGTTTTGTTTTGTGTCTAATTCATTGCTACGGCTACATAATAAGTTATTTATAACAATCCTTTGTTTTTTTCTTAGAAGATTATGGTTATGGATAACAATCCTTGTTGTGTAATATATATATATATATATATATATATATATATATATATAATTTTCTGGTCCAATAGAATAAATGAAGTCACATTCTAGATAATTGGTTAGCAATAGCCAATAGGTGTTGTCCATTTTATGAAATAAGGGTAAATTATTTAAGTAAAAAAAAAGGCAAATTATGATGACTAATTTGTAATTTACACTATTAGAGTTTGCGATTTTGATTTTGCCTCCTAAAATTTTAAAATTTTGATGATATACTCCCCTTACATTAGGTATTTTTTGGATTTGCTTTGTCATGCCTAGCTGTGGGTTAACGGCTAGATTTCACCCTAATGACACCTATGCTTGTATTTGTTTCGATTTTACACCTTCTATATTTGAATATGTTTTTATTTTGTAGCCTTTGTGTTTGAGACTATTTTGATTAATTATGAACTTAATGAACAATTAGGCATGGTGCATTGAAGAAAGGGAGTGAATCCAAACGATACCTAACTTTAGGAGAGTGGATGAAAATTACCTTGAACTTTAGGGTGTAATTTGTAATTTAGTCTAATCTAAACATTCCATTAGAGGAGTGGTTTCAAATTTAAACCTTATAGTTTCATTTATGGTTTTCAAACCCAAACCGAACCATACAGTCCGACCCAGTTAACCATGAATCGGTCACTATTACGATTCTTTTAACCTTAAAAACCTCTTTATGTGAAAAAAAGTATAGAACCGCTCAAACTGTGGTCGGACCGTACGGTTTTGTGAACCATGGCAAGTTTCAACGGCTTGCTTGGTTCCCTTTTTTATCGTATTTTGGTCAAAAAACATAAATCAACCGGGAGAGAAATTAAATATAAAAAAGAAAAAGAAAAATCGTAAGAGAGAAAAAGAAAACAAAGAGCCACGTTAGTATGTTACCACTATCACTGTTAGATTCCGATAGTATATTTTTGTCGATCATCCCCACATCCCATTTTCCTCTTCTCCTTCTTCTTAGCAACACTTTGCGCAGAAGCTAGAATAACTCCTCAAATTTTATTTCTTTGTTCCTTGTTTCTTGAGTGCACTTAAAGATTTATTTGGATACCATTTATTTTGTTGAAATTGGAAACTTATTGTTAAAAGTACTGTAAATAAAGGTAAAAGTTAGCAGAAATAGTACAACAGAGTCCATAAATAGTGGCCAAATGAGCAATAGGACTCATAAATAGTAACAAAAATAAGTTGAATACTAAAATAATTTATAATTTTAATCTACGTCCAAATGCACACTAAGTGTATGTTTGGATAATGTTGAAAAACACTTTTCAACTGTGTCCCACATTTTTCAATGGGTTCCGTACACTGTTTACGAGACTTGTAAGTATTTTTTTAGCAAAAACAACTTCAAAACTAGATCCCACGGCATTATTCACATATATAAAAATTATTTTATTATAATATTTTCAATTTTCAATAATAAATAGTATTCAAACACAACCTAATAAATAATCACTTGTCTTTGTGTTTTTGTTAAGTGTGCCGCACTGTTTCGCTAACAACACCACTACCCACGTGACCTCGTGAAGCCTAATGAAATAATTAGAGTGATTTGACTATTCAAATGTTTTTAAACTTTACTTGCAAATTTGTTATCCGTCAATATTGATACCAGCTTGGAAGAAATCAAGCAATATGAGAGATATCTCAGTCTACCCTCTTTGGTAGGGAAGAAGAAGAAAGCTAGCTTACTTTATATCAAGGAAAGAGTTGTAGCCAAACTCCAAGGGTGGAAAGAGCAACTTCTTTCCCAAGTTGGCCGGGAAGTCCTCCTCAAAGCGGTGATTCAGGCAATCCCAACCTTTGCCATGAGCTGCTTCAAGCTACCGCTCTCTTTGTGTCATGAAATTGAGGCCTCAATCAGGAATTTTTGGTGGGGTCAAAGGGGTAATCTAAGGAAGATTCATTGGGCAAAATGGAAATCTTTATGCCGCCCAAAAAGTTTAGGCGGTTTGGGCTTCAAAGAGCTGCAAAATTTCAATGATGCCATGCTGGCAAAACAAGTTTGGCGGCTTGCAAAAAATCAACCCTCTTTGTTCCATAGGTTTTTCAAGGAAAAATTCTTCCCAAATGGCTCCATTTTTGTCGCCAAGGTGGGTAGTGGCTCTTTTGCTTGGAGGAGCATTTTAAAAGGCAGAGATATAGTCCGCAAGGGGCTACAATGGAGGGTTGGAAATGGCTCCTTGATCCGAATCTACCATGATAGTTGGCTCCCCGACCCATACAACAAGAATGTGGTGTCACCGAGAGTTTTCCTTGGAGATGATGCACAGGTGGCTGTTCTGATCGACAAGGAGCAACGCTGTTGGCTCCAGGAGATGATTGATCACCTCTTCTTGCCTCATGAGGCAGCCGCTATCAAGTCCATTCCTCTTAGCTATGGTGAGTGTGATGACATGGTGTTTTGGCCGCATTCTCTGGACGGTAAATATTCTGTCAGATCAGCTTATAGACTCCTTATGAATGAAGAGTTGAGGGAGGGTCCTTCTCCCTCTGATCTAACCCCCACCAAGAGAATTTGGAAGGGCATTTGGAGCCTTCGAGTTCCAAATAGAGTCAAAACGCTGTTATGGAGAGCAGGTACAAATTCTTTACCTTCAAAAGCCAACCTTTTAAAGCATAGAGTGCTCACTGATGAGATCTGCCCCGGCTGTAAACTCATGAGCAAAACCTCCTTTCATGCCATTTGGTCTTGCCCTGTACTATCGGCAGTCTGGAAGGGCAAGTTTGAGTGGTTGATAAATCTGTCCAGGGAGTGCAGCTCTTTCGTGGAAATCATTCAGTTGTGTCAATCTCGCTCTGATCTTTTCGAGTTGTTTGCCATGACTGTCTCGCTGATCTAGTACCGTAGAAATCAGGCTAGAGTTGGTGATAGCTCGACTCCTCTGTGGAAGGTAAATGCTTTAGCCTCTGACAACTTGCTGGAGTTTCAAAGGGCTTCGGCAGCCCCCCCTTTGGCCCCAAAAAGCCCCTCCACTATGAAGTGGCAGCCTCCTCCTGGTGGCTGGTTGAAAGTGAATTTCAACAGGGCTTTGTTTAGAGAGAAGAACCAAGCAGGTCTAGGTTGCATCATCCGAAACGACAAAGGTCTTGTTATGGCTGCCTTTACACAACTTATTCCTCTGCCTACATCAGTAGAGACGGTGGAAGTGTTGGCAGCGTGCAGCGCCATTGGCTTTGCGCAAGAGCTAAGTCTTGATCAGATTATTTTGGAAGGTGACTCAGAAATTACCATCAATGCTTTATCCAATGGTGGCTGGGAGTATTCAAGCTTCGGGCACATCATCAAGGACATCAAAGTCTTCGCTTCAGCCTTTAATAGTCTAGCCTTTAGTCATACTCGTAGGCTAGGAAATAAAGTAGCTCATAGGCTAGCGAGATCAGCTTGTAATTTTTCCCTTTTCCATGTTTGGATGGAGGACATCCCTCCGGATATTGCATCTGTATACTTTTCTGAACTGCAGTAATGAAGTTTCCCCTCCCCCCTTCTTTCCAGGGGTGGTTTCTCAAAAAAAAAAAGCTTGTATCTTTCTTTTTTCTTTTTTTTTTTATAATAATAATAATAATATATGTCCTTTTTAAAAATTTTATTTAAGTTGGGTGGTTGCCCTTCTAATTGTTATATTATAATAATAATTATTATACTATTATTATCACAAGTTTAACTAATCAACATATAAATAAATAAATACTATATTTTTGTTTGTAAAAGTTATAATATGAAAAATACATTTGAAAAAATAGATCTTTATATTTAATTGGACTATTTTAATTAGTTAGTATTTGTTTTTTGTACTAATTTAATATATTTATTTATATTTTAAATAATTATTAAATTAATTATGATGTCATCACGATTCGACTTCGGTCCAACCTCAAAAACCTTGAACCTCTCCCTTTTACGGTTCATTGAACGGTCCGGGTCTAAAAACCATAGTTTCGTTACTATCAAATAAAATCCTGGTCCTTTTTTGAGTTTGATGTTGGATTTTAATTTATATGATTAAAAATTTTTAGGATTTGATTTGAAACTAAAAAAATTATAAGGTT